>JAUNZO010003795.1:0-378298 GCA_031894775.1 Chloris gayana | reverse complement strand
GGTCGACATTGATGCCCAACAATATGTGGGCATGTTTGGTCAAAATGGTTTCTTCCTCCTTTCACGCATGTCATCATTCCTACAGCTTCCACGTGAATGTTTATTAATTTTTTAATGTTCAGCATCGGTGCTAAATTATACATGATCCGGAAGGCAGGATTTTGATTTCGCCATCGCCTCACACAATGGTCGCCATCGGTGCTGAATGAAGAACGGAAAGGATTCAGCATCGGTTATTCCCACCACTATGGGTAGTTAAGACCCACATAAGACTGTCCACAGTGGTACCGGTGCTGAAAAATTGATTCATGGGCCATGCCAAGCGATGCCGAGAAAATCATTTGACGCCGCAGTGGCTAGCATTGATGCCCAACAATCTGTGGGTTGTTTGGTCAAAATGCCTTCTTCCTCCTTTCACGCATGTCATCGTTCCTATAGCTTCCGCGTGAATGTTTATTAATTTTTTAATGTTTAGCATCGGTGCTTGTACATGATTTGGGAGGCGGGATTTTGATTTCAGCATCGCCTCACACAATGATCCGCGATGCTGAATGAAGAAAGAGAAGGTTCCAACATCGGTTATTCCCATCACTGTGGATAGTCTAAGACGTAACCAGGTGCTCGGTTGGTGTTAATTATGCATCTGGTTTGAAAATGATGCTTACTTTGCTCCAAAATTAGTTTCGGTGCTTATAATATTTTTTTCTTTATGGTGGATCAGAATATGATAGGAGTTTAACTATAAACGTTTGAGTTAGTTTTAGAACAAAAAAATATATATTCATTTCTAAGTCAGAAAAATAACCGGACAAAACAACCACTCTGTTAGAAAATCTAGCAAACAAGCTACTCTAGAATATTTTTGTATGATAAGTGGAGTGTTGAGGAGATGTCTTGGTGTTGAGAGTTATGACTGAAACAATATAGAGTGAGTTGTGCAAGTTAAGTTTTGTCGACCATATACTTACTACAATTTGCTCCTCATGTTTCAACTTAATTTGCTACTGAAATTCAATAGACTTTGTTATATACCCAACCAAAAGGAAAATCGTAGAATCATATAAGCGAATAAAAATTACTTCTAGAGGTTCAACAAGTAGGAGTTGTTACTGGGAATCTAACATAATTTGCTATAAGCTTTTGATGCATAGTAGGATCTAGAAGATATAGAATAGTGATCCATATTAACCGAGTGTTGCCGTCCATGCTACAAGAATCTATTAGTTGAAACTTTTGATCTTTCAAATTGAGGACCACTAGATATTGATGCCCCATCAATAAGGACCACTAGATACCATAACATGAGTACAAAACAAGTTAATTTTATATACATTTGCTATTAGAGACTGAACTAACTTTGCTATAGAAAGTCAACATAATTTTCTATTCTCATAAAACAGGAAAATCATAGCAACTATGAGCAAAATATTACTGACATTAGCATGTCATTTTCATGGGAGAAAAAAGAATCATAAGGATCCATGGTCTCTAAATTGATACTGCTATTTAGACAGAAAATACTACTAGAGGTGGAATAGAATTTGCTACTGGATGGTTGAACGAATTTATTGCTAGGAGGTGTTGAACAGAATTTTCTCCTAAGAGTTGAACAGAATTTGCTATTTGCTTAGTAAAGAAAGGAAAATTATAATTAGAAACATAGAATTTGGTACTGCTAGTCATATAGAATTTGCTACTAGGGGAATATAAGAATTTACTGCTGGGAGGATAACCAAGGAGAACAAAATAGGACGTTTAAATCGTCTTCTTCATCCTATATCTTGATGCACAAGTACAAGATGGCTCAATTTGTGTTTTCTTTTTCTTCTGAGAGGGTGGTAGTATCGAAAATACATATATTTTATTTAGTTCAAAAACAAATAGAAAATACATACATCTAGGAAACAGAGAACATTGGATACACACATTCGGCAATATGACATTGATCCACTCCAAAAATGGCAGGAAACGTTTCTATTCAGTCACTTACAATGAGTGATCATATTATTTCTTGAGAGGTTTTCAGGTCCAAAATAATGGCCATTATTTTTTCTCAACTAATGGCCGTTAGTTTAAGGGTAGTTTAGATGATTAATCTTACGTTCCTTAACAACAGGTCCAAACATAATACAAAAAATAATGAGTGAGCATCAAATCAAGCTGATAGTTTTTACTAATTCATTTAACAGAGAAATTAATTCCAGTAAACTATTAACCAATAGTGAACATGCGTGCCCAGCATGCAAGCTAATGATATTCATCTCAATAGAACACTGTTGCCGCTGTTGCTTTTATTCCAGACAGCTAATATGAGCCAACAATTTGAATGTGATATCCTGCACCTGCAAACAATGTTAATACGTGCGATGAAGCAGCCCATACTGATCCATCCCATTTTCCTTCTCACCGGATGAGGGCTTGGTCGAGAATCTGATCGACACTATATCCTGCATCCATAAACATTCGCTATGTCAACAGCGAAACACATTGGACTACAATGTTAAATGGAGCATACAAGTTTCGAGGAAAAAATGGAGCATTCCTGTCCGGTTGCTTTGCTTCTCTCTGATGGCTCTTCAAACAACCGAGTCGCCTCCAGCTTCAGAAAACCCATGTCTGCATGCTGTCCAATGTAGCAGAACAAATAGCACGGAATAAACATGATTTGACTGATATGAACATGTGCATGACTAAAGGTTAATATGAAAGAAAATGAGTCCTATATATACGTCATGAATTTAAGTTTCATGCGCCTCGTGGAAAAGCTATGTACGCACACACACATTGGCAATATAAGGGAAACAAAAGTAAATTGAGTGACTTGAATTGGACGGCACTGAACTATACAATACTGATGACGATCCGAATAACGACAAATAGATGGCAAGCTTGTTTCCACCCCTGTCAATCTATCTAAATTTCTATGAATATAACAGACTGAGAGAAGTCGATTAAAGCAATATAATCAATATCATAATCCTGCACCTCACAACATAAATATATTAAGAAAGTAAAAAAAAAAGACACGATCTTCTCAACGACAGAACCACACCGGAGCCTTCACTGATCTAAAGCCCATTTGCTTCAAATTCATTTTCCTCTAATGGACTCTTCACTGACCCAACTAATATGACAAAAGAAACAACTCTTCACTCGCCCAACTAATATTACATCCTATCACCTAGCCTCTATCTGCAAACAATGAGTTAGCAACAAAATATCTAATATTGTGTTGTGGCTTCAAAGCAAATTCAGAGCCGCATTAGGCGAGCAAGATAGATGTCAAAGATCCTTTTCGAATTTACATTATTTCATTTGAAATTTAAACACTTCTATCTTTGACTTTTTCTTTTATTTATTTATTATATATTTCAGCCTCACCTCTAGGCAAATCCTTATTACGTGTGGATTGCTTTATGCTACCGGTGCTTGACGGCTCACTTGAATTTGTGCAGCATAAACAAGAAATGCTAATATATTTGAAAAGTAATTATTTGAATTTAGTACAAGTGAGAACCGGCTATACAGACATCTCAATAGAAAACAAATAGTGAAACAAAAATCATATTTCTTAGTACCTAAGCTCATAGGTGTACCATCTAAAAAAGTCATAAGGGCAAGGGCAATATTTAATACCGAAGTTAGTAGTAAGCTAGGTTCCAACAACACTCCACATTAGTTATTCCAAATTTCACAATGTCTATCGCTAAGGCCAGTCTCAGTGCATGGTTTCATTTCACGCTTTCTAAGAGTGCCATATAAGCAATAGAGTTTTGGATTGATAGATGAAATGGTCTCTCTCAATGCACCATTTCATCTTCGCGGTTTCATAGGCATACCATAACAATAATTCTTGTATTGAGATTGGTCGAAATAAGAGCAAGTATTATGGGTCCTAGTCAGCTGACTCAAAGATGTTCCACGTCATTAAAATCTGAGATGGAAGAGTGAGAAAAGAAGAGAGAGTAGAGCCGGCGCTTCGTTCGTCGCCCGCTCATGCACAAGGCCCAAGGAAGAAAACGCTGCTAGCTGCACAAGAACCGGGCTCTTCCTTTCTCTACCCAATGGACATAAAAGCATTCAATGCTGGAATCTTTAATTGAGGCATCTAGTAGCCGGTTGAATCACCCACTCCACTATACAAGTGTTTATGCATGCTGGCGCAAAATGACATGGCAAGTGCTTCTCAGCTAGCGGTGCCGGCAACATCATAAGCCATGCTCTAAGTTGATATGAAACTTTTATGCTCTCAATGCAAGTTTTAATTGAGTTTCATACATATGAAACAAGTGCCATATGGGTTTCATCCTAAGGCCAGTCTCGATGGGAGTTTCATTAGCAATAAATAAGGTGCCACATAAGCAAAAGAGGTGACGTGGTATAGCAATTAATATGAAAGCTGGACAAATGGGTTTCATAGGGATGAAACTTATTTGGCATCGTTTCATAGGTATGAAACTACATTAAAACTCCCATTGAGAGCATAAAGTTTCATCCCAACACGCTTTGACCAATCTCAATGCAACAAATAGATATTCAGTTAATGTTATAAGTTGCATATGAAACCGTGAGATGAAACTATGCATTGAGAGAGACCGTTTCATACGTCAAACTAAATCTTCAAATATGATGTGGCACTCTTGGAAACAGTGAGATGAAACTTTACATTGAGACCGGCCTAATGAAACTCATTTCATCTCTTTCATATTAATTACCTTACCATGTCAGCAATTTAGCTAATATGGCACCTTATTTAATGCAAATAAAACCCCACTGAGAATGGCCTAAAGGAGCAATAAGTTGAGTTCCACAAAAAAAAAAAGTCACAGCCTTGCGATTCAGCAAGGGGCAACAGACTGCGCAAGGTGACGAGGGAGAGAGGTGTATTTTAATTCTTTACTGTACGAAGTAAATTTTAGCTACCACTATAGGTGCACAATGTTTACTTAGTATCCCTCATCCTCATTTACTATTACTTATTGAGTTTTGTCAGCCATCGTGGTCGCTCTAGGTGTATTAAGCTAACAGTTTCATTTTCAATAAATGATGTGGCTCGAAGAGAGAAGAATGGAGTTTCATCTAAATGAAACCATCTCTACACCGTTTTCAAGACATTTCTCTCTGCATGTGTTACGTACTCCTCCGTCCCTAAATATAGGGCTTTCTAGGATTCAAACAACAAAATAGTCAATGTGTTAAAAGACTACTATACCCCTTCCTTTTACCTTCATCCACCCACGCATTAACTCTCTCACCAACCCCAAAGTTTGTCCTATCTCAGAAACGCCCTACATTTAGGAAAAATTTCAAACTCCAAAACGTACTACATTTAAGAATAGAGGAGTATTGTATAAGGTGTTTCATTCACCCTTATTGCTTATATGACATCTTGGATAGAGGGAGTATTGTAGAAGTAGCCTTAAGTTCACAACACTCCACCCATCGCTTTCAGCTTTTCGAGTCAGGATTCTACAGTAGATTCTAGATTCCAAGAGGATTCCGTGGCAGCCAAGTCTTGGCCCTCATTTCGTTGTCATTCGGCACTCGGTATCTTGGTATTCAAGGCTCGAAAAGAATAAATTCTCCAAATATAAATATGCCTATGGCTGAGGTCGTGTCTATCCCTAACGAAACCGGAGACCCGAGCCGTCGCCTAGCGTAACGGAACGCGGGAAGGGCCAGCCCAGACGCGCACCAGAAGTCCGTGAGGCGCGCCCCCGGTGTTGCGATGGCATAGTAATCGGCTAATCCCGTGGTAATCCAAACCTACCAACGGCACACGATTAGCACGCTTCGGGCGGCGGCGTCTTCTGTTCGATTCCAATCTTCGCACACCCCTAGCTCTTTTTTCCGGATTACGGCCCACCCCTCAATTCCTTCCGCATCGGCCCCATCGGCACCAGAGAGAGAGAGAGAGAGAGAGAGAGAGAGGCGTAGGGCTTGCGCTGCCGCTCACACCCACAGGACTCGGCAGCTCCGCCGCCACACCGCCGTGACGCAGCTCGAGCATTCGGGCCGGACCGCGCCACCCTAGTGCGCGGTGATGGGAGACGGCGACAAGGCTCCGCCGGCGCTGCCGCTGGAGACGCTGCTGGCGCTCGGGCTCGACCAGCGCACGGCCGAGAACGCGCTCGTCAACGCGAAGGTCACCGCCAACCTCACCGCTGTCATAGCCGAGGTGAGCGCGCGTCCCGTTCCCTTGCCTCTTCGGTCACGGCGGATGCCGATTTCTACCGGTGATGCGGCGCTTGTTGCTTGGCTTGAATTCCGGTTTCGGATTTGGTGTTCGTATCGTCCTGTTATGTCTCTTCGAGCTTATACGAGTACTAAATAGGAGTAATTCTGGTCTGTAGTTGTCTAAATCTGCTACATGCTTCACTTTGGTTGCAACTTGATTCAGTTCGCTGTACCTTAGTTTGATCAGTTCTGTTTATTTGCCGTCTTTCGTGACATGTCCACTGGAATTAGTCGTTTGTATAAAGTGTGCCCGAGTTAATTCAGTATAAGACATGACATTCTTTAGAACTTGGGGAGTTTCAACAGTACAATAGCTCATGTTAATTTCAAACATTGATTTAATTTATCATTCTGTCCTGCTAGTTCAGATCTTTATCTTATCTTGTATTGCCCTATTTTGTTATCATTGTGGCTTCTGCTTTTGCATTGTCTTGTGGTGTCTGAGTCAGTGCTGTTTATCTGTCGATGCATGCTGCCATCACCATGGTTAATTAACTTGTATGCCCATTAACAGGCTGGTATAAGTGCATGTGACAAGTCAGTTGGCAATCTTCTGTACACAGTAAGAACCTACACTTACGAGTTGCCAGTAATTCTTGGATTTTTCATGTGTAACTTGTATATATTTCTTAAGTTCTTGTCTTGGGTGTAATAGGTTGCTACGAAATACCCAAATAATGCTCTCGTCCACCGCCCAGTCCTTATCAACTATATCGTGTCAACAAAGGTATGTCTCCTATCATGAATGGGTTACCATTCTGTAGTCTTCTTCTTCAAAGTATCAGTGAAGAGTATCCGCTTTCACGTTCTTTTTAACTAACCAAACACATTTTTCTCCACTTTTCAGATAAAGAACCCTGCACAGCTGGATGCTGCTCTGTCATTTCTTTCTAATGTTGGTCCTGATTCTCTAGATGTGGAGAAATTTGAAGAAGCCTGCGGTGTAGGTATGTTTCCTCTAGAGGAATCGGGTTGCTGTATATGCTTCTATAAGCTATTATTGACCTTAATAGTCATTAGATGTGCCTGGAAAAGTTTCTCATACGAGGCTAGGTTACTGTGTTAGGTGCTAAGATAGAAATTAGCCTGTATTGTGGGGGTTTCATCTCTAGCCTACCCCAACTTGCTTGTGACTAAATGTTTTGCTGTCGTTGTTGAAGTTTTGTTTATTGAATCTGAAAAGGAAACTTTTGTGGAATGTACCCTCAGACTCAGTTTCAGTTGACAACTTAATACTGCAAATATAGCTACTTGCCTACTTCATAATGTATGCTGATTGGATGTGAAAAGGACCCTTTTATACAAATAGTTTATTCTAAGTTCATATCAGTTGACCATGTTAGAAATCATCTCTCTTATAAATAGGCTATTACGTTGTACCTGCAGGTGTGGTTGTTTCTATTGAGGAGATTAAATCGACTGTGGCTGAGGTTCTAAAGGAAAATATGGAAGCTATAATGGAGCAGCGGTATCGCATAAATGGTTTGTGAGCTCTCTCCTGATAAATTGTTTATGCAGTTAGTTTTTTTGTTCAGTGTTTTACCTTGTGATGATCACTCAGCAAGCTAATCCTTACATGTTCTTTTCTTTCTCTCAGTTGGTAACCTATGCGGGCAGGTTAGGAAGAGGCACCCATGGGGTGATGCTAAGGCAACAAAGGTGCAAAATTATTTAAATGAAATGCTTGATTCATTTGGGTTGTCTGTCACGTTTAGGCAATTTCATATTCTTTTCGTACAGGAGGAAATTGACAGGAGACTTGCAGAGATTCTAGGACCGAAAACAGAAGCTGATAATATGAAACCTGTAAAAAAGAAGAAGGAAAAACCAGCAAAAGTTGAGGTTGATGATCATCAATGCACCACTCAAACAAGTTTAAAACAGGATTTATATATTTCTCTTAGTTATGGTTTCTGGTAAAATGCAGGAGAAAAAGGTTGCAGTAGCAGCTGTTGCTCCACCATCTGAGGAGGAACTGAACCCATACACAATATTTCCTCAGCCAGAGGAAAACTTTAAGGTACATGACTGAAAGTGATCGTCATTTTAATGCTGCTCTCCATAATTATTGTTTGCTCTTGAGAACATCAACAAAATTATGATTATGATTCATGGACAGAACCTTTATTCAGTTTGTTCATGTTTTTTTTTTTTGTCATCGGAAGAAGTTTCTTAAACTGTTTTGTTCTTCTTATTTTCCAGGTTCATACAGAAATATTTTATAGCAATGGGGACATATGGAGAGCACATAACACAAAGGAAATTTTAGAGAAACATCTTAAGGCTACTGGAGGAAAAGTGATGACCCGCTTCCCTCCAGAGCCTAATGGTTATCTCCATATTGGTCATGCCAAGGTTTGATAATCTGCATCATGAAATGCATTTCCCATAGCATATATAAATTCTGTAAATTGAAATGTATCCTTCATTGTACAGGCTATGTTCATTGATTTTGGACTGGCTAAAGAGCGAAATGGTCATTGCTACCTCAGGTAATAAGATTCCTGTTGGGAATGATTTCCTCCAGTTACATTGCCATTTTTTACATCTGCTCCTGCTCTCTTAATGATGCCTTAGAGTACTATTCTATACAATTTATTCCTTTTCCTCTTTGTTTGTCTTTTTTTTTTTAGATTATGTGCTGTGGATGTAAGTACTTCACTTGTTCCATTTTACCATTTTGTGACATTATTTGAACAACAGGTTTGATGACACAAATCCAGAAGCTGAAAAGAAAGAATACATAGACCATATTCAGGAAATTGTACGTTGGATGGGATGGGAGCCCTACAAAGTAACATATACCAGTGACTATTTCCAAGCTTTGTATGAGCATGCTGTTGAGTTAATACGGAAGGGACTAGCCTATGTGGATCACCAGGTACTTTGGACCTCTCCTGTATGATATTTGAGCCAATACTGGATTATTTGCAGGTTGCTATCATGGAAAAAATGTTGAGTCTTGGATGTGTACACTGATCTTTATACACTTACCAGACTGCAGAAGAAATCAAGGAGTACAGGGAGAAGAAGATGAATAGTCCATGGAGGGATAGGCCAATTGAAGAGTCATTGAAATTGTTTGAAGACATGCGACGTGGGATGATAGCTGAGGGCGCAGCAACTCTCAGAATGAAGCAGGACATGCAGAATGACAATAAAAACATGTCTGACTTAATAGCATATAGAATAAAAGTAAGTGGCACAACTCAAGTGATATTCCATTTCAATGGGACATTGGAACTCATTGTTTATTCCCATGCAGTTTACCCCTCATCCACATGCTGGGGACAAATGGTGTATCTATCCGAGCTATGACTACGCTCATTGCATGGTGGATTCTCTTGAAAACATCACACACTCGGTAAGTTTTTCCTTTTCTTCCAAAAACACTTCCGAGTTTACCATATCATGGAAGGAAGTAAACATGACATCTCTTATTTTTATAGTTGTGCACGCTAGAGTTTGACATACGCCGCCCTTCGTACTACTGGGTACTTGTTGCCTTGGGTCTCTACCAGCCATATGTCTGGGAATATTCAAGGCTGAACATATCTAATACTGTGATGTCTAAAAGAAAGGTATGCTACTGATTGAAAAGATCGATGCCCTGCTGTTTGATGCATATCTAACAGTATCAATTTACTTGTTTCTCTGCAGTTGAATCGACTTGTGACAGAGAAATGGGTTGATGGTTGGGATGATCCTCGCTTGTTGACCTTGGCAGGACTTCGACGGCGAGGAGTATCATCAACTGCGATTAATTCTTTCATCCGTGGAATCGGTATAACCAGAAGGTAGAAACACATTAAGTGCTGTGAAATGACATTTGCATGAAGCAACAAAGTTCATCCATATAGTTGTTTCCCCTACTACCAAAGTAGGGGCTTCCCCTACTATATTTCCTCAAAAAAAAAAAAGGTCCATCCATAATTACATAACTCCCATCATCTTTCATTCAGCTGCTAAGTGCATTTGTTATACTTTTCTCTGCAGTGACAATAGCTTAATTCGTGTCGACCGTCTAGAATATCACATAAGAGAAGAGCTTAACAAAACAGCTCCTCGAACCATGGTTGTTTTGCGTCCTCTGAAGGTTTGGTGCTGAATTTCTGCTTTACCGTGCTTTATGTTTTCTATTATATAGTTCATTACCACTCACTGCTTCCCTTCACTAATTATAGGTTGTAATCACTAACTTGGAAGAAGGAAAGGTTTTAGACCTTGATGGGAAAATGTGGCCTGATGCTCCTGCAGAGGACGCATCCTCCTACTACAAGGTGCCCCTCATTTTCTGAACTGTATTGAAGTAATAATGAATTTTCAACTAGGAATATAACTAATAAATGTTATTACTGTTTCTATTATTATCTATGAACTTAATGTTTGTACCTCAAAATATTTAAATGTTCCCATTCTGCAGGTTCCTTTCTCAAGAACTGTCTACATTGAGAAAACTGATTTTCGTGTAAAGGACTCAAAAGATTACTATGGACTAGCTCCTGGCAAATCTGCTTTGCTAAGGTACCATTTTTCATGTGCACCCTGATTTGATTTCACTTGTACATCTGTACTAACATAGTTTACCTATGCCATATTACCTTGTTCATGTGATCAATAGGTATGCATTCCCAATAAAATGCACAGATGTTATTTATGGTGATAATCCGGATGACATTGTTGAAATTCGAGCTGAGTATGATCCTTCAAAAACTACAAAACCAAAGGTACAGTTCAATAGTTTACCTTCATATTCGGGAGGAGTATGATTCTGCTATCTAGGCATTCTGGCAAACAAGATGAATCTAGTTGTGAAACATTGAGAAAAGGTAAATTGAGGTGACTGACTCTTATTGCGATTTTTATAGGGTGTTTTGCACTGGGTTGCTGAACCAGCTCCTGGCGTTGAGCCTTTGAAGCTGGAAGTACGATTATTTGAAAAATTGTTCAAGTCGGAGGTAGTGTATAGTTCAGTTTCTTGTTATCATTGCAAGTGCCTGTTGCACTGTGAAGGTACCTGACCAACCATTCTCCCTTTGTTCTCTATTTAGAATCCCGCGGAACTGGAGGACTGGCTGGGTGATCTTAACCCACTCTCGAAGGAGGTGATAAAGGGTGCTTATGCCGTGCCATCACTTGCCAGCGCTGTCCTGGGTGATAAGTTCCAGTTTGAGCGGCTAGGTAACCCCAGAGCCTTAACATTTGAATGTTATATTCATATTCCTTGTACTGATCCAAGTGACTGTTCTGGTTCAATATGATTCTAGGTTACTTTGCAGTGGATACAGACTCAACACCTGAGAAGCTTGTGTTTAACCGAACTGTTACACTGCGTGATTCCTATGGGAAAGCTGGACCCAAGTGACTAATTCGGAGGCTTCGAAGCTTCGATTTTGATCTCTGCACCTCAAACTAAAGTTCTCGAACTAAAGTTGGTAAAGATGAAAGAGTTTATCATGTAATCCCATCGAGTTAAAAGGGCCTTCCGCTCTGTATAATGTTTGTATTACTGATTTTGCATGTGGTTGAACAAACAAATTTTATATAAGATTAATGTTTTACAGCTTCTTGTTTTTGGAGCGTTATACGAAGTGTACGTAGCACATATTAATTAGTCGTGATTCCGGAAGAATGTAGCATAATAAATATAAATGCATCACACAAGGTATGTAGGGCAGTTCAACTTCACCAAAGGCAACTAGATATAGCCAAACATTTTCCTATATAAAAAAAAGATAGCCAAACATTTGAAAAAAAACATTAGGAAAATAAATCAGTCTCAGGGGCTGGCTATTGTACTTCAGTGAAAAACACCGTAAGCGTGCCGAGGGATCTATTTATTTCGAGATAGCAGACGCATCCACCGCCTCGTCCGAATCAAGGCAGCATCAAACGTGCCGAGTTGAACACCGTAAGCGTTCCTCCTCGCTAGGCCTCTCAGATTCTATCGCCAGCAGTTCTCGAATCCCGAGGCCCTGACGAGAAAAAGAACGGTTATGCTTAAGGCTCAAGGTTGCTACCAACTCAGATATTTGAGGAGCTTAACTAACCCGCAACTGGTTATTTTTATTATCCCCTAAGCGCTTAACTGTTCGCTGCAATCCTTCCTGCACCAATTGGAAAAAAAACATTATTTCGCAAAACATCTGCAGTTTAGGGTATCAGTTCCTATCACTAAAACATCAACCAATGCTAGTGGGTTTAGGAAGAGCACTCATCTATTAAAAAAAACATTCTTTGCATGATTTTAATGAGACACTATGATGAATCACTTAATGAGAAACGAATTGAATCCCTGATCATAACATGATTTCTTATCAACTAAATGGAAGTAGTAAAAACATCATGTGAATCATATCGTATGATTTTAATATGAGACATGAAAAACTCTGAACTAAAAGGCACCAGAAATTTGTTTGTTGATATAAAACCACTTACCAGGCTTTCCGGCAGTTGCCCTTCGCCTTCAACAAATCGGCATAGACGTAACACAACGGCACATTGATAATTCTGTTGATAATATATCATTAGTCGCAAAAGGAAATAATAGTTTGCCAAACTTCATTTTTATTACACCGAGGAAATATTAAGAACTATAAATAGAGAAAACAATGATGAGCCAATAGTAGATTAAGTACGATTCTCAGTATCATAGTATTTTTTGTCAAACCTTGTGGCACACACTTAAACCTTCAAGGATACTTTGTTTCTAATTTTAACTCGATCTGAAAATATGGTGAGAGATAAAAAGCACAATCCTAATCACAATGCCAAGATAACCCAGTAATTAAATTTGCTATTGCAGTGAAGAAAATAACCGTTATTCTATTGCTTCTCATTGACGGAAATAGTGAAGTATTTTTTTTAGATTTTAGATAAGGAATAGTTTACTTATAAACAACAGAGACATAACGCTCTGGGGGTAAAACTAAACAAAACTACTTAAGCAGTGATGAAATAAAAAGACAGTTCTTGTTGAAGAGGCTACCTGTTTCGCTTCAATCGAATCCATCTTTTCATCCTGCAGAATCAACAGAGTTATGCTATGACAACTGAAAAACTGATAGTCGTGAAAGTGAAGCAAATGCAGGTCCAACATAAGCTTACCAGACCCATAACAATATCTTTTAAATTATGCATATCTGATCCAATGCTCTTGAGTTTTAATCTTGCATCAGTAACCTGAATAAAGAAATGGGGATGTTTGAGATCTTCAATTTTTGGCAATAAACTGAAGTAACCAAGATCATTCATGCTGCTAACTGAGTTCATCATAAATAAATTAAATAAGAAAGAAGTTCAAATCGACTTTTTGGCTTTTGTAGTTTCTACCAAGCTAATAAAATTATTCGTATATATGCTATTTCAGGCAAAGGAACACAAGTTCAAGACTTGCCTCATCTTTTATTTGTCCAGATATCTGCTTTTGCTGATCCAATTTATCATCGACGTGTTGAATGCGCTGTGCCAAGTGCCTTTTTGCAGCCTGCACAAGTTGCCATAGAATATATCTTCGGAAATTTGAGATCCCACTATGTACTTAATGAAACATATAATCATTTTGCTACAGTAAGCCGTGGCACCACCATCTAGAAGCATATACATATCATAATTTATTTCCATTCTGTTATATGTAGTACAAGGCGTAGCACCATATTACACAAATATCTTCATCTGTTCTTATAAAAATAAAATGATAAATAATATTACAAAGAAAAGAGTGTTAGTTGTTAATACTTACAGCAAGAGAACTCTGCACATGTTCCAGATGCTTAGTCATGCTTGCAACAGCATTAGCCATATTGCGCTTGGTGACATACATCAGGCTGGACAAGGAAATACCCTGAACATGGGCACGTATGTATATGGAGAAGTTACGATCAATCAACCAAGCGTTGCTACTGATAAATCCACGCAGGACAGAATAAATTTTCAAGTATATATGCCTTAAAGAATATTATATAGTATTTTATTAACGTTCAAAAGTACGCAATACTCCAGAATCAGAGATTGCCCTGGCTGGCCGACATCAAGAGAGAAGCATGTAATATGTGATAGATAATCCGCAATTAGTAAAGCAATTTCCACATATTTCCAAAAAGAATAAGGGGGTCGTCGCAATGAACAGTTGAAACTTGAAAGCATATAGGTTTCAGGAAGACACGTACTTTCCACCACAAGTAACAGTAGCTGACTGCACCAACAGCCGCAGCAGGTGCCACCAAAGCTGAGACAGCTGCAAAGAGATAGTAACATCGAGGAGGATTTGTAAACCATACAGGGAGTTATGGACACAGCAGCGGATTTAATTACGGAGCAAGAATGAACACAATGCATGTTAATACAGGATCAGTAATTAAGCAGAGCAAAAAGTGTGTATATATAGCTCTAAGCAAAAGTAGAAACCTCCATTGCTGGGATCCACCTGAAGAACAGTCACCGCATTACTCGACAACTGCCGAACCATCCCAGTTATTTGTGCCTAAAGACAAAAATAATGGACGGCCCAAAAGCACAGTCCGTACGGTTAGATTGTTTCTATAATCGTGCGTGGCGTCGTGGCGCCGCAAACGCGTGCGGCGTCTGCTTCAATGGTTCATAACTAAACGTAGATGAATAACGTCGTTCGGCAATGCCCTCTTGTGACGTACTATTTGCCTCGGCGATGACGTCGTGGTTTGCGCGGCTTGCTTCATCCGCTCCTTTCTCGCGCAGAATATCCTGCGAGATCGACCACGCGTACGCAAACTTAATCAGAGTTCATCAATTCGGATCGCAAGTCAAAGTAAGTATGGATGGATATAGCCACGTCGTGTTTTCGATTGATCACAAATACTAGTCGCAAAAAAAAAAAGAGATTGGTCGCAAATACTAGATGAGTCACCACGCGGACGCACCTGAAACTTGCCGCTTTTGAGCACGGTGGGGGCGGCCAGCCCTGCTCGCGGCAGGAAGGAAGAGAACGCATGGGGCAAACGAGTAAGAAGCAGCTCGGGAATTATCATCGAATCGAGAGTGCACGCAGAACGCTTGCGACGGTATTACTCACCTGCGCCGATGAGGAGGACGACGCGGCCGAGGCCAGTGCCAGCCTGAACCATCGCCATTGTGCTCACGAGCGTGTTGGCACCGGCGGCCGGCCAGTTGAGACGGACAGACGGTGGACGGGAGATAAGCCCTAGGAGCAGTTACTTGGGGAAGGGGGTTCAGGCTGGCACGCCGCCTGTATATCGGGAAGATTTTATCGTGATCCGCCGGGGGAGCTCCCGTTCGAGCGAGGTTTGAGATGGTATAACCACCCGTCCACCCAGCAACAGGCAGCGAGGGAACATTGCCCATTTACGGTTGCGGCCCGCTTGGTAGGAACAAGACGAGTCGGCCCACAACCCAGATTGTCACTTGCCTCGACGGCGAAACAACCTCTATATGTACTACCTCCGTCCCTCGCGATAAGTATCTCAAAATTTTTAAACTTTGACTAGATTTATAAAAAATATTAGTAATATTTATATCTCTAAATAAGTTGATTATGAAAATAGATTAATTATCTATCTAATGATACTAATTATATTCAATAAATATTTGTAATTGTTCATATATTTTTAGTCAAAATTAAAAATATTTGACTTCTTGAAAAACGAAAACGACACTTTATGAGACAGAGGTTTTTTAGGGAAGCTAGGTGGTCATCGGCCCAGGTACAAGATTGTTTCTGAATAAAAAAGCTATAGTTCATGAGCCACCTGGTTGCCTTCCCTATTACAATGTTCTATAGAAAAAGAATCCAATGATTTGTAGCATTCGTAAATATAGCATCAGCCGCCGTCGCTCTGAATGATTTGTAGCACGTACTCCCTGATCCTGTTTGCCAATTAGAACTAGCATCCACGTTAATCATATGCTTACATTCAGAGCGTTGGTGTAAAAAAAAAAGCACTCAGGGCGTTCGTTTCCCGTGGAATTCGCAAAACTCCAAGATGACAACAACCATTTTACTGACGCGTCCCTAGTGTGTTTGTTTCCTAGGGTCTAAAATTTATAGCTGTCACATAAAAAAATCTTACTATTTAGGAGTATTAAATAAAATTTAATTATAAAATAAATTACAGTCCCTAGATTAATTTATGAGACAAATCTAATGAGGTTAATTAAGTCGTGATTAAAAGACAGTTATTATAACATCACTTTAGCAAAATATAGATTAATTAAGCTCATTAGATTCATCTTAAAAATTAGTACCAATCTGTCAAAAGAGTTTTATTATTAAATTGATTGAATATTTATAAATAATAAGATTCTCTTTGATATGACAGTGCATAATTTTAGAGGGCAGGCAGCCGCACCAGCACCTGCCTCAAAACTCGCTAAACGTTAAGACAAATAAAGCACCGGCATTGAAACACTAGTACTATTTCGAGCAAACAGCTGTTTTCTCTTGCAATTGCAAACCATCCAATCACATGACAAATTTCAGCTAATAACCATCAATTGCTAAAGAGCTCATCACAGAAGCTACAAAACAAAATCATCTTATCTCATAGACAACGTCTGTCGGTACACAAAGCTTGCTAGACTATACTCGTACAATATCTGTGTTGCAGAGATACGCTACATAAACGCCCTTAATGCTCCTGGCAAGTATGGCTGTGAGCAGCTTTTAATCGTAGTTTCATCTGATTGTGAGAACAGCCGATGCAAATATCCAGACTTCATTCCGTCCACCTAGGGTTAGCAATTGTCTCCCATGCCACAGGCGCAGGAGCTTGGCCCTAGTCAGACTCGTTGCCTGAATCCACATCAACGGGGGCTGCACCGCGGTACACAGCAGTTTCCTTTTCATAGCGTTTCTTGTCAACTTGAGACTGCTGTACGTATGGCTGTTTTTCTTCGGCTGCTCATGCAAAAGAAACAGGAAACCGTAAGCACATAACATGGCTGTTGCAGTACTACTAAACAGAGCAGAGACAACGTAGAATATGGCCATTAAACAACGTTATAGTATTCTAGAGTACAATAAAGAATGCTCTAGAACATTACATGACATCTTTTGCCACATCTCCCCAAGCTTCTTGGCGATCTCGGTTGTAGCCAAATCTGGATTGCTGTTTTTCATATTCTGCATCATGAAAAGAGCAGTTAAACTAATGTCCATGATCACATATCTAGTATCTTCTATGCATAGAAAGTATTGGAAGGCCTTTGCTCCACTCTTAGAGCATCTCCAAAAGAGGCCCCAAAACTCTCCCTAAATCAAATAATAAAAAACTCATCTCCAACAGTCCCCCAAAACCACCCCTACATTTAGTTCCCCCCTAAAACCTTCTCACTTGTAGCTAGAAACAGGGGGAAAATTTTCGGGGAGCTTTTGGAGATGCTCTTAGTATCATAAAAGTCTAACCAAGGTATTCATGTTAAAAACCATAATTGTTAAAATATGTTCCATAATAACCTACTTTTTCGTACAGCTCTTACTTTATTCAATATAAATAATCATCACTAAAACCTGTGTGTGACCTGAGGATTGCGAGTCAAATTAACTTACTGCTCGCTGATCCATTGAGAAGTACATAAAGGGTGTCATTGCTCTTTTGGGAGCATTGGGATCCTTTTTCTTTCTTGCCTTCTTCTTCTCTGAACCTTCCTCATCCCTGACTTTAGGCTTTCTTTTCTGAGGTGGTTTTGAGCTGCTTGCCTCCTTTTTGGATGATTTCTGGGCAGAAAAGCAACTGAGCATTACAATAGTGCCTTTATGCTATTTAAGGCTTGCTGCAGCACATAAGAAAATTAACTACCTCTTTCTCGCCACCACTGTCACTAGCATCTGATTCCTCCTCACCAGAGTCATCCGTAGGAGATCCACTGTCATCCTTATCAGCAACAAAATCTTCATCCTAAAATGGAGATGAAGAAACAAAAACATATGTGAGGACTCAGTAACAAGATTAGAAAGACAGCAACAAGCAACATAGTAACAACAGGACACCATACCTCTTCGTCACTTTCTTCATCCCCAGCCTGGTTCTTTATACGCTCTAGATGTGGGTCAACAGCATCATCATCAGTGTCTCGTAGAACATCTGTAACTCCACCAGTTGCATCTTGACCATCCCCAAGGTTCATTATTTTCAAGTGCTTTCCACTTATAGAGGTTGCCAGAAACAATAAAAAGCATAAATAAATTATTTATTAAAGAAGAAAGATGATGCAACCTTCATATCAAAAGGGACATACTTGATGAAGTTGAAGAGGTTGTGGTATTCGTTCCTCTGAATATTTCTGAATAGATGTTCCTGGTCACTTTTCAATTTGACAAGGAGGTCAAAGTAGTGAGACGATATGTTGGCACCCCCAGCGCCATGACGTTCAAATTCAACAAACTCAATCTGCATTGAATATGCAGCAACAGGTATGAATAACAAATTACTGATTGGACAATGATAAGCTATCTCAGCATTTCATGAAAGCGCGGTATTTAGTTTGTGTCATAACTACAAAACTCACCTCCTCATGCAGAATGAGTGTAGGTGGCTTTGGCAGAAAGAAGAAACCCTTTTCAAGTGGATACAACAGTCCATCTTCAGCTTTGAGTGAAGATTTAACTGCATAACCATCTTGGCAACTTCTGAAGGTGCCTGGCCTTGTGACTTTGGCACCAGATAATCCACGAAGGACTTTGGTAAATACCTCATGTATTAGACCCTGGAATAAATTGGAAACCGAAAGTAAGCAAAGCATTCAATACTGAAGTTCATTAAAGTTGACCGGAAGCAGAAACAAGAAAACTGCCAATTGCATAACCCACTGTAACTGAACTTATAGATATACAATGGACAATCAGGCCTTAGACACAATGACACAGCAATTGTCCATCTATCCCTATCACCCCTTATGAGAGGGCACAAATACATGGCAGTCACCTGCCCCTCATGACTTCATTTCAAAATAGTTGCCCCACTAGTGATTGTTTGAATACCAGAGGCACAAAAAGTTTCGACTAAATGACATATTTTAACATCTACATAAATATGTGCATATAGGAAGGAGCAATCACAACAAATTTAACTGTTGAGTCCTTCAATAGATAGCTATTTTCAAACCAAAAGTCCCAATTACTCCTAAGGATACTTAACAGAAGGGCAATTCTTTATTTCACAGTACTAATGACAACCATGAGAATCAACAAGTAAATAATACTGTTTCAAAGTAACAGATATTTCACCTTGTAAGTCTCCTCCAGCTTATCTTTGTATTTTTCAGCCAGAAGCTCTTTAGTCAATGCCAAATCTCTTTCCACTACTGCCTCTGTTTCAAACTGTTGAAAGATAAGGGAATAAATTATTTCTGCAAAACAAATCCCGAAACCAAATGGCAAAATAACTACAACCAACTAAATATTATTTGCAATACAATACCTGAATAACAATGTGAGGATACAATGTCTGCCCTTTACGGATTGGTGGATCAAGAGTGATAACAACAAACGTATGGGGATTGTTTGACTGCAAAGCCCATCCATGCAATACCTTAGTTACAGGTCGAAGAGTAACATTATGCACAATACAACATAGGAAGCAAAGGGAACAGTACCTTTGGCAAAAGAAAGAGGCGAACAATACTACTGTATTGGATTTTAAAGTCATTAGCTTGACCTTGGAGTCGTAGAAATGACTGATGAAGTTCAACATTATATCGTCCTCTGCAGTGCAAAGATTTATTAGCCTTTTGTGTAATGCTGATGAATTGACTTGTGTTTCTCATAAAATAAATGGTTATTTCCTACCTTGGAGTAAGAATAGCAATTCCATCAAAGGTGACAACAGGTTCTTCAGAAGAACCAACATCAGCAAATTTCAATATAGTCTCCCATAGAATCTTCAGAAAACAGAGAAGATTGCATTATTAGAATTTGTAACTTAGATTTGCTTGATATTATACAGAGCTGATTCAAGAACATACATGGGCCGGAGGGCGATTCTCATCCCCAACAAACTGAGTATTTGAAGTAGGTACATGAAAACTCATATCCATGAGTGAATCTTTCTGGAATCACAAAGTGCTACAGTTTGAGCGCATGACTTGAACATGTAATCAAATAATCATGAAATTCAGCATTAATACAAAAAGCTAAATATCATTGAATTATGTTGAAGCATGCGTAAATCAACCAGACCTCATTAGCCCCAGTAGTATCATCAACATGAAACTCTAAGAGAACATCGGTTTTCCCTTGCATCTGGGTTTGTGCGACATCTGCCAGAGACACCTCAAATGCTTGCTTTGAACCAACCATAAAGGAAAGCATGCTTCCTACAATGTTAAGTTTGGCCCATTAAAATCAGATTTAACAAATGTTAACAAAAAAATAAAGTTCACTCAGATTACCGTCGATATCAACGCCTCCCCAGTTGTGGCCGCTAACAGAAAGCTGTTTTTCGTCTGGTGAGATGCCCATATTCTTTTGTATGAAGCTGGTCAAGTTGCTTACATCCTACACAAGAAAGTCCAACATCAAATGAAGTAAGGGTAAAATAACTAAATACGGAACAAATATTGTAACCTCACTGATCATCTTTGCTAGCAAGTAAAAAGGCATGTTGTTGGATGCGATTAACAATATTTCACAATTGTCTACTTGTACAAGAGGACAGGCCCTGGAGAAGTGGTAAAGCTATCCCACTGGTGCCAGCATAGCCCAGGAATGAATTCCTCCCCCAGACCCCACATCACGTGGGAGGTTCAGCACTGGGGCCTGTCGTTGTCTACTTCATACAAAAAAATCAGATAGTTGAACTGTAATTTAAAATGTTTCATCATGCACAGCAACAATCCCATTCACATATAGCAATTAATTTTAAATGTTATATGACAGCACAACTAATAAAGCATAGTCGTCGTATTAGATTGAACAAGCAAAACTGTGCAATAGAAGGCTCATAGATACACATGGGACATCATATGAACAAAGAATAAAAAACTGTTTGCGTTGATTTGAGCAAGTACAATTTAGTTTAGGATAAAGATATAACTGCCTTATTCATGATCGATGCATAAACCGCAGTAGGAGCTTCTCCTACTGCTTTCAAGTCAAAAAAAAATGATCGATGCATAATTGGTTTCACAAATATACCAAAGTAAGCTTGAAAAAAAAACTATCACCTTGAACATTTACATAATAGTTATGAAGCAGTTAAGGGAAAGGTCGTCATATCGGGGATTCATAACTAACCTGGAAAAAAATTAACGCTGGTGGTAACTGCCTAACTATAGTTTTGTAGGTTTTCACATCAAAATGAATATAGTTTAATTTTCCCAAACACTGTGGTTTCAAATGCATGCTCTTGATTGCAGCAGCTTCTTTATATTAATATAGAGAACAATAAACAAATTACATATAATAATAGAGAGAAAAGGATACCTGTTCGCGGAAGCCTATAAACCTGTAGAACAAGCCATCTTTAATCCTGACTCCAAGCTGATATGCCCTGGGTACTTTCATCCATGTAACTGAGGTTACATCAGCTTTATCAATCTCAATGGTCTTTCCTCCACCTTGCCTCTTCCATGCAAGTCCTCCGGAATGCACTTTAAACTGACCAGGGTTCTGCGTAGGAGCAAGAGTGGTGAAGTATTGTTATATTCTTAGCATTCCAAGAAATTAATATATCATGTATAGCATTCAGGAACACATAGGTGCATGAGACCATAAGTCATTGTGGGAAGGAAAGCATAGCAAAGGAAATCAGGTGCCATATGGATTATTACCATATTATTGCCGTATCATCTAATGCACGAGTGGTGTCACACATTGCAAGAATTGTCATATTGAGTTAGGGCAAACATCGGTATATAAATTCAGATAAGGTTTGCAGTTAAGTTGGTGACCACGTAATATAACACTATCATCAGTAATGCTAAAGAATTTGAACTAGGGCAGAAAGTGCTTGTTTATTTCTTACAGAAGGGACTACACAATTCTCCCAGTTTATATGCTTATCATGGTATGCATCTTCTAAGACTCACTTTTCCAAGCGAAATAGACTTCATGAGGCTAATCATAAGTTCTACAGCACAAACATAGGCAAGTGAACCGCCATGGTAAAGTAGACGCCTTCATTCCATGAATAGGATATATGGTCGAATTTCAACAACTTCTAGATATGCAAACAGTTTAGATCTGGTGAGTCTAGGTTCCCTTTTTCTTTCTGATTCGCACTTTGTTTTATTGTACTGTAAGTTTAAAAAATGCAACACATTGTAAATCATTTCTACTAGCATCTATAGAGGTCCTTATTTTCCACAGTTTCCCTGTCTAGAACAGATTATAACCTCCTAATTCTCACATAAATCTAACATTTCGCCAAAAAAATGTCTGGAAAATTTGCCCATGCCGACGAAACTCAAAAATAAGAGTCGAAACAATCTTAAACCAAGCACTTGATTCGACCAGATGGATTGGGAACAGAAGGTCTTACGAAAATTTAGGCCTAAATGCGACGTGCAAACCCTAAAACCCAGCCAATACGAACCAGCAGTCAATCGTCGAAATAATTGAGCAATCAGCCTCAAATCGATAACCAACCGGAACGTCGCAAGCGGTAACGACACATTGTAGCAGTCCTCTACCGAACCCTAGAAATCGGGAAAGTTTCGGCGGCGGAGGAGGAGCTTACCGTGCCGCCGCGGCCGCCGAGTAGGATGTTGTTGAAGTGGTGGCCGTCCGTCATCTCCGACAACGCCGCGCCTGCGGCCGTCTCTTGCTATCTAGCGCGCCGCCGCCTCTTAAGCTCCGCTTCTTCCCGGCGAGTTCAAGTCGGGGGGCTTGCTTTGCTTCGGTGCGGCTCTGCGGGGGCGAGGAGAAGGGAGCGCGCGGCGCAGCCAGCGGCACTTCTTATAGGAGCCACGCGGAATTGACTGCCCTCTCACCGACATGTCGGTCCCATTGGACAGAGACCGGGACCCACCTGTCAAGACGTGCTCTTTTCTCTCTCTCTCTTTCTCGTCCCTTCACTTCTCCACTCCCCCGTTCCCCTCTCGAGTCTCGATTCGCCCATCTCTCTCTGTACGCGTGGTGCGCGGCCATGGCGGACTATCACTTCGTGTACAAGGATGTGGAGGGGACAAGCACGCAGTGGGACGACATCCAGCGCCGCCTCGGGAACCTGCCCCCGAAGCCGGAGCCCTTCAAGCCGCCGGCCTTCGTCCCCAAGGTCGATGCCGACGAGCAGCCCAAGTCAAAAGAATGGCTCGACGAGCGCGATCCAGAAGAGCTCGAGGAGCTTGAGGATGACCTGGACGACGACCGCTTCCTCGAGCAGTACAGGTAACTCTTATCTTTCGCCTCTCTCGAACTCGATCCGGTATCCGACCCGGCCAGCTTGCTGATCCGTCATGCGGTCATGCCCTCTTTTTCTTGGGTGAATCATAGACTGCATCTTGGGATGCTCTACTGCTTGTAATGTTTGGTTCGATCTGACTCGCTTGGCTAGATAAGATAATTTGTCTGGTTGGTGTAGTCTTGTCTATTCAGCGTGATTTGATCTGGATTTAGAACAGCCAATAGTAAGAGAGTTCAATGAGTTTTGTGATTCATTTGGTAGAATCAGTCGGTTAGTTCCAGTGATTTTTGCGATTGTGCTGATAGAAGTGGAACTTATCATGGTGATTTATCTGCCTGCAGGAAGATGAGACTTGCAGAACTAAGGGACGCTGCAAAAGCCGCTAAATTTGGCAGTATCCAGCCAATCACTGGTTCTGACTTCGTACGCGAGGTTTCACAAGCGCCATCAGATGTCTGGGTTGTGGTCTTCCTCTACAAGGATGGGTAATGCATGGTTATTCCAACTTATGTCATAATGGTTATAGTAAAAAGGGAAACAAACTATGGCTCTTGTATGATTCAGTCAATCTTAATTTCAGCAGATCGAACTGAATTTACAAACTACCTGCACTATAAATGACTGTGTAACTTGGGTTAAGGAATAGCAGCAGCTTGGAATATGAATGGTTGGATGTAGTTACAGCCTTACAGGGTACAGAGACCTTTGGTGTTCTTGGATTGTGTGTCTTTTTTTTTAGGGTTGATTGTGTGTCTTAAGAACATATTTGGCTGTGGTGCTATAGGTTCCAGCCTTCACTGCATGTGCTTTTGAGCAGGCCATTTAGAACCTTATAACAGGATAACTCAGCAAACTGTTCTGCAGAATGATACTTTCCTTTTAAAGTTGGATTACTGGACAAACATATTGATGTTGTCCACATTGAGTTGTGTTCATTGACTAAGAATTCGGTGATATCTTGTTGCAGAATACCAGAATGCGGGCTGCTTCAGACCTGCCTGGAGGAACTGGCAACAAGATACCCAGCGACAAAGTTTGTTAAGATTATCTCCACTGACTGCATTCCCAACTATCCAGATCGAAATGTTCCTACAGTACTAGTGTATAACAACAGTGCTGTCAAAGGGACTTATGTTGGCTTGCAGAAGTTTGGTGGCAGAAAATTGACACCTGAATGTAAGCTAATACCAAAAAATTGGTATCTACTCTCTAGGATATTTTGTTGCGAAAAAAGGGTTCCAGTTGCTCTCCAGTTCAATATTTTGTTGCTAAGTGTCATATGTCTATTTACCTTTGCAATGATCATAGGATATCATTTGCATTTTATATTTTGTTTCCTATCTAAAAACTGCCTTGAGGTAAGGAAAATCTTTTTAACATTCTAATGATATTTTTTATTAAAAATAAGCACATTCACTATGCCGAATGTGCATATTTGATGCACTTGGCTATGATGTATGTTTGACTTATATCAAATAATTAGATGACATTTCAAAAGAAAAAAGGACAATAGCGGCTTGTCTGTCATTGTTACCATAGAATTAGTCTTTTATACCGCCAGGAATGAGTATCTTTGCTCATTTTAGGAGACTATTGAAGCTTTGGAGCCAAAATTGTTTTGATGATATATTGTTATGTGTTGCCTTGGCTACATATTCTAAATTGCTATTTTGTTTCTTTCAGCTGTTGCATTAGCCCTTTGCCACTCAGACCCAGTACTGAATGATGGCCATGGTGGCAGCGATTCATCCAGGGACAATGTCATGGAAGGTGTACGCAGGAAGTTCATAGAGAAGGTTGTTTCCCAGCATGAAGCGAGAGAAGAATACGACAGTGACTAAACGTACAGGCGCTAAATTGTTTATTTCAGTTAGCTTGTTGTATTTGGTTGGATGGGTAAATCCCGTCAGGGTCTACTAACCTTACATGGTTTTATGGGCTTTTCAGAGTTCACTGATTTTATTTAGTGTCTCAGTGAAGTGTCACAATTTACTGAGTTTTTGCTGTATGAATTAATATGAGTTTTGTTTTATGGGAAAACAACTGTGTTAGTGACCTGTGGTCTGTGGAAACATTAGTGCTATTGAATATTGATTGCTTTGTAATTCTGGCACATGAAAACAGGATCATACAAAGTCCGTTTGTCAAAAAAAATTCATCATCCAAAAGTAAAAAATCTTTGTTTTTGATTGGTGGACTGGTGGTTCATGGAAAACGTTTTCGTCATCAAAAGAAACCAAACGATAGACTACTTGCTGACCACAATCTACAATCAGAAGTTCAGAACTGATGCCATTTAAGGCACTTGATTTTGGAGAGGAATTGACACGTTCACAGAAGTAGCCGTAGTTCCGTAGCATTCATGGAGCTGGAACCCTCGGCCGCGTCCTAACTCGGGCGAAGATGATCACGGCGCTGATGAGGATCCACGGCGGGAAGAGACCATTGACCACCTTTGACGACCGCAGAGGCTCAGGCACCCCATTCACCGCGACCATCGCCATCACCGCCGGCACCAGCAGGCCGGCGACGATCACCGACACCGGCTTCGTCCAGGACTCCTGCACAAGGCGACGATCAAAATTAACCGCCCCGCAATAGCCACGAACTTGAAGGAGTAAATCGCAAAAACGGCAAGGCCCGATCTTGTTCTAACCTTGGGCTCGCCGTCAAGGACAATGACGGCGCCGTCGCGGAAGGGCAGCGCGGAGTAGCCGGCGGCCGGGTCTACGCGGATCCGGAGGCCGCGGCGGGATTCACCGGTCTTGAAGGCGAAGAGCGCTCGGAGGCCGTGCTCGGCCTGGATGCGGCGCACGTCGAGGCGGTCACGGCGAGGGCCCGTCAGGCGCGACCGGAAGAGCGCCACCGGGCCAGCGCCCCGCCGGTACAGCCGCACCTCCACGAACGGGTCGCGCGAGGCCGCGGTTGGCCGGAGCAGCGGCGTGGCCAGCGAATCTTCCGCTGCTCCGATCACCCCTTCGTCATCGGCTATCGACATCGCACCTTCCTTCTCCCGGTCGCTTAAGCCGTCTAGTCAGTGCACTCCTGAGTCCTGACTCGCACTGGTGCTGCACTGACCGAGTGACCCCGGTAGGATAAACACACAAAGTGAGACCTGATGAAAACTATAGTTCAGGTTTCATGCTTCGCGGCACATATTAATTGATCGTAATCAAGAGCAAACCTCAAATCAGATTGCAGTCTCATCTTTTTTATTTATTTTGGGCGACAAAGAGCAATCTCACTTGGTGGAACTCAAAGTTTGGATCCAGACAATATAAAAAATGCCAATGAAATAGTGGCACAAGGCCGCACAATTCGATCTTATATTCCAAATCCAGCACCAGCATATAGTTGGATTGAACTAATCCACACGGTGCAGCCAAGCCAACAAGCATAATACAACAATGTCAACCGAATTTTGGGTTTATGACAGAGAAGCATAGACGCTAACACAGAAGAACTGCAGTAATAGTAGAATCGGCTACTGGTATTTAATTACAAGTTTTTGTTATAGAAATAAAGCACCATAGTGCGCACGGTTACATTTCCATTTTTGTTGTATAGAAAGAAAGAACCATAGTGTGCACGGTGTCTGCAATGCATCAGTCTGCCGTCCAGCTCACCTCGACAATCTCCCGCACTTTGCGGTTGTACTCTCGCTTGTTCTCACTGAACAGGCGGGCAGCTTCCGAGTTAGCAGGTGAGTTCGGGTTGGGATCACACAGCAACGACTGCAAATATCACATAAACCAGGTTGGTCACACTTGCTGACTTACCAAAGGCTAACCCATTTGAAGACAATGTAAAAAGTCAACTAAACAGAAACAGTCAAAAGAAAAAAATTAGATATGCTCCGGAAGCTTTGTTATCGTGAGCAACCTAGGCAGAGTTCAGTGAAGCTGAAATACTCCCTCCGTCCCAATATGTTTGGCATTATAGCTGCAGGCACGGAGATTAAGAAGAGAAGGAATAAAGTAGGTGTGCAGGAAACGAGGAGGAAAGAGATAGAGATAGAGGTGTATTGGGAAGAGATAAATGTGTCTCGGGAAGTGAGAATGCCAAACATTTTAGGAAAAATGGATGAGCCTAGAATGCCAAATATTCTGGGACGGAGGGAGTAGTGTATTATGTAAAACTCATAACAACAACAATAAACAACAAAGCCTTTTAGTCCCAAGTAAGTTGATGAAACACAAGAACCAGCAAGATATGGTAAAATAAAGCAATGAAAAAAATGAACAGGATTAATACAATAAACTCATATTTAAACATCAGAAATTCATCAGCCACCAGGGGTTCCCACACCCCTATTATTGAAAATGAGATACGATTGTAGTTTGACCTCTTCCAATTTTTAAAAACTAAAATCATAAATGTGGCACACTTGGTTATGTGAACATACAAAAGATCATTTTCAAAATCATCTTTGAAATCAAGATTCAAAAATCGGAAGTGGCACTGTTTGCAGATGATGAACAGTGCCAGATTGATTTTTTGCCATTCTAATTCAAGGCTGAGATTCTGTGGACCTACTTAAGTTCATGCATACCACAGCCACAAATAAGATTTTTTTACCATTTTTAAAAAAATTGCAGCATGTGAAATTTGCTCATGGGGACACAGGAAGCAGTGGACATTAAATCTTCTCTCCACAAGAAACGAAACTCTGAAAAAGGATGGATTTGTTTCAAACTAATGAAGCCATAATTTTGGTGAGAAACACCATAATGTATGAACTGTTCCTCTAGTATTAGGCATGTAAGACCCGATTTTTGTGACCTTATTCAGTGTTTAAGCAACTGATTACGGGTAGCTAACTCAAAGCGTGCTCCGAAATCACAAGATTGCCTAGGACTTGATAGTCAATCGAAGTCCACAATTAACAGAAAGATGTGTTCAGTAAGAGAATGAAAATCCACATACCATTGACTAGCTACCAAATATCTTCCAAACCAAACCATATACTAGCACATCATGCTTTTCAATGTGGTAGCACGAAGATGCTACATATTGTAGTTGACAGAATATTCTTAGCTGCTAGAAAAACAAGGTTTTTTGTATGGTTTTACCTGAATAGATGTAAGTATAGCAGCTACATCGTATATTGGACTCCACTGATTCTGCAGGATATCTAAGCATATGCTTCCATCAGCATAAACTGTAATCATAAGACAAATATATCAGGGTAACATCTGATTGGAGTTTAGAAGATTTTATTACCCTAAAGTTAAAAACAAATCAGCAGATATCAGAGGAGAAATAATGCTCAAAATCAAGCACGCTGTATGTGCTCAAAATACATTAATGTGAGCTATATTGTTTCATAAACATAGGAAATTACACCATACAAGTATAAATATTAAGAAGATAACAGAAAAAGACAGAACAAAAAATGTCCATATATTCAAGCCTGTAATGTCTAAGACTATGAAAAGAAGAACCCAAGCCAAAAATATAAGCATGGTCCGAAATTGGGAGAGGGAAAACATACAAATGAAGAAATCAAATCTAGTCATCTCCTGTGCATTTTTGTGATTATATATTAGAAAACATCTTACTGTTAGGATGAAACATCCGAGAAACAAATCGCACAGTTGGTGGCTTGTTTGGATATTCTTCAGTAAACTGGAGAGTCAACTTGAACGTACCTGAAAATAAAAACATGAGTCCACAATTTTTTGAAAGGATACAAATAAAACTACATGGCTAAACCTAAAAGACAAACAAGCCATGCACACTATGAGAGCTATTTTGTGAGTTGCTGCATTGGAGATTTAAAATCCTTTGAACTTTCCCGGTCTACAGACCAACAATATGTGACTACTTAACTATAAATGGGAAAATTATTTAGATTTGGGAAAAAATTGTGTAATTTTACTATAATACAAGATAGTACAGAAACTATGGAATTGTCACCTTAAGATAGTAACCACAAAGGTGACAAGCTGAATGCACACAACCGTGAGATGTGGCATATTATCTTCAACTGAGTACACATTATCCGCTAAGTACAAATGGTATAATATTTGGATGTAGTGTGCAATATTAGATAGTGCATTTTGAATATGATGGCGTAATTTTTTTTCTCCAAATGATAGCGGCGTTAATTCCCAAATATGTGATTCATCTAGTTAATTCATATATCGTGAAAAAGTATGAATCAACATCCTACAACATATTGTATATCTCATCATCAACATCAATCAGCAGCATGCTTTGGTCTTGCATAGCCATTGTCATATTTGTTCCAGTGATGAAAAGAACAAAAACATATATTTCTAGCTAGCAATTTGTTTACTGGTAGCTTTCTTGGATACCACTGGAATTTGCTTTATAGGCTCCTGTGATGCTATTTTAGACATATCCAAACTTTGGTGTACAGCATATTGCTTAGTAAAGTTCTATTGAACGAGAATGATTTTAATGTCTATCTTAACATGGAATGTAACTCTGGAGCATAAACACATTTGGTAGCGAGGTCAGCAAACTTCGATAGTGGGAACTACTCTAAGTCAGATACTATGCAGGCATTGCCAACAGCAGCAGAATATGCACATGTACGTAATTGTCTATCTGTGAAAACAGCTAACTTAAAAGGGAGGAATCATAAATACTCTCTATCTACAACAGAAAATAGATTGCAGGTAGCAAATGCACCATTGATCACTAACCTCCATCCCACGGAGTGTCGTCAGGGCTGTTAATCAAATCAACATATAAAAGACGTTGTCAAATTACGATCCAGACCATGAAAAAAAAAACAGAGGGTCATGCATCATACCCAAAGATCACAGCGCTCCACAGCAATATGTTGTTATCCTGCGGTGCGCCACTTATACCAGCTGGAGGGTCCTGCATCAACCGCTTGAAATCTCTCATCAACCGCTTCCTAGCAGGAGTCGACATCCTCTAAGTTCTCTGGACAAGCACAACACTTACCGCTAACTGAGTCAGAATCAGAAGGACGTAAATCTACCATCTGATCGACCACCAGAGGCAGAATTAATTAACAATCAACAAAGATATTGGGGGAAAATTAATTGATTTAAGCAACCCCCGTTTCACAATCCAATTAAACAAATCCGCAACGAAATGGATAGATCAGGATTATCCTTCCGGCAAGAACGACTTAGATTTGACGCTCCAATAAAGTTAGATCTTGCAGAGCGAAACTTACAGCGAACGGATAACTCTCTCCAAGATGGATGGATCAGTCCACGCCAGCCCAGATTCCGAGCATAGGGACGACGAGAACGACGTGAGAGAGAACAACTTCTATGCTGTGGATGGAGACCTCCGTAGCTCCGTTTCGGTGCTAGCTCGGCGTAGAGCGACTGCACGGGCGCCGGCTGGGTAAGGAAGAGAATCGATCCGTGGGGATGAATCAAGTGACACGCGTCAACTTTGTGTGATTATAATATTTTAGGAATTTTGTTAGAGCTTTGCTATTTATCAATTGATATTATTTCGTTTCTAAAATATGTTTAATTTTTAGAATAATAGAATAGAATAATTAAATTAAACTGCTATATAATGTATTAAATATACTACTAAAATAATCGTGTCTTAAACTAGCCCATTATTATGCACTCTTATAAATAATCATGTCTTAAGTTAGTCCATTGTTTGTAGTGTATTTTTATTATTTCTATAATACAGTTTCATTATTCTACTAGTTCAGTTCGAATGTTCCAAAAGCTTGAACGGTTTTGGAAAATAAAATCATTCAACAAATAAATAATTGCATCCATTTCGTTATTACTAAATGAAGCCTTTTATAATTTGTTTGTAAGAATGAAAATTTAGTGTCTTGAACTTTTGTGTGATGTAAATCTATTGTAACAGTATTGTTACTTGAGGTGTACTGAAAATAAGAGAGAAACTTAGAATGTGGTTTAGTGCTAAAATTACTATTCTATTAAGTATTATATCTTTCTCACTAATATTGGTTCGTTCACTTGCATAATAGTGACGAGTTTTAAATTTAATCAAAAACTGTTTTTAGAACTAGAAGAAATGATGGGTTTTTGTTTTTACAGCAGTACTATATTATTCAAAAAATTAGTCATTCAATAGAACTAGACCTTCCTGTCGGTTTTGTGGACCTAAGTGGCCACTTGAGAATGAAAGAGTAATCAATAGTCATTCGATCAACAAGTCAAGAAAATATATGCTCTATGATCTCTTTCTCGAATATCCTTAGATGAATCGTAAAAATGGCATATTAGTAATATTTAGTTGCAGAGTATGACTAGGGGCTCTATATTTTTGAACCTTTTTTAGGATACATCATATCGTGTAGTCGTAACATAAAATGTTATGACATAAAAAAGGGTCAATGCTATAGATAGTTTTATTGGAGGTTCATTTGCGCGTAATGAAATAATATTAACTAGCGATGATCAAATTTTCAAGAAGATTTTGTATACTATTTTTTTATGAAGTGTTACTTGGACAATAATTTGTATTAGGCAACATAATTTGATATGCTTTCATTTTTTCCTTAGCAATGTAATAGAATATGTAATATATGTTCCAGCTCAACACAATCTATTGGTTCAAAGTTGTAGTGACTATCATGCTCAGTTTAGTCGTTAATCCATGAGTAAATCGTGAGGTGAATATCGAATAAGATTTAGCACACGAAAAAAATCAGGTTCATTCTAAGTTTTCATAAGATGGATGAAAGAATGTAATGAAAGAACAGGATGTTTAATCCATGTCTAGTGCATCTGTTAACTGTTAGTAGCATGCGCGCGAGCTGTTGTTCCTCTGCAGCTGCAATAGGCAGCACCGTGCAGCAGCCTCTTATCCGCGCGTTCCCCTGCCCTTCCATTCCGCCGAAAGCCCCACCGTCTAAACCCTCACCAATCGCTACAATGGCCATGGCCGCCGCCGGGCGGTGCCTCCTCCTCTCCCGCCCCTCCCCCTCCGCCTCCGCCTCCTTCGCGCAGCCTTAACCACCGCTGCCCCCACGCTCACCACGTCTGCTCCCCCGCCCCCTCCGCGGCACGAGCTCCTCCTCGAGCGCCTCCGCATGCGCCACCTCAAGGACACCACGGCTGGCACGCCGAAGCCACCGCTAGGGAAGGCGAAGAGCGGGGACCGGGGTTCACAGCATCCGCAGCAGGGGAGGAGGGCCGAGGCCGCGGAGAGCTTCGAGGAGCTGGGGCTTGGGGAGGAAGTGATGGCGGCACTGGGGGAGATGGGCATCTCGAAGCCCACAGAGATCCAGTGCGTCGGTGTGCCCGCGGTACTGGACGGCACCAGCGTCGTGCTGGGCTCGCACACCGGCTCCGGGAAGACGCTCGCCTACTTGCTTCCTCTTGTTCAGGTATAGTATTGCAAAAGTCTGGATGATAGAGCAAATTGCACTTCATGAATCATAATCCTAGTAAATTTCATTCCATTAGAAAGGAAACTAATTCAGGGTGCTACATAGATATAGAGTGCATTGCAGTCTCGATTTCAATTATGATTCTGGTATAGCGGCGATGTGCTATTCATTTAAGTGGAGCTTATTTTTCTCTCATGGAGAAGTTTGCACTTGTTCACTCTGTAACATCGCTAGAGTACAAGGATTTTACTGGATATACGTTCCTCTCTCTATATAAGAAAAATAAGAAAATACACTGTACTACCCACATTTTCTGTTATTCTCAATCCCAGTGACAGGAAATAAGGGGTAAGGGAGTGCCATGGAAACTCCTATGCTTTGATTTATTCCCCTAATTAGCCCTTATAAACCTTCAAAATAAATAGCTAGAACCTTAATTTGGCTACTGCAACCATTTGGATACAGTGACTCTGTCCCTGGTCACTTTTCCGGTCTTTGAAAATGTCTGTGATGATGGTACTGTATGCATATGCTTGGCATGTGACTTATTTCCCATCTCTCCCCATATGGTAGATATATAGTCTGATTTTTGAGTTAGTTGAAACATTTTTTCTCTGAACTAGAAGTCAATAATCCGTGGAGTGATTGCACCTGTAAATTAGGACACATCTTTTGAACAAAAGGATTTGTGATAATTTCAGCCTTTTGATTTCTGCAGCTCCTTCGGCGTGATGAAGCAACGTTGGGTATGTCGATGAAGCCAAGACGGCCAAGAGCTGTAGTACTCTGCCCAACAAGGGAGTTGACCGAGCAGGTTAGCCATGATTTCAAGTACTTTGTAACAATAGTTATTTGGTCTGTGTTGTTAGTGGTGGTTCATGAAATATGATCAAATTACAGGTCTATCGGGTTGCAAAGTCCATCAGCCATCATGCGCGTTTCCGGTCAACAATGGTTAGTGGAGGTACCCGTATAAGACCACAGGAAGATTCTTTGAACATGCCTGTTGATATGGTGGTTGGTACCCCTGGAAGGATTCTTGATCATATAAAAGACGGTAACATGGTCTATGGTGATATTAAGTATCTGGTATGTTCTTAAGCTGCATTCAAGGTCATTACTGTTTTACAACATTTTCTTTGTTCTCCAGATGGTCTCAGTTCTCATTTTGAATGTGATGTTTTGCATTTACAGGTTCTGGATGAGGCAGATACAATGTTTGATCAAGGCTTTGGACCAGACATACGGAAGTTCCTTGCTCCATTGAAGAATCGTGCTGCAAAGCCTGGTGATCAAGGATTCCAAACTGTACTAGTTACTGCTACCATGACAAAGGTTTTATACTCATCAATCATCCCCCGACCTCTGTTTGACCTACCATTTGAAATAGAGCAATTTTGCCCTTCTTTCAGATCGCATTATGTTGCTCCATATATGGATATCATAGTTCAGTTTTTATTTATCTAATCTCCTTTCTTCACACTCCTTCACTGCAGGCTGTGCAAAAGTTGATTGATGAGGAATTTGAAGGTATAGTCCATTTGCGGACATCAACATTTCAAAAGAGAGTTTCAACAGCACGCCATGACTTCATCAAACTTTCTGGTTCTGAAAACAAACTTGATGCTCTTATGCAGGTTATGGAAACTTTTATCTCTCCTTCCCTCCTGCTCACATAAACATATTTTTCCTTGCAAGCCAGAGTCAAACGTTGTATACAAGTGAAACTAGTGTTCTTTCATTTGTGATACATTGTTGCTGATTTGAAGGCGTCAATCTCTCAAGCCTTTCTATTTTCTCTGGAGCTTTAAGGGGGCTTTCTTAGGAGTCAGAATGCTGTGGCCTCCAAAAACGTAGTCCATACTCATATTAATAATAAAGGTCAAACATGCAATTAGAACAGCTGAAACAAAAACTTATGTACATATTTTAGATGTATGAATCGATGATACAGTTATCATGGAACAAATTATTGTTAAATATGAATGAAGTAGTAAAAACATGTTTTATCTGGACTTTTATATGAAGTGGCTATCTCTAATTTAGGAGTCAGTCAGTCCATCGTGCATTGCTTGCTGCAGGCATTAATCTATTTGTATTATGTCGCTGAACGGAAACAAGGTTACGGTATTCTGTAGTTCATGAGGTATTGAATGATTTTATTTTATGCAGGTTCTTGAGCCAAGTTTGGCGAAGGGAAATAAGGTTATGGTATTCTGTAATACTTTGAATTCAAGTCGTGCAGTGGACCACTTTCTGACAGAAAATCAAATATCCACTGTTAACTATCATGGAGAGGTTCCAGCTGAAGAGAGGTTCGTTGTTGTATTTCCTAGTATGCCTGTCATCTAATATTGTGTGATTGAATTTTAGAAGTCTTTAATATCAACTGTAGAGTTGAGAACCTGAACAAGTTCCGGAATGAAGAAGGGGATTGCCCAACATTGGTATGCACTGATCTGGCAGCTAGAGGCCTGGACTTGGATGTTGACCATGTCATCATGTTTGACTTCCCATCGAACTCTGTATGTCTTTATTCTTCAGCTCTCTGTGTTTATATATGTAAGGCACCACAGTGATTGTCATGAATGATCTGAATGTTTTTTGTTTTCAGATTGATTATCTCCACCGAACTGGGCGAACTGCACGCATGGGAGCCAAAGGTACTAACATGTCTTGGCCATAACTGAACATCTATTCATCCTTTTTGCTTTTTTTCTCATGTCAGACTATGTACCCCTACATTATGTTCCCTTGTGACCTTATAGGTTCAGAAAAAAAAACTCAAAATTCACCATATAACCATTGCTAATCACTCTGTTCTCCAGTGGCTGGCCACCCCTGTCCAAAGATGGACTCCATCTGGCTGCCCCCACCCACCCACAGGATTTAGGCTCAAGAGCTGTCACTGCTTGTAATGAGCTTGTGCAAACTGGAAAAATACCCTCCATTATAGGGTTACCATCACAATTTCCTCCCTTGAGAGAAATCTTCCAATTTTTTATTGACAAAGCACAATAATAACTTGATTATGCATAATTAGAAGAGAAACAATAGAAGTGGGTATGAATAGAGAAGCAAGGTATGTTTCTTCCCTGTCCACTCATATAATTTTGGACCTACTTAATGCAGGTAAAGTTACCAGTCTTGTTGCAAAGAAAGATGTGCTTTTAGCTACACGAATTGAAGAGGCCATCAGGAAGAACGAGAGCTTAGAAGCTCTGACAAGTAACAATGTCAGAAGGCCAAGCAACCCGCAGAATGCAAATCCAAAAGGAAGGAACACTTCGAGGACTGTCAAGAGTTCAAGTGCTCTAAAAATTACCAATCAGCAGGGTAGAAGAGGTGTCGTGTTATCTAGCAAATCAAGGACTCCAAAGGACACAACCTCTACTCGAAGGCGCTCACCACCAAAGAGCCAGCCCAAGCCAAAAAAATCAGCACCCAAGTCAGCACCTGCAGGGAAAGCCAAACTGGCAAAATCTACAAAGACGAGCATAAAGGTTTCGAAGAGCCAATCAAAACCAGTGGGTCGAAAGGGGGATGCTTTGAACAGGATAGGAACTAAGCTCAGTGTGGTCGGATTCAGAGGGCGCAGCTCAGGCAAATCAGCGCAAGCTTCATAAGAATTGTCATTGAAGATTTATTGCCCCCACATAAAAAAATAGGCTCGGAAATACTGAGTAGTGCAACCTGTAGATATCTGCACTTTCTTTTTTTGTTTTGAGACTTTTTTTAGAATTTCAATACTTCATTTTTTTGCAGTCTTCTCATGTAGAATGTTGTGATAATTCGTTTTACTACTCGTATCCACTATCTATGATGGGTATATGTATTCTCAGTGTTCTTCACTGAAGTTTTCCCTTACATAATAAGAAAAAGAGGTTCTCCAAAGTACCGAATAGTGTAACATGTAATTATCTGCACTTTCATTTCTTCCAAATTTTCACAGGCTTACAAGAGTATATCAAACTACTTTGATCATGTAGAATGCTGTGATAATTCGTTTTACTGCTCGTATCCAATAATTACAAGGGATTTTCTCTATGTATTATCAGTGTTTCTCAAATGTTGCAAATTACTCTTCCATGTCAAAGTGGTTTGCCTTTCTTTGATCTCATTTGGAATTTCTGAAGTTCAGTAGCAAAGTTTTGAACGTGATCAGCCAAATTCTCTGTAGCGTAAGAGTAGAGGAGTAGAAGTGAAGGCTCGGAAGAGCGTGGAACTTTCTAGAGAAAAAGTGCAGACAGAGCGAAAGAGAGGCTTCCGTAAATATCTGCCCCAATGATACTAGGTAACACGTGTCCTACTCGCGCTCTATGACACGTGGGACCACAAAGGACCGCTGTCTCTTTTGAGAAAGACCGTCCCCAAAGGCAGAAACTCTATTCTATTCTAGATTCTTCGCCACAACACATCCGCGCCAACGCCTTCGCCGCGCCGCGCCCATTCCACGGTCTTTCAGAACCTTCTATGACGTTCCAGATTCCATCCCCTCTCGCACCTATATAATCCATCCCTTCCACCTGATCACTCCAGCGCATCACACAAGCAACAGAGCAAGCCACAGATCGAGAGATCAAGCAACCAACCAACCAAAGCGATCGAGGAGAGAGAACAGGCCGCAAGCGGAGAGAGATGGAGGCGAGGATGTTCGGGCTCGAGACTCCCTGATGGCGGCGCTGCAGCAGCTGATGGACATTCCGGACGGCGAGGGCGCGGGTGCCGCTGGCGACAAGTCGGGCGCGAGCGGGGCGACGCGCACCTACGTCCGCGACGCGCGCGCCATGGCGGCGACCCCGGCCGACGTGAAGGAGCTGCCCAACGCGTACACGTTCGTGGTGGACATGCCAGGGCTGGGCACGGGCGACATCAAGGTGCAGGTGGAGGACGAGCGGGTGCTGGTGATCAGCGGCGAGCGGCGCCGGGAGGAGCGCGAGGACGCCAAGTACCTGCGCATGGAGCGCCGGATGGGCAAGTTCATGCGCAAGTTCGTGCTGCCGGAGAACGCCAACATGGACAAGATCTCCGCCGTGTGCCGCGACGGCGTGCTCACGGTCACCGTCGAGAAGCTGCCGCCGCCGGAGCCCAAGAAGCCCAAGACCATCGAGGTCAAGGTCGCGTGAAGGGATCCAACGGACGAACTGCGGAGAGGTCAGAGCAGTACCAGCGACGTGTGACTCAGGCGACAATAATGGAGTGATGCTTCGTTAGTACCTAAGTGAAGCGTGGTGTGTGTTCCTCTTTTCCTTCTCAGCGTCTATGTGTTCATCTCATGTTCCTACTTGGTACTATGCCATCCTTGGTGTATTTGCTACGTAATGCTGAAGAGTGCTGCTACTTTCTGAATAAAATCTCTGTTCTCATGTACCCATCATCAGTTCTCAACATCGTAATCTGTATTGATCACATTTCAAAATGTCTCAATCTGAAACTACTAATAAATAATCCTAAGAATCTGAACAATCTAGGCCACTAGGAAAACTATCAAGCAGGTCATTTTAGTCCGATCATAATCTAAGGAATAACGGGATTCAGTCCACGCCAATAAAAGACATTGATCTTCAAAGATGGAAAGATTACAGAGCATCATCATTCAGCGTGTAAGTCCTTTTCTGATAGCTTGTGCAACACATTTGTGGACATGTATGGGGAGACGCATCCACGAACCTGAGACAACAGCAGGATTCAAAGGATTAATATCACTTGTCTATACTGTCAGAAGGAACACCAACAAAAGGAGTCTGTACAAACGTATGTTTCACTAAAAAAAAATATCCACACTAAAACAAACACATTTTCGTTCTTGATTGGCTGGTACCTAACACTAATTTTGAAGAGCCTAATTTGCTTCCATGCAAAAAAAACGCATTTCTTGAAAAGGAAAAAAAAAGATGTTACCTGCAAAAGAGACGTAGGTATTTCGATGAGTCCCTGCAGCAAAAGGTCCACACTTTGCAGACGATGAAGAGGAACAGGAGTTATTAGATACAAGAGGCCTTTATGGATATCAATTCCTCTAACAATACCTGCAAAGTACACAGTTATCAGATATACATGCCTTTTTGCATATGCATATATATGTAGTTATTTGATAAGTTTTTCACACAACTTGCCAGAATTTGAATTTCAAGAAAAGGATATGTACTGAAAACAGCGTCGGGGCAAATTGTAGGCACAGTGAGATTACCTAAGCCAACACAACAAGGGACAGATCCAGGAGTTTCGGTTGCCAAACCAACAATTGTGGCATTCAGACTATACCATATCTCAGTCGGGGGTACCTGAAAATGAGTTTTTCTGTTCATGTTCATGACTTCTGTTAACCCTAGAAATAGAACTTTTAACCTACTCTATCAGAACATGATAGCTATCAAAGAGGATTTCTCAGTATGTGAATTTGTTGATCATTTATTATGGCAAGATATTGTGTCTAATAAGATGTCTCAGTATGTGAATCTGTCTCCCATTTATCATAGCAAGATCTTGAGCCTAGTTCATGTTAGTGGCCAACCTGGTAACACACAAGGACAACAAGAACGGCATACAAGGTCAAGGAAATTGTTGGTGTCCTTGTGATACATCAATACGATTCTATGCATATGTGTGTCTATTTTACTGTCAATGAGAGACAGTAATGTGGTCAATATTAAGCTAGATTCACCTGCGATATTGCTATTGGTTTGATAAGTAAAAATAAACAATTCATAAGCAGCTCATAAAGGCTCAATTTCAGGTGCTGCAGTGCATGGGCAACTAGCTACACTGTAACAAGAAGGCAAGTAAAAAGAAAGAGTTCACTATAACTTCGAAAATCATAAAGACAGAAGCAATGGGGAAGCAACCAACCTCACAATGAAGATGCCTAACTTTGACATCTGAAAATGGTACTTGATAGGGAGGAAGCGATGCTAGTGCATAAGCAAGTTCCTTATTTGTTGCAACAGATATGTGTCTTGGAAAACATTGCTTCAAGTACTCTGCAAGTCGGCGTTCACGCATTCCAACCGCATCTTTCAGAGTTAACACCCTTGACAGTACACAGATAGTGTGAGAACTTGCTTCAAGCGTTGTGAGAACTACTTGGAATGGAATATGGAATCGGACCATTTTTTTTACATTAAGCTGAACTTCAAACTCAGTGAGAAAAGTCTGCTTACGATCTATCAGATGCATCACGGAATGGAGCATTGATATTAATCATTTCGGATCTTTGATCACCATCTTGCCAAAATATTCCATCAGGAAGATTCTTGCTCTCCATAGTGATACGTAACTGAACAACAACTGTGGGACAGGTATACCTTAATGTCTCTACGAGCATATCGAAACCAGCACCTACAACAATAATAGGAAAGAGGAAATAAAATTGAAGATTTTCAGAGCAGTTAACAACTCAGGCGCATGTAAAACAAAGTGAAACAACTTCAGAACTATCAATCTCTACCTTTTACCCAGCCAGGAGTGTTGATGATTAAAGGTAGCATTTCATTCACATCACATCGACATTTTTCAACGAAGTGGTCATACAAATGGAAGACACACTTCAAATACGCTTCTGGGTCCCTTTTTGAAGAAATGTCACCAAAGAAGCAGAACCTGATTGATTTTTAATAAAAGAACTGCATGAAATTAGCAAATGAAGCTGGAGTGGAGGGCAGTTCTATAGAAATATGAAGGTAATTTTTTTACTGTAGGATCTTAAAAAGCTACAATGGTGATTTAATCAGCATTCTAGTGGAACGAATGCATCATGAATGATGAATCCAACACATAACTACAATTACTGGTAGACTATTCCCGGTCAATAAGAGAAGAAATCCCAAAGCCATCAGAATTCCCAGTAAGTTAAAAAAAAACAGAGGAATTATCACTCTATACAGGAAAATCACGGCCTAACAATCCATAATCACAAATACGAGCAAGAAAATGATACCTTTCAGCTTCCCGTAGAGTTGGATTTAGCAAATCTGCATAAAAGCCAGCAATCAACATGTCAGTGACCCCTAAGAACCCAGCTTACAGCTAGCAAAAGGTAAATTCTCCCTAATGGCGCCCATAAATGAGCATATACTGACCAGTGATAGCTTCATCGACGACGTGGAACGAGATGCATCCCGGCGGCGAGAACTCCGGCTGCCCGACATCCGTGTCCAGGTACCCCACCTTCCCATACCTGCAGAGCACGACGACACAGCCAATTAGAGAACTAGAAGCTTCGCTGACTGAATCTCGCTAGGGTTTGGCTCGCAGCAGAGGAAGAGGGCTCACCTGGGGAGCAGCTCGTTGAGGAGGAGGCGGGAGAAGGTGGACTTGCCGCTGTTCTTGGGCCCGCACACGACGACGACGGGAGGCGTCGGGCGGGACGAGAAGAGGGAGAGGGCGGAGGCCCAGTCCGGAGGTACGACTGGCTCGGCGCGAGAAGCCGGCGACGGCGTCGTCCGCGTCGGCGTCGAGCGGGCGCCGGCCATTGTCTGTTTGCCTTTGCCGCCGTGGTTTCACGAGTCGCGGCGCGGCGCGGTCCGAACTTGTTTTCTTGTCGCAATCTGATCCGTCGAGTTCAAGATCGAACGGCATACAGCGGCTGCTACTTGAGGCTTTATCTGGGTCTGTTCAAGGTGCGGCCCAATAGCTTAACGTGGGTGGATTCATTACTCAGCCCATTTGTATCATCTTGCGTAACGCGAAGGTATACGCATACGTGGTTTCAAAAAATTCGGACATACGTACAGTACGTAACGCGGAGGTTGATTTTTTTACGTGGGGATATCCAAATCAAAAGAGAAACAGGTTAACTACACAACCTTCCTCGTCCAGATCCTAAGCCTCTGCTATTCTTTCATGCGTTACGCAGCATCGCGGAGGAAACTTTTTTTATTCTAACCCCGTCTATCTAAAATTTTATAAATAGCCTCTCGAGTAGCTATATTTTCATAATCTAACTGGGCGGTCACGCCATTCTGAATGAACGTAGGAAAATGGTTTTGAAATTGACCACAGTCATATTTGATCACGCCAAAATGAATGACATGACCATATACATGTGTCACGCCATACAGTTTGACGTGATCAAAAGAGGTTAGATCCTACAAATTTAATTTGAAGTAGGATCCTTTTAAAATTTTAGATGAAAAAAAAAGCCAAAATAGGAAAAAAATCCGAGCAGGATCCCCGATGGGCGGCGGCGTCTCTAACGCCTCGTGAAGCCGGATGAGAGGTTTGGCCGTCGTTCGGCGTCGTTCACGCCGACCGAGTCTCTGCCATATGGATGATGAAATGGATTCGGATATATATCAGCCGTTGTAGGCTTTAGCAGTAAACAATTCAACTGACATTCTAGGCTCTCTATTAGCGATTTTAACATCCAATGCGACACACGGAGAGCTCGGGTATTAGTAATACAAAACATGCGTTTCATGTCATATTAGAACAAAACACGTACGATCTTTGATTAAAATGAAAACAGAACAAACAAATCAATTAATCAATCAAACAGGACTAGGATGCAATCTTAATTACACACACCGACTAGATTCAAGCACACGACATCGAATATGTACGTACTTCGCAGCATCAACGAAATGCTACGCAAACCGAAACGGGTGGATTATTATACACACAGGAGACTTTATTTTCTGGTCACCAAACGGACAAATGCATATATATATAGATACACTAGTGAAGACTGCTGGCAATCAGACCTTCTGCTCCGGGAGCAACGCAGCTTGACCGCGGCCGTGCTCCACGTCGCAGCACCCGGCGTCGTCGTTGCTGCAGAAGAGGTAGTAGAAGGCGATCCCAGTGACCACCGCGGAGACCGCCCACACGATTATCCTCAGCGCCGCTACCGGCAGGAAGTCGACGACGCACGACGCGGTCGTGTTGGCCAGCGTCAAAGAGACCACGCACATGGCAATGCGGATCTGCCGCCTGTTAGCGGCCGGGTCGTCGCGGCGCACCCGCTCGAACCTGGCGACGAGGAACACGAGCTGGGCCAGGAGGAAGTAGATGATTACCGCGTACGTCAGCTCGCGCGGGCGGTGGCGCGCGCCGTAGGCCGCCTCCGCGAACCAGCCCGTGAAGCCGAGGAACACGAGCAGGACGAGCGTGTTGCGTACCCACACGCGCCAGCCGCCCCGGCGCTGCGTCGTCTGCCCCAGTCGAACCGATGGTACGGCGGAGTTCACAGCAGGCTCCATTGTCTGCAACGGCGGCAGCGGAAGTGGAACGCCCTGTGTGACTGGAGATTTGCAGGAGCGCCGAGCGCGACCTGCAGCAGTTGGTGGCTGGAGATTTGCAGGAGCGTCGAGCGCGAGCTGCAGCAGTTGAGAGCTCCATTCGAGCACCCTATCCTTTTATAGGAAGATCTGCTTGCAGCGGGAACAAGTACAAATTAAGGAGTTTCTCAGAAAGCGCAGAGAAGCAGTCGCTGCGCTCATGCGCGTCTCGTTCTCGTGCGTACCCACGGTTATACTTTTGACCCGGTTGATTATTTCTCAGAATACATTCACAAACCAAATCATCTTGACCATGCACTCCCATTCTATATACACAATGTGTTTAATAAAGTTCAAATAGCCGACTCCACCACGAGGTACATAAATATTAAGACACGACCACGTGCATATATCCATACATTATATAGTTAATTTAGGGGACTCGGTGGCATAGAGACCCGCCTACCATACAATATCTATAGTTATTTTAGGGGATTTCGGTACCAGAGAGGCCCGCCTAGCAACCACAGGAGCTCGATCTTGAGATAAAATCACACGTACTTTTCAACTCATCAGCAGTTTATTTCAGTGAGGGGATGAACCAGATGACCTGCTCGCGCTGAGGCCGACGGTAGAACTCATTTCTTGTAGGTCCGATCGCAAGGGTTTCAACAAGCTCCTTGGTACCATGCTCAAGGTTGAATGCGCAGAGGTTGTTGTGGGTGTCGATGAAGTAGATGCAGTTCGCTTTCAGGTTGGGGTGATCCTTGGCCGGGAAACAAACCGAGCTGTAGTGGCTCACAAACAGTGCAAGATCCCCAACATTGTCAATTTCCACCCAGGAAAAGTTCTCTTTGTCCAAGATCCAAACAGAAAATTTGTTCGGACCTTCGCGCTTAACCCGAATCAGATCACCAGCTGGGGTCTCCACCAGACAGCGAAACCTCCAGTGAGGCGGGACCATGATATCCTCATTTGGCCAGGAATGAGGTGGCTCTGCCCACACCTCAACAGTACCGTACACATCACTGGTGTACAAATGGCCTCTATGCTTGATCATATCATCCAAAATGTGTTTAGATTCGACCGACGACCAGCCAGTATATCCTTTTCGAGTTACTTTATAACCTTTTTGGTCACCATAGAGGACAGCAACAGTGAAATTCCTCTCATTCATCTCAAGCAGTAAAGCCTTAGAGAAAACCTTGCGTCCCAGTGGGGGAAGTTGGATCTGTTTGCCATTGATGGGATTAACCAGCAGCATTGTTCCATGAGTTTGACTGAAGTAGATAAGCCAACCATGTGAAGAACCAACCGGAGCCCAGAGTGACCCAAATAATGACACAATGCTAGGGTGACGGATAATTTGATTCTTTCTTTCAGGAACACAAAAAAATTTAGCACCATCCTGCGAATCTGAGCGAAGCATAAGCCATGGGTCCACCCTTGGATGGTACGACATATCCCGGCAGGCATCATTCCACGAGGTGCATACAACACGAAATCTGAGATAATCAGGGATGGAAAGTTTCTTTACTATTATACCAATAATATCAGTCTGAAGAGCAGACCAATCTGCCATACTGCCAGAATTAGCTTCCAGGAGCCTGAAAAAAGGAACCATCATGCATCAATCACCTGAATTTGCAACATATGTGTCACTTGAATAAACAGTAACACACTTCGGCAGAAGGACACCCTCAACTGAATTTCCCATTATTATTACTATTTGATGCACTCAAACAGAGCCAAACCTACATAACATGTTTATGATATTCAACAAAAGAGAAAGCTAAAGCATATCTCCTGGAAGTGGCCGCCAGTATCATCTAATATAATTCTAGTTAAATATTGAATTTTGTCTATCCTTAAAGTCAGATTGATCAAAGTAGCCAAACTGCTAATTTTACTAAATAAAATAGTATGTGGTATAGCCCATTTTACAACCATTCTTCTAATCAAGCAGATTAAAACAACACTGAGTTATAGACTGAAAATAACATGAATTATAGACAACCATACTGGATGACAGAAAATGTTCATTAGTGATGGGGATGTAATAACACTACCTTGGCACCTTTCCAGACATGTCACTTTGAACCAGCTAGCTGATGAAGAAATCCAAACTTCACTAGAGCAGCACTAGTACATTTCAAAACTTCAGCAAACTGAATAGAATAGAACACATCCTATCATTTTCAGCATAAACCGACAACATCAGATCCCCAAAGTAATAAGAATATTCAGTCTAAGTACTATCAGCTTAACTAACACTAGGATGGCAGGCGCTTGGTTTTTTTTTCATAGCTCCCACAGGTCTACAAATACATGCCCAATTAATTTTACGGAACTTAAAATAAAAAATTACTGCATAGAGATACCACTTGACTAAATGATGAATTTATATGTTCAAAAAGTGTTATTGAATCACCATAGCATCACAAGAATTAATTCTACTGCCTATTTGCAATGTCTCTCCAGCTTCAGACTCTAATCCAACCTGAATAAATACAAACATCGCATACGTAAATTTTTTCATGGTTCATATACCAAAATTTAAGCAAGGTTAATAAAGAACAACTATAAATTGTCTCGCCACTTTGTCAGATATTTGTATTTGTTAGCTTGTTTCCCTTTGGAAGTTACAGTTTGCACCTAAGAACCGCTTTCAAGTGCAAGATTGGAAACAAAACATACCAATAACTACGAGATCACCCCTTTCATTCTGGGGTGACGGAGGGATCGTACCATTTGAGCCTTTTGACTCGAAATGGCAGCAGAGCAGGTTTGAAAAAGGATCTTAGAGTGTCTAGGGTTGGACCAGGAGGGTCTCTTAACCCCTTCCTTTTTCTGCCCATCGGAGTTATTTCCCAAGGATGTGTGAACGCACGTGCCCGACTCAGGCTGCCCGAGCGAGGGCTTAAACCAAACATGCCCTACATAGGCCCCGTTTGGGACGGCTTATGAGCAGATTCTATTGGATTTAATCCACTTGAGGAGCCAAACAGCCGGATTCTCAACGCACTTCCTATGGACACGATTTCTCCCCGAGTCCCTTTTGCCTGCAACGCAGAATCGGGCCTCACCCTGGATGCTCCCCGACGCGGTGGATTCCCAGCCTCCCTCCCCCCCCCCTCGCTTCGCCCCGGCCCGAGCCACCGGCCGCTGGGTTCCACCGTCGCCCCCACCGAGCTCCGGTCCCGAGCTTTGGAACCAGCTCCGTCCGGCCGCCTCCCTCGCCGGCAGACCCGCCTCCAGCCCGAGCTCCACCGCTAATGGCCCCACCGCCGGCGGCCCGCCTCAATCACCGTTGGACGCCGAGCTCGCACCAGCCCCGAGCTGCCATAGCCCCGATGGGGACCAGCCTGACCTCCGGCACGAGGAGCGGCCGGTGGGCGTGGGCGCGCGGGCTGCGCCGGCGCGCGGTGCGCTGCGCGAGCGCGAGGTCCGCTGGATGGGGGCGCGGCTTGTTGTTTCTCCCTCGCCGTCGGAACTGCCTCCCTCACCTCCGGCCCAAGCTCCGCCTCACTCGCCGGACACCAAGCTCCGCACCAGCTCTTCGGTCGATGCTGGACGTGGCTTCTCGTCGACGCGATTTGGATAATCGACGTGTTTGGCTTGGGCAGCGACTTCAATAGGAAACTGGTTTTGGAGAGACACGCTTCAGCCCACAGCTGTCCCAAACGGGGCCATAGATGTGTTAGGTTGCTATTTAGGAAGACGACAAATAAGCTGCTGCTTTGAAATTGAGAGTTGACACTGCAGTGTGCCTAAAATTCTTACTGGATCAAAAACAAACTTTCACAAACATCCCATTTTTCTCTTAGACACTATTGTTTGATCCTGCTCCCCCTACAGCTGATAAAACATCCTATTCCTATGTTTTTGGATCCTGCGTTCCAAAGGAGGCCTGAATCATTTAGAGTGCAACGCAAGATTGTAATCACAAAGTCAACCAAAACCGACACCGCTACTTAGACGCATCCTCTGGAACGGCTGTAGAACCACCGATAAATGACGAACACCGAAGTTTCCTGGCGCCCAAACCCTACCAAAACCCACAATCCAACACATCAACGCACTGCTTATGCCTCCCGAAACGCTGATCGGTATCCATAGCCCCAGATCGACCGACTGATCATCAAGAAACCCTAAACCCCAGATCGGATTCAGAATTCCGTAAAAAAAGCTCGGAATCGACGGATCAAACACTAAGCTCACCAAATGTAAGGAAGAAATCAGGGGAGGTGGCACCCAATCTCACCTGTCCGGCTCTCCACCGTTGTCTCTAGGGATTGAGGGGTCGCGGACCTGCCGAGGCGAGGAGAGAGATTTATCCGGGGCGAAATCTGGTTATCTGGGAGCAGGCGCACTGAGGAAGCCTGGGATTGGAGATTTGGTTTCTAACGGAAGGACCAAACTGACCCCCTTTTTTTTGCAAATAGGACCAAACTGACTTTTGACTAGTACACGAACAGTGGACTGCTCAATTTTCTCCCGTTTCATAATTGGTTCCCATGTACTAATCGAAAGAATATAGTCCAATGAAATAATTTAAAGCTAGAACCCCAGAGATATAGGTAAATTTGCTGAGAAACACATGGCCCACAATAGGATTGATGCAAAGTGGATACCAAAAAATTCCATTCTGAGCCTAAGTTAATTAGTTATTTTTTAGAAAAAAATAATTAGTTGTTTGTCATTATGGCAATCTTTCTGGAGGAAACAATTGTAAAAAAAGTTTTTTTCTGAAAGAAAGATCATATAAATATCCTTAAATAACTTACTGGGCCGTGCTTTTCCCAGCCCGGAACATTTAGGCCTTTGATCTCCTAGCCCACACGACGACCCAGTCGCCAGCCGAGGTCCATCATAACCCTAGCTCGCCGCCGCAGAGACAGAAAGGTGAGTGAGACCCACCGATTCATTCCCCATCCGCGACGAACAACACCAAATCGCCGGAGGTAGATCGCGAGAGGCGACGAGTCGGAGGAGATGAAGACGTTCGATCCGTGGCCGGTCTTCTTCCGCCGCGAGTGGAGCCGCAACTGGCCCTTCCTCACGGGTTTCGCCGTCACCGGCTACCTCATCGTCAAGATGACGGCCAACTTCACTGAGGAGGACCTTAAGAATTCCAAGTTCGTCCAGGAGCACAGCGCTTACAAGAAGAAGCATTGACTTGCCCCATCACCACCAAAGGTGAGCTCGCCGTTTTCTCCCCCTGCTCGATCCATCTTCGATTCTAGATCTGGTCTTTTACATATCTGTCATTCCCGCCTTCCAGCTTGCGCCTTAGTTTAGAGATGGACGCGGTGAGATGCCTCTTTGATCCATTGAATCAGGAGGTGATTGTTTTTTTTTACCTTGCTTTTGTCAATGGGTGTGGGAGTAAATCCCAAAATCAGGAGGTTACGTTTGCATCATCTAGCTGGTTCTCAACCGCTGTCTGCCGATTATGGTACCAGAAATTGCAGCAATCTTTTAGGATTGAGATCGCTTAGAATCATCTACTGGAAACTTTGACTTATATTTTGCTATGTTCTTCGTTGCAATAATTGTCCCAGGATTGTGTGGTCTCTGGATTTATGGTAGATTGTCAAACTTATACCCAAATGTGTGATTCAAATAAGCTTTTTCGAGTGTTTATGCTATTCTGCTCCTTGAGGGTTCTGTTTTCATCCAAGCATGCTACAGAATTCCATAGGTAGGTTGTTAGAGTCCACCTATTGCGGTGCTGATGTGGAATGATCCCATCACTCATCACTGTATTGCCTCTGGGTAACAAGACATTTGTCAGTTGCATTTTCCGATAACAGTGTAAGGTTACTGTCATGTGGGAGACTTGCTTCCCTTAGCCCTCCTTTCTGATTACCAGCCAGTGATTATCCCTTAATAATGTTAATGCCTTAACGTTGCTCACCGGTGCTTCTTCAGTTAGTCCATATAAACTCCCATGTTCTTGTGCTCTCTTGATTGCAAAGCTTATGTTGATGCTATAATGATTTGGGTAACAGTCACACATAGCTTGTCTGTGTAAGAATTTTTTCCTCCCCCATATACATACTTGAGTCTTACATTTCATGCCTGCATGGAGAGCTTATCCATTAGTAATGTTGTACTTAATTTTGCATGATTATGTACTGTTATTTTAAGGGCATATGTTAACAGGTACAGCAGCAGTTTTTCCAAACTAGTTTTTATATTTTATTGCAGTGTAGAATTTGCTTTGTGAAAAAATTCTTGTTGTGAACAGCTTGACTCTGGCAATTGGTACCATGTAGGCAGATCCTGTGCTTTGTTTTGTTTCAGCAAGCAACTTCTGTGGGTAAATACTGTTGCTGCTGGCATATCATTAACATTGGTGTTACATGATTGTTGATCCTCAAGGACATTTGGAGGATCAAAGCCATTGTCCATGTCAGGGTCTTTCACTGCATTAGCATGATAGGGTGTTGACTTTGGTATTTAAAGGTGGCTTAAAGAAATTATTGTTCATGTATACAAGTCTAGATACCAAACCTTTGTTTGATGTTATCAAAATTACCCTTCCCCTTTCTAGCTGTTAAACCTGCAATAAGCGGCAGTTGTTTGCACTAATCCTTATTATCATTTGGGCTTATTATTTGACTAGGATCTCTTGTTCTTTTCAATTCACGTCACCTGGTGCATTTGATATATATAGCTTCCGTACAGTGAAACTGATGTTAAATTATGTTATTGTTATGAATTCCAAGTGCTTAATGCATACACCACCCCTGCAGGTGAAAGGAGCAGTTGGTTTTCTTTGAAGTTGTCCTTGTCATTTATGTGGCCTGCCAACTCTATTACCATGCTTGAATGAAATTTAGCCCCTCTTCTCTCTTTTCCCCACTAAATGTGTGGCGTCTGATGCTCCATTTGTAATGCAATAAGAGGCAAGTGAATTGTTGGACCAAAAAAACTCAGCTTCTGCATATGGCACTTTATTTAATTCTGTTTTGCTGACTTCTTGGAGACGCCATTTGGTATGTAAACATCCGATGTTTTGTTACCATTTATATCTTCTTGTAGGGCTCATTGGATAAACTATAGTACCGTACTGTTGTTGATAGGTCAGCTGGAAGTAATCCTCCACAAAACATGCAAACACCATTCCATACTTTCAGAGATCTAGATTTTCAGTAGAATGTGTATTGTGCATTGATAATGTGATGCAAATTATATAAGTTCGGAACTTTATCCTTATAAGATAGTTTACTCCTATAAATCATTTAGACTCATAAAATACTAACATCTTTTGAAAGAGCTGGTTTTCGATAATTGTTATAAATCGTACAGTGCAATGTCATACGCATAATTGTTATAAATCGTACAGTGCAATGTCATAGGCATGCACATGCTGAAAATGTCTGTTCGTAAAATGGTTTAGTGTGACCATAGTAAGAAACGCGTTTTAGGTTCAAGCAGTTCTTCTCAGCTGCAATACCATAGGCTGCAAATTTTCTTTTGAATCTATCTTCTTTATCAATATTTTGGTATATTGCATGAAATGTACTAGCCACTTTCTTAACTAGAGTATTAATAAAGATTCTCTGTGTATCCAAATCCGACGCAGCACTCACTGAAAATTGAGTGATGGTTGAATTTCGTCAGTGGACGGAATGAATGGTAATCACTCGATCCTAAAATAAGTGTTATTATGGTATCCATGCCTATCAACTTTTTTAATAAAAGTTGACTATGTTTATATAAAATATTAGTAAATATTTATATATCAAAATAAGTTAATTATAAAAACAAGAATAACACTTATTTTGAGACAGAGGGAGTAACCTACTTAGACATTATCATTCATTAAGTAGAGAATAATAAAAAGCAATACAACCTAAAAGTACATAAACTAACCCAACGAAAGTGCTAGGCCCGCACTAAGGTCATCACCCACACCCTGAGAAAAGAGAAAGAACAAAATAAAACAAAACAACCAGGCAGAGGTGATAACAAGGCTAGCTGAACATCTTTTGAACTGAAGATGCTACTGACAACTAGGAAGGTTATTAATCTATTTCTTCTTTTTCCTCTTCTCTAAAGCTTGTGTGAGCTTCCTGACCTTTTTATCAATATATTTTTGGAACATTGTTTCTTACGACAACTATCATCATGCAAATTTTCAGCTTGAAATTCAATTTTTAAGTCCAGAAACAAAGTAAATAACGATAAGGTCATTCTCAATGGACCTTTCATTTGGTATTTATTAGCTGCCACATCAGTAAAAATAGATGACATGATGAGGTAATTAATATAACAGGTCATCCTAGCGAAAGGCTATGAGTTCTTTTTCCAAGTTAATGAAAGATAAATGAAAATGCATTGAGAGCATTTTCTTTCATTCTCAACACCCTCAACCAATAACTAAGTACCACCTAGTAACAATTTAATGTGTTTGTCATGCTTATGAAATCGTGAAAGAAAATATACACTGAGAGATATAGTTTCATTTCATAAAATAAAATTAAAAAGCTGACGTGTCACACTTGGAAACTGTGAAATAAAAGAATGCACTGAAAATGGCCTAATGAGAGAATTGCACCAACCTAGATTGTTTAGTGTAGCAAATCGAGTCAAGATTTTATTCAACGTGTGAAATGAGAATTGTTTGAGAGAATGAATTTCTTCGTTCCCATATCAGGGCATTGGGCACATGAATCCTGTGCAAGTTCGTGAGTAAGCAGACCACCAACCGACTGGAAGAAGTGCACTAGACACCACATTACACCACACTTCATATGAGTTGTACGCAAAAGGGAAAAGTTCATTTTACTTTCCCTGAACAATCCATTGTGTCATTTTGTCTAAATAACATTTTGAACAAAATCTTGGCTCATTTCTCTCTCAAACAATTTAATGTGACTCAATTTACTCCCTTATACAATTTTTCATTTTTGTTTCTCTTTGTACAATTTGAATTTGAAGCTCAAATTTTACATGATGATAGGTATAAAAGAAAATATTTTATATTTTTTCTTAAACATTTTGTATATAATTCTAGAACTATATTATTAAGATGATATTTTATGCTATTAAATTATAAAACTATGTTTAAAATATATATTATATTTTTAATGTAAGGTTCGATGAAAACATCTCTGTGCAAAATTTGAGCACTAAACTCACCTTGTATAAAGAGAAATAAAAAAGATAAATTACATAAAAAAGTAAATTGTACCAACTTAAATTTTTTGAAGAAATAAAGTGAGCCAATATTTTGTTTGGGGTGTAATTTGGACATGGTGGATTGTTTGAGGGCAAAATGGTTTGGATCGACAAGCAAGTGACAGAAACCAGCCCTGGAGCTGTGAAGAATATCTTAATCTTTTCATGAACTTCAATTTTTCATTAAGACATTGATAGTAAGACAATAAATTAACCATACAAACAAATAAATTCGGTCAACTTCAAGCAATGCATTCGAATAGATTTTGTTTTGAGGGAATGCATTCTTATAGATTTTTTTGTTGAGAACAATGCATTCGTATAGATTTTTTTTTTAGGGGAATGCATTCGTATAGATGAGGAATACAGTAAATTTGTTCGGATGGGCTTCCCGATATTGCAAAGTCTGGCTGGCCCAAAAGATGCAGACCAAAATCGGGCGCACGGCCACGGTTTGGCGGCTTGGCGCCACGCTGCCACTGATTCCAGCGAAAACCGAAAGATTTCCCGCATTCGCGTGGCGGTCGAGCGAGATGCTCCGCCGATTCGAAATTTCAAACCCAAAACGAAAACGTCCCCGCGTGGGGGCATCCCTTCCCATTCTCCATTCCCACAATCCCACCCGCCTCCCAAACCGAATCCAAAATTTTCCTCGAATTCCTTCCTCCGCGCTCCCCCTCCAATCCAATCCCGAAAATTTTCGTCGCCGCGAGATCTTTATACACGTCCTCCCTCCACCCGATTTCCCGCGCCCAAAGGTCTCCTCCTCCCCGCTCGCGCCCAATCTCCAATCGAGCCTGTCCTCCGCGCCGTCCGCCGCCGATGGAGATCGCCAAGAACGGCAGCATCCGGGATCTCCCTCCTTCGAAGCGATTCCAGTTCATCAACTCCGATCCAGATTCTACCACATGCCCGCCGTTGCCGGCCAAGAAGCGCGTGTTCGCGCCGCCACCGGCAGCGGCGGTGGCGCCGGCGGCCGTCCCTCTTTGCCTCCCGGTGAAGAAGCGGGCCGTTCCGGCGCCGCCTTCGGAGGACGCCATCCCGGTGTGCCTCCCCGCCAAGAAGCGCGCATACGCGCCACCGGTGGATGGGGTTACACCGGCGTGCCTTCCGGCCAAGAAGCGCCCCTATGCGCTGCCGCCGCCGCCAACGGATTCTGTCGCTTGGCCCTGCGTCCCTACCAAGAAGCGCGTCCACGCGCCGCCGCCCCGGCAGATTTCCGCCGGTTCGGCCGCGATGCGCCTACAGACCAAGAGCCGCGTTGAGGGGCGGCCGCCCCGGAAGGATGCCGCTGGTACTATCCCGGTGTGCCTGCCGGCCAAGAACCGCGTCCACGGGCCGGCGCCCCGTATGGACGCCGCATGTACCGTCCAGGTGCCGGTGTGCCCACCGGCCAAGAAGCGCGTCCACGTGCCGTCGTCCCGGAAGGACGCAGCTGGTCCGGTCCCGGTCCCGGTGTGCCCACCGACCAAGAAGCACGTCCACGCGCCGTCGCCACGTGGGGATGGCGTTGGTTTGGTCCCGGTGTGCTTACCGACCAACAAGCGCGTGATGCCGCCGTTGCCGTCTCCATCGGTGCAGTCAGATGGTGGTCGCCTCGGCTCCGTCAAGGATGTGAAGCCTCAAGGATCCATTAAACATAGCGCTGCCGCCATCAATCCTAAATTGGCAAATGGCGCTGAAGGTGGAGCGAGAGGAAAAGAGGTCAAGAAATCCGAGAAGCCCATCGATCCTAAGGAACTCAAGGAGTTCGTGCCCGTGAAGCCTAGCAAGCCAAGGTCTCCGAAGAAAGCTAAAGATCTAGAGAAGAAAGACTGCAAGGTCCCCGATGTCAGGCCATCCAAAGTTGAGGTGTGCAAGAAAGGCGTCGAATTGATCGATGCTAAGCAGGCAGCACGCAAAGAAGAGCCTAGGAATTCAGCTGACGACGAAGCGGCGCGAGAGCAGGAGCAAGAAGCCGAGGAGGAGCAGGATGACGGCGTGCTCTGCGCCGTGTGCCGGAGCACCGACGGCGACCCGTCGGACCCCATCGTTTTCTGCGACGGGTGCGACCTCATGGTGCACGCCTCCTGCTACGGCAACCCGTTGGCGCAGGCCATCCCTGACGGCGACTGGTTCTGCTCGCTCTGCTCCACCAACAAGAGCAAGGCTATGGAGGCGGCGGCGCGCCCGCGCTGCTGCCTCTGCCCGGCGAAGGGCGGCGCGATGAAGCGCACGACGGAGGGGCAGTGGGCGCACATCGCGTGCGCCCTGCTCGTGCCGGAGGTGTTCTTCCGGGACCCCGACGGCCGCGACGGCGTCGACTGCTCCCGCGTGCCCGCCCACCGGTTCACCAAGGAGTGCTACATCTGCGCGACAAGCAACGGGTGCGCGCTCGAGTGCTCCCAGCCCAAGTGCGGCCGCGGCTTCCACGTCTCTTGTGGCCTCGATGGCGGCCTGTGCATCGAGTACCAGGAGGGGAAGAGCGGCGCCATTGTCGCCGGCTTCTGCAGGGAGCACACCGAGCTATGGGAGAAGGTAAAATTTCGCTCAACCTCCACTCATTGCAAATACTAGCAATTAGTTGCTGGAAATTTTAACGATGTAACGCAAAAAGTCTCTTTGGATCCGTGTCTTTGTTGCAGCAACAATTGACAGGGAAGTACAAAATTGTGGCAAGAGGGCAGGAGTGATACGAAAGAGGAGGAAGAATTGCAGCAACAATGGATGGCTTTGCAGTGCTGAAGAGTTGCTTGCTGTAGCTTACTTTTTTTCGTTTTTGGAAGAATGCCACTAATTGTTGTTATCAGTAGGATTTGAGAGAAGAGTCTCGTGATTTGGAAGTTTAATAAATTGTTTTATGGTTCCTAGATGGTTACAGGATCTACAGACTGTTTTTCTTTTATATGCCTAATTAACTTTTACCGTACGGTCCAGATCAAGGTTAGGAAGAGTGAAGAACTGGATCTCGGATCCAGATATAGATGATTTTGTACATTAAAATCTGTTAAATTAATAATTAACAAGGTAATTGCGATTTCAAGTTTTATACTGCTCCACATTTTGTGAGGCGGTAGTCTCCTCATTTAATCACTGCCACTTAAGACAATTGGATTGACGTGGCGTTAACACTGTTGTACATGTCATGTGATGTACGTCCTCGTTCTACAATATAAGTATTTCTAGAATTTTAAGGTAAAAATATTAAAGCTGAGAAAAGTCATATATACCTCTCATTTTATAATATCCTATCAATTTCTAGCCCACCCATCAACCCATTGAATAGGCTTATCCCTAAGAATATTTACATTGGTGGTAAATTTTTGAACGGTTGGAGAATGGAGGGAGTAACCATTTTGCTTGTTGGCTTCATTGGCTCACAAAATCGGATCATTCCCTTTGCTGAAGGATGTATGGAACGTGGGCCCATCAGCCATTTGCTCGGCCGAAGCCTATCGTTGAGTTTTGCAAGATTATAGTTTTTTTTAGCACAAATCATGTCATTTATGAGATCAATATATCTGATATAATCTGAACAATTGTCCGACACATAGTAAGCTCGGCATGAACCAGGGCATACACATCCATTGCCGTCAAGCATAAGCTTGTCTTGTTTTCTACTCTGTTGGCTGTTGCTATTACTAAATAATGTAATCCGATCTTTGTCCATTGCCGCCAATGGGCAAGGGGGCAACTCGGCAACCAAACAGCATGCCGGTTTCGTCACCCTATTACCCATGTGCAAAGGTTCTGTGTGTCATGTAAATATATTAAGTATGTGCAGAGTTAATAATAGTCTAATGCCCTAAGAGCATCTCCAACAGTCTTCTAATAATTTATTCCCAATATGTTAGAATTGAGAGACTCCTAATACTGTTTTCAAATTTTAGGAGTGAGTGCTTCAGTAGTCTCCCAATACCTCACTCCTAATAATTTCATCAATTTTATTTTCTCTCTTTCTTTCTCATACATCAACATTATCAAAGTATCAACTTCATTTAATAATAACTAAAACAATTATATCTCAACCACAAATAATTTAAAATTCATTAAAATTTCAAATTTCAAATGTACTTTTGAATATAACATGTGGTACATATGAATAAAATACATACATGAAATTCTTTAGCCGATAGCAACCTAGTAAAATTTATCTCGTGATTTATGGATGTGCCATTATTTTATATGAATTTTTACAAATATCAAAAATATCACTTTTGTGTGGGACCCAGCTATTGGGAGGAGGAGAGAGACTCTCAATCTATTGGGAGGAGAGGGCTGAATATTAGGAGGCTCCCAACAAAAGTTTGGTATTGGGAGGCATATTGGGAGACTGTTGGAGCATCTCTCACTCCCAATATAACACTTTTTGAGTATTGGAAGGTATATTGAGAGACTGTTGGAGATGCTCTAAGGCCAGTCTCGGTGGAAGTTTCATGGACACGAGTTACCTAGAGTGACACTTCATCTAAAAATGTATGAAACTAGGATGAAACACCCATCTCTCAATGCATAGTTTCATCTATTGTTGTTTTTTAGGTTACATGCAAGACACAAGCTGTCTAGGTAACTGTGTATGCAGAGTTTCATCCTCATGAAACTCATTTCACCTCTCTCCTCATTAATACACCGTCACATCACCAGAAATGCCTACATAGCACTCTATTTAATGTCCATAAAATCTCCATTGAGACTGACCTAAGGTATTCTATTGTTCAGACAATTATCAGGTTGGATTTCTTGTCCTAATTTACTTCCTATGCTAATAGAGTTGACATGCGCTCAGTTTGAGATAAGCTCGAGCAAAACGAGCTGAAATTAAACCTGCACTTTTGCTCATCGTTAAATGAGCCGAACTCATGCTCGACAAGGTACTTTATTTTTTTAATGAAAATCTATTTATCATGTCTGAGCTGTTCGAGCAAGACCTCGAGCCAAACACACCCGGTACCCAGAAGCAAAGTATTTTGTGGTTAACATTTTCTTCTTCCCCACAAAGAAATAACATATTTTACTTTTGCTTCCAACTGCATTTCTTTGACCATTGTCACACAGTTTGTTTCCGAGAGGTTGTGAACGGAAGTCTTTGAGTTTTAAAGCAATTTTATGCTCACAATTTACTCCTGATTTAAACATTGTTGTCACCTCTAACATCTCTTGCTCCTCGCATCCCCTTCCCATAGGGCGCCACTCACTATTCTGCTCCTCCACGTTGTTTACCTACACCTTCGAGAGAAGATTTATTTTAGTTTTACTTTGTTCCTTGTCCGAGATTTTGTAATAATGGACAGTTTCACGAATTGAATGATAAATGCCTGAAATGTTACTTTACTTTTTATTACCTTAGAAAAACTCTATGCTTTGTGACTTTATTTTCATCAGAAATTTTCTAGCCGGGCTCAACCTTTTATGGAATCGAACTCGAGTTTGTCGCCTAGGCTGGGTTAAGTTTATGTAGAGTTTAAGTCCATGCTACAGTAAACTGATCCGGCCAATCGTTTTTTTAATCTTTCAAGCTCGGCTCGTTGACACACCGAGCGATAGGTACACGGGTGCTGTCCGATCGAAAATGGGATAACTTCGATTTAGATTGGAGAGACGTTCACGGCCTGATTACAACCAACAAGGATGCGCCTTAGCACCCGATACACCAACTCCAGTGGTTAATCATGATCTTGTAGGGCAAACCAAACTACGAGGGTAATTCCTGCAAACAATCAAAGAATATACGAGAACAAGATAAACAAGTAACTAAACTCACAAATGTGAGGTTCTAAATGAAGTAGAACGGATGGTCTAGCCGACGCACACGTCTACAAGATAGTAGCAATGACTAAACTAACAAAACAAAATTCAATCTGTTTGTGGCGGCTATGGGGATATAATAGAAGGGGAGAGGACGACCAGGACGTGGTGGGGGGTCGTTCTCCAATCCTAGGACACGCTCCTATTAAGCCCAACGTGATACAAAGCCCAACGGCGAAACAACGGTGACGCAACATCGAGACAGATTCTATCCATCGAATTGTTTCGACGATTCCCGTCGAGTCTGAATGAATTTTGGCCTCAAACCGATGCCATTGGAAAGGTGGTCTTCTTAGCTTTCTAACCATATGTAGAACATCCAAAACCAAGCTCGTATGCGACCTGGGCGTCCGTTTTAGTGCGAACTGGTCCCCCGAAACCGACTTTGATTGGGCCTCATACTTGATTTGTAATACATGGCCGGTCCTCCACGTCTTTGAGCACCTCTCTAGCCATATTCTCATCATCTCCATGGTTCCTAACAATAATTAAATCATTAGGTAGTATTTTATTCTCAAAACTATATAAGGAAGATATTAGAAACGAGCTCACCGATAAATTTCAAATTCGCGCTTGAGCTCTCATGATTGGACCTTAAAGATCAAAGAGAGAGTGTTGATTGTATATGTACGAGTAATGTCCTCATCACTGAGGCTCTCCAACGAGACACTTATATGGTGACTCATACTTAAAATAGATCTAAAATCATTAAAAACTATCTCCAGCGAAGCACCAAACACTAAGGGCCTCCACAATGGTTGAGTATATCTAGCTGTAGTCAGGAAAAAACAATAAAAAAATAGGAGAGAGAGTAGAGGTAACTCGGCAGCAACGCTAGGATATTGCCAAGCCAAAAGCTACGTAGCGACCGGCTTGACTATACCTCACGCGTTTTGTGGGGCCTCTTCTTCTCTTCCCGGCGGCGTCGGAGGACGGCGAGCGGCCTCGCGCGGGCGGGAGAGCCTTCGGTAGCTGTTGGTGGGCGAGCTCGCGGCGGCGTGGTCGACGGGCGCGGACAGGCGGCATCCGAGTGTAGGGAATAAGGATAGACTCAGGTAGGCGGTGAACTCGGGCAGCGCATCTATGGCGGTAGCGTGGGCGAGCGGCGGCCTCGAGCGAGCAACGGCGACGCGGACGACGACCTTGAGCGTGCTCGCAGCTGTTCCGGTGAGTGGCGGACTCGGGCAAGCGGTGGCGGCGTGCCCGAGCGGCAGCCTTGAGCAGGCAACGACAGCGCGCACGGCAGCGTCGGGCAAGCTGCAGCGCGGACGACCGGATCGAGCGGGCGGCCGCCGCGGTCGGTTCGTCGTCCGTAGCTTGAGTGCCGTATCCAAGCCGATAATAAAGAAAACCGACATGCGGGTCCAGATTTTTTAGGACAGAGTGCTATAGATAGATGTGCTTCTTTATCATCTTTACATGACTATTATAAATTGCAGCCACCCGTCCGTTGTGGACGCCCTTCAGACTAGCTGCACCGGTGATTTCTATCCCAATCTGCAGATTTAATATAGCGTTTTTTCTCTGCACCGGTGATTCCTATAGCAATCTGTACCATAGGAATCGGTGCGCTGGCCGCTATTCCTACCGCCTGCCCCGGCCGATCGGTAAAGGAGAGAGAGAGGGAGAGGTGGGAGAGAGAAAAGCGGGCTCCATTGTTTCAACAAACTAAAAAATGTTATAAATCATAAACCAAAAAACCAAATCAAATTTCGATTGCACCATTAAATTTGTTTTAAAAAGTTCTTCAAAATAAGATCTCACATGGATATATTTAGATAAAATTACAAATAGACCGTACTAATGGTAGTTGGAGATGGTTAAATAAAATATAGATTAGTTGGTATAGAGGTTGAGATATAGAGGTTGACGGATGCGAAAGAATGTGATATAGAGATGAGAATCTTGATGACTAGACAAGAATATTCTATTTTAGAGATGAGAATAGGGGTCAACTAGTGCTCATAGTCTAAGGCTATCTCCAAGGAAGTATCCAAAAGCCCACCCATATGCAAAATGAGTCCAAAATCGCAAAATCCAGCTTCCAACGGACTACCCAAAGACGGCCCCCATTTTGTGCGCTCTACAAGAACCGATGCAAATGTGCATCGGTCCGTCTCCGACCCAGCGTTACGGCCGAGCGAAACAGAGAGAGAGAAAGCTAGGGTTGCAGCTCTGTGGAGGCAAGCGAGGCGGCGATTGCGGCGGCGAGCAAAGGCGGCGGTTGCGGCGGCGAGTGAAGGCGGCGGCGACGGCAGCCGGCGTGAGCAACGACGACGGCGGCCGGCGTGAGAAACGGCGACGACGACGGCATTTGTCGGGTATGCGCCGCCCAATTTTTTCCCCTGCTCTGTTGCGGCGCGGGCGGGCAAGGGAGGGAGGCAGCTGTCGCGCGTCGCCGCCGAGGGAGTTTTAGGCGGCGGCGTCTGCTGGTGGACGGCGGCGGCCGGCAGCTGGTGGATGGCTGCTGGTTGGGGCGACGCCTCGATTGGTTGATATCTGAAATTGGAAAGGAAAAGTCTAGAGTACGAAATAGTTTGATACGAAACACCTACGAAGTTTGCTCTACGCCCCTGTCCATGAACCACGGGCTACGTGTGTTTCCTATGTCATTAGTGGTTTAATTTATATCCTGCAGCCACAATCAACCTTGTTGCTTCCCGAAATTTATATCCCATTTGAGCTCTCTCCATGGTAAGCATGAGGAAGATTATGGTGTGGCAGTGGATCAGTCATACAGGGAATAGATGCCACCATTGCACTGGCGCCGGACAAGATGGCGGTGTTGGCCATGACGCACATAGAAGCAAATCGTCAAGCGCTCGGTGCGCCGCCTCGCTATGTACATGCGAATGCGATGCATCAGCGTCACAATTCGTGTTACGGTGGCAGGGCACTTGCTTCTTCAAGGTGCATGCTTATTTAGAGACAACATGAATGTTCAGGCATTTTGATTTTTGCGGCGTAGTGCAGAGAAAAGAGGAAGAAAGCAACAAATCTGTTATGCGGACGGCGCCGGCGGCCAGTAGTTTTCGTATTAGCTTCGTACGATATTTCTTCGTACGCATAGCAGGGCTCAATTGGAAATTGGATGTGTAGTGCGATTTCGTTTGGGGTTTAGCAAAATTGGTTTAAGGACTCTCTGAAATTGGAAATTGGATGGGATCGGTGGATTGTTGTGCAGAGTATGAGGTTTAGCAAATTGGTTAAGGACTCTGGTGCTCTCTCATGTTGACTGCTACATGGTTGTGACAGAGTAATCAAATTTCATTGCCATGCTGTTATAAGTGTTAGGACTTAGATTTAAATGGTTGCTCAAATTTGATTCATGGCAGGAACTTGTGAATGCATTTATGGTTTCAATTTTATTGGTTATGTACAGGATGGAACATGGTCAATCTGAAGAGGGAGAAGTTCCACAACCATTCTATTTTGATGGTTCGATTGAAGAGATAGATAATGCTAATGCATATCAAGTTTGATGGTGAATTTTTGTTCATATGGCACATCCTCCGATGTAGCAGTGGGTTCAATTACTCTTGATATTCTCTTTGCGAGTATGACATGCATGGAGGGAGTGCCTTGGTTGGGGTTGAAGATGATCATTTCATGCCTCCGGAGACAATTGTGCCACCACCCATGTCGGGGAAGAAACATGGTTCCGGGAGAAGAGTTTCTCACGGAGGGAGTGTATTCACAAAAGATGAGGATGCTGTTGTTTGCTCGGCCTTCCTCAACGTGAGTAAGGATCCTATTGCGGGTGTTAATCAAAGTATGGACAGCTACTACAAGAGAATATATAACTATTATCAAGCACGTAAACCGGAAGGCTCGGTACGTAGCCAAATTTCATTGCAAAAAAGATGGGCCATTATCCAAAAGTCAGTTAGCAAGTTCTGTTCATTCAAATCTGCAGTAGATAGGAGAAACGAGAGCGGGAAGAATGAATATGACAGGGTATATTCTTTATTGCTTTGTGTGCTATTTTCGCTGGTGCTTTCTATGGTGCTTGGAGCATATATTTACTAACTTGTATCTATTTTCAATCTCAAATTGATGACGCTGTGAAGATGTATGAGAAAACTGAGCCATTTCAGTTTATGCATTGTTGGAAAGTGTTACGCGATGAGGCAAAATGGAATGACAAATTCTTAGAACTGACAACTAATTCAAGTGTTGGTAAAGTAGCAACAACAGCAGCCCCTAGTCCACAACATGCCAACACTAGTGCACCTGTGGAAAGGCCGGAAGGTCGTGACGGTGCAAAAAGACGTCGGTCTAAGGAAGACACTGCATCATCTAGTGCTGCGGTAGAAGTGTTGCAACAAATACATGATAGAAATAAAACCGCAGAAGAGAAGCAAGACCAACAGATGCACCAGATCATGAGCATGAAGGAGGATAAAATTCATCTTTCTCGGAAGATGTTTGACTTGCGAAGCAGGACATGGAATGTAGGAGCAAATTAAAGGAAGAGCAGCTGAGGCTTACTAAGCAAGACTTAGAGGTCGGGGCGAAGCAAAGTGAGGCACGAGTTGCTCACCGCAGAAGTTGGCATAATGGGAGCAGATTTAGAGAAGCTATCTCCTGCTGTCAAGGCTTACTACATCATGATGCAACGCCAAATATTGGAGCGTAGAGGTATCATCACCCCGAGAACAATGACGGACCGTAACGAGTGTGTTAAGAAATATTGTATGTGTTGTCATGCTGTTTTCTATTCCAGTTGTGTATGTGCTAAGAAATATTGTATGTGTTCTGTGAACTATGTATTGTGTGTGTATGTGCCTACGCTCGTACTAAGAAATATTGTATGTGTGTTCTGTGTGATAATGAAGTTAAACTCCCAGTTCAGTTTACATGCTCTCTGGTTGACATTTCACAGTGAAGTTCACATTACATATTCTCATGTCAACATTTGACAATAAAGTTCAGTTTACATGCTCTCTCGTGACATTTCACGGTGAAGTTCACATTATATATTCTCATGTCAACATTTGACAATAAAGTTCAGATTACATAATCTTGTCATATTACATATAAGTTCACTTGTAAACCAAAATAAAGTTATCATATCATTACACTCGGCTGTTGATATGTTACACCAAAATAAAGTCACCATATCATTGCATTGCCAGTTCTGCTGTACACCAAAATAAAGTCACCATGTCCTAGTACTACAAGTCACAAAATAAAAGCAACATATCCTAACAGATCATGGCTTTGGAGCAAACGGTCCAGACTTAGACCCATATAGTTCCCACATGTGATCAATGAGATCGAGTTTGAGCTACTGAGAAGTGGATTTATCATGGATCAAATTATATGCCTCCATGAACTCGTCAATTGTAGGAACTTCCCTCGGTGGAGTTATTGGCGGATTAGCTGCCCCCGGCCACTCCGACACATGCACATGTGGAAGATCAACTCCACGTTCGTTCTCAACAACCATATTGTGTAATATGACACATGCTCGCATAATGGTATTGAGATCATGTTGGTTCCATAGACGAGCACCGCGGTGCACGATCTTCCACTTGGCTTGAAGAACGCCAAAGCTTCTTTCTACATCCTTGCGGCTAGCTTCTTGTTGTGATGCAAACACAATCTCCTTATTAGTCACCGGACCACTAACACTCTTCACAATAGTGGCCCAATCAGGATATATCCCGTCACCAAGGTAGTATCCAAGAGTATAGGGGTTACCATTGACAGTAAAGTCCACTAGAGGTGTTTTTCCATTTGCCAAATCATCGAAAACTGGTGATCGGTGTAACACATTGATGTCGTTGTGAGACCCGGGGAGACCAAAGAATGCATGCCAAATTCGTAAATTCTTTGTTGCTACTGCCTCTAGGATCATTGTAGGCTTGCCCTTATGACCCTTATACATCCCGGCGAAACTAGTAGGGCAATTTGTCCATTCCCAGTGCATGCAGTCGATACTTCCAATCATGCCGGGGAATCCGCGTGCCTCATTCACTCGATAAAATGTGTTGTAACTCAGATTACGAAGGAGGTCTAAGAAACTCATCTCCAAAAACTTCGATGATTGTGCTAGCAAACTCCTTAACTGTCTCGTAGAACCGTGCTTTCTCCCATACGTAGTCCTTCATCAAGAGCATCTGCTGCCCCTCCATAAGCTAACATTCTCAAAGCCACGGTAACCTTTTGTCTAGTGGAAAAACCCAACACACCGGCACCATCCCTTTTTTGCTTGAAGAAATCATTTGCAGCTGAGACTTTATCTTCAATCTCCAACACAAGGGATTGCTGCATACGGTACCTAGAGCATAAACATAGATTGGTGCATAAGGGATTGCTGCATATAGTTATGCCATAATAGTATTGAATTTTCATTACCACTAACCTTCTACGGAATTCTTCAGGGTTGAATAATGGCCTCTCAATAAAGTAGTCATTATTTAATCGAATGTCTCCACCGATGCGGTCGCGTTTTTTTGTCTTATGGCCTACAACAGAACCTCCCCAATGCCGTTTTTGCCTCAACATTGCAACAACAGCAGCACATGCTTCAATCTCTTCGTCCTTGTGCATGGATGCTGCAGCAGACCCACACCAAGTGTTCCTATAGTACTTAAACGCCATGGCTGAACAAATGTAGAGGATAAAATACTCAATTACATAAGCACTAATTTCTACTCCGAGATACTATTGTTATGTGGAATCAAGAAAATTTTACAATATACAAGAAAATCTAAATCCTACTGCAACATGGTCTGTAAAAATAAATATGAAAATTCCATTATAAGAGATTGAGAAAGGAATGATTGGAGAGGAGAAGAACAAAACCCAGCATACCCAATCGCCGTTGCCGTCGAAATGTGCGCGTCAAGGAGCAGAGATGTAGAGTCGCGCACGTCTTGGTGGAGCAGCGGAGACGCGGGAACGCAGGGTCACGCGCGTCTTGGTGGAGCAGCGGATACGCGGGAGTCGCAGCAGCAAAAGGCGGGAGAACAGAAAATATCTGACTGCTTTCCCGCGTCTACGGCCGTAAAAAAGACCGACCACTCAACCGGTATTTTGGTAATCGTTGGAGACACCAACTTTTGCATCGGGACTCTTCATGTCCAGCAACACCCATTTGAACTATTGGGTCTCGAAAATGGATCAGCCTCATTGGAGATAGCCTAAGCGAGAGGGGCATGGGTCATGACTCGCGATGTAAGCGGCGCGGGATGTGGCTGCCCGCCCCGCATGCCGCAAAGCCGCGTAACCAGTCGCGGCTTACGCGGCTGCCCGCCTCGCGCCGCAAATGAGTCCGCGGCTTACGCGGCTGCCCGCATCGCGCCGCACACTTCATCTGCCGTCTTTCGTACCCAACGGAGCCACGAATCTTTTGACGCTAAACTGATTCTCCCGACCTCCGCGTCGTCGTGCGTCGCCGTCGCGCGGCCTGTGCGTGCTGGGGCGCTCGCGGCGGCGCTAGTGGCCACGGACGCGCAGACACGCACCTTCTTCACGCTGCGGAGGCGGGCCACGTACACGGACGTGCGGGCGCTCGTCGTCCTCGTCGCCGCCAACGCCGTCGCCGCCGGGTACAGCCTGCTGCAGGCCGCGCGCTGCCTCCTCCTCCTCCTGCGGGGCCGAGGCGGCTTCGCGCTCCGGAGCCGGGCGCTCGCGTGGTGCGTCTTCGGAGAGGCCAGGCCTACGCTGCGCTCGGCGCCGTCGCCGCCGCGCTGCGGGCGGCCGTCGTGTCCGAGCTAGGGTTGCGGCGTGCCTAGCGGGCGTTGCGGCAGCCGCATCCCGTGCCGCGCAGTCCCGCTTCAGTTAGCAGGCCTGTTAGCGGGCCTGTTAGCGGGATTGCGGCGCGGGTCGGCCCAGCGGCGTTGCGGGTAGGCCCGCGCCGCTTGCACTGTGAGTCATGACCCACAGGGGCGCTGACCCAGCGCCCTCGCACCTGTTCCGCTCACACTGCTCGCCCACGTCCTCCTGGCCCTGCAGGTGTTGCCGCTCCAGCCGCCCGCCGCATCCTCACCTCCACCCGTGTTGGTTGAGCTCTCCCACCGCATCCTTACCTCCATCCGCGCCGATCGAGCTCCCCGGCCGTCACGTCCGAAATTGCAGGGCACTACGGGCCGAGCTCCCATGCCTCGGCCTCCCCCAGGTCCCGACCTCTCCTCGTCGAACTCAATTTTTGGTCTCCCGTTGGAGACAGATTTTTAGGTGGTGTCTCCTTCAACCTCACGACTAACCTTTCACCTCTTTGGGTCTTCTATTTGGGATTGAGATCATTGGAGATAGCCCCTATCATCCAAATAACATATTTACTTTTGCTTCCACCTAGCCCGTATCATCCACGAGGCTGTAAAAGAGCTGCTGTAAAAGATTGAGGCGGAGAGAAGGCGAGCAGCCCCTATCATCCACGCCGCCCACCTTGCCTTTCATCAGAGTCTTCCATGGTCTGAGCCCTTGTCTCATCTCCAAGCGAAGCAAGGGGGCAGGAAGCCCTCGCGCTTTCTCCGGTTCCTTCCACTCCTTTCCTAACGCGAGGGCCTGCGGCATCCAAGAGACGCCCCAAATCCCAATCCATCTTGTGTTCTCCGTCAACCCGCCGCCGCGCATGTGTCTTTTTCGTGCTCTCCTGGTAAACATTCTCTGTTTCCCCCAACCTCGGTTTCGTCTTTCGATGTGTTGGTGAGTTTCTTGGATCTTGATTTTTTTAGGGTTCGTAGGCGTCGTTCGAATTGTTTGTTCCAGCTCGTAATTTCTAGCTCATAGCCCGATTCGATTCGAGCTTTAGGTCTGAATTTAAGTAATTATTATTGCGTGTTAGATCGAGTAATGGAGTCTGGACTCTGGAGGACCTCCTTTTTGCGGTAGTTGGCTGTTAGGTCGGACAGTCAGTTCATAGTTCCATTCCTCACAGACCTACACAATGACTCATATAAGGATGATGATTGATGAGCTCAATCTGCTCGCTGTATTTGCTGAACCAAGTTATTTGATCAAGTATAGCAGAATCAATTGTTATGGTGTTTTTGTAATATGACGGCAGGACATGCAGGACAAATCTGTAGTCAAACAAATTTGGTTGAAACAGGTCAAGTACTTTGTCATTGTCATGACTACCGTAGGAGACACCTTCTCTTGTTTACGATAGTTGGTGGGGGGTTGCCCACCTGAATTCTCTCATTTTACTGAGTGTTTTGTTTACAAAGATTTTATTGCTCAGAGATGAAACATAAGCAGCAGTACAAGGGGGTCTGGGGAGGGACCGTGTACTTGCATAAACTATTTCAGTACACCAATTCAGAACGCCATCAGTTGAAGCTAGATACGCGCACTATGTTGAAGTTAAATATACTGTAATGAGTGATGACATTACGTGACACTGCTAACTATAGACATCCTTGTAGACCAGGTTCTGTTATTATGTCCTAGCATACTAATGTCTAATGATGCTTGAATATTTATATAGGAATCTGTATCATGGTACTTTTTCCTATTAATTCATGTACATCTGTGTTTGAATAAAAGTTTTATACGGAAATTTGCTCTTCTGTGAACAGAAACATTCTGGGAACCTGCGCATTTGATGCAACCAGCATTCTGTTATGACAAATTCATGCGAATTCAAACTTGTTGAAATAGTCACTTAAAGGAGGAATCTGCTGATCAGTTAGATCGCTAGCAGTTTCTTTGAAGAACAGTTGTAGAATAAATGGGTGAAGGTAACCATGTATTTTCACGTTCATACTTTTTCTTTTGCTTACGAGTAAATTAATGTTTAGCTAACTCATCTTTGCCTCTGGGTATCTTAATTTGAACTTTACAGCATCTTACGCCTAAACAGAATATTTGAATACACTGTGAAATGTGCTCTTGTTTATCCTTCAGAACTAGGCATTAATATACTTTTGATGTATGCATGAGTTAACTTGCTTAAAGCCATATGGAAAATTGTTTTTCATTAACACTTCCAAGTCTTCAAGATATGACATTTGTAAACTTGTTTTGTACATTATGTTGGGTTGTCAAATTAATAAGATCACTTACCTTGTATCACTTACCTTGTATTGTCATTGTCCTTAAATTTGCAATGCACAGCAAACTCGGATCAGTTTTGCCATTGCCAGGAATGTCTTGGCAAGTATACACTACTCAGGGATGAGGAAAACCCTCGGTTAGCAATCTTCGAGAGACGGCTTCCTTGCTGTGGTTGTGGAATAGGATGGTCCTCGTAAGTGTGCTTGACCTGCCACTCAACTTCTGATTTTTTTTTTGAAAAAAATCCCTATTTGGCACTTGGTACTATTTAACATTTTTCTGTTGCAGGTTTCTTTTAGGTTTCTTGTGTCCATTGATCTGGTACTTTCCAGCCATTCTTTACTGCTGCAAGTACTACAACAAGGACCCTCGAGAGCGCCCTGGTCTTGCTGCCTCGGCTGTTGCGGTTAGTCCTGTTTTCTTCATAACCTCGAATATGTTGATATCCAGAATGACTTACAGATGTTCAACATGTTTCTCTATGGAGATGCAAGAATTGATGCCTGTTGAACATTATGGGCCCTGATTGGCAGATGCATTTTCACTTGTGCTGATTTAACTTTGATGGTTCATTGATTGATTATCTAATGCACTAAGTAGTGAACTGTGTTTTTGTTTTCTTTTGTATCAAAGCTAGGGCTTGAGGAATAAACCAGATTTCCCCAGAATAAACATTTATCATAACACACACTAGTGGTGTTAATTCTCTCATATTTTATCATATCTACATATATCTTTGGGAAGTGTCCAGCTTTTACATGTTTACTTGCATGACACTGTGTAGGGCATGGTTGCCGTGCGGCTAATTCTGCACAGTTGCTTATGTCTCTACAGATAAATTTGCTTGCTTGAAGTTGAGACGGCTCAGTTATGTCGAACATCTCATTTTTTGCCTGTTACATGCAGGCACTCATCTTCACTATTCTGGCGATCATTGCCCTCACCGTGATCCTGATAATCAGTGCATACAAATAATGTCTGGAGCAAGGAAAACAGAGCTGGAGGACCCTGGAGCAGTAGATGAGGTGAAAGTGGAACTTACTAAGTCGGTGATAGCATATCTTTTCTACCACCCATCGTGTATCTACAGCAATTTCATGATCGAAATGAAATGCTTGTAGTATCATCTTATCTACTATCGCTCTGTAGAAAAACTGTTCTCTGATATAATTCTAGTCTCAGAGAACGTTGATCCGACCATCATAGTTCTGTGCGCTTGGCATTTTTTTTATCTTGATCCCAGTCTTTTCCTGTCTTGGTAACTTCAGAGTTCAGTTTTTTTAAGAAGGAAAAGCTATGACAAGAAGCAGTTTGTTCCCACTTTCCAGTGCCTTTTGTTTGTCTCCACAATACGAAGAAGCTAACACACTGCATGAGTCGACGGTCGTTGTCTGCCTTGCCAGGTGCATAGTCGTGGCTCTTTGCGCTGATCGAGCACAAACCTGCGATGAGCTTACCAACTCTTGGAGCGTTCTAGTGTAGCTGACTTTTAAAAGGGACCAATCGATCAAGCAATCCAATCTTTTGCTTTCCATCTACCCCCGCACGTAATCGACCTCTCGAACAGTCTCTGTCATAGGCGGGTTGAGGTTGAAGAAATGCTATTGCACTATTCCAATAGCAATGTATGCACATGGCTACTGAAATCACCAACACCAGCAATTTAAAATAAGCTTCTGCAGTTGTGCCATCAAGAATGCTACTGAAATCACTAGCAACAGTATGTTTAAGTCAGCATTTTCAAACTCTATTTAAGTGTATTTGTTACGTATAAGAGTGTCGGCATCTATACTGAGTTTCTATAAAAAAAATCTTATACGATCCAACGGTTCGTACACCACAACGGATGGGCGTGCGTGTAAAATGCTAGGGCATCTTAGAAGCACATGCGACACAGCTGACATGAATGTGCATACACACTCACTCCTACACATTTTTTTGGCGAATGACATGACGATAAACAAACTAAATGTGTAACACAAACTATTAAGCAACAAGATTAGTAACAGTAGTGGTAACATAAAGTAGCCACGCTAATCCTTGTCTTCTCTCCTGTGCACCCTCACCTTGAGTCCGTCCTTCATGTGGAGTATGATGGACAGCTTGGGCCGCACCACGGCGCCGGCGTCAACCTCCACCCTGAAACGCGGCAAGACGGCGGCGACGACGGCCTTCATCTGCGCGTACGCCAGGTCCCTGCCGAGGCACGTGCGGGGCCCCACGTTGAACGCCACGAACTTGTACGACGGCTCGTGCCGGAACCGCCCCGCCGCCGTGAGCCACCGCTCCGGCCGGTACTCGAGGCAGTCCTTCCCCCACACTGCCTCCATGCGGCCCATGGAGTAGAACGGCACGATCACCCGCCGCGCCGGGCCCACGCGGGCCCCGCTCGGCAGCGTGTCGGGCCTCGCCGCGGCCTTGTGCTCGAACGGCACGGGCGGGTACAGCCGCAGCGATTCCGACAGCGCCGCGTGGAGGTACACAAGGCGCTTCAGCTCGGCCGCCGTGCGGTGGCCCCGGTCCCCAGACTCCGGCGGGTGGGCCCGGAGCTCGGCGAGGATCTTGGCCTCCACGTCAGGGTACTGCGTGAGCAGCCAGAAGAACCAGGTGAGGGCGGAGCTCGTGGTGTCGCGGCCGGCCACCATGAGGTTGAACGTGGTGTCGCGCAGGAACGTGCCGAACTCCGTGCCCACCTTGCCCACCTCGTCCTGGCACGCCAGGTACGACGTCACCAGGTCGGATCCTTCTCCCCCTCGCCGCCGGCGGAGGCGCGCTTCCGCCGCAGCGAGATGAGCTCGGCGATGGACGCGTCGACCACCCGCCACGCCTCGGTCATCTTCTTGTGGTGCCCGATCTTCAGCCACGTCTGCAGCCTCAGCCACGGCACGGGCGCCACGTGGCGGTAGAAGAGCACCTCCTCGACTTGGTCCATGGCGGCGGCGAACGCCACGTGCGGGAACTCCGGCGCGACGCAGCCGGGGTCAACGCCGAACACGAACATGGCCGTGAGGTCAAACGTCAGGCGCACGAACACGTCCTGAAGGTCCACGGCCTCGCCGGAGGCCGCGACGCCGTCGAGCAGCGGCACGAGCCCGTCGCGGAGCTTGCGGGCGGTGCTGGCGGCGACGGCGGCGCGGAACCGCGGGTCCGAGAGCAGCGCGTGCGCCTTCCGCCGCTGGAACGCCCACGACTCGCCGTCGGCGTTGAAGATGCCGTCGCCGAGCACGTCGAAGAGCCCGGCGAACTCCTCGCCCTTGGGGTAGTTGGCGAAGTTGGAGGTGAACACGTGCGCCACGTTGGCAGGGTCCGCAGTGATGAGCACGTCCACGGGCGAGCCCCACGGGCCCTTGATGACGAAAGACAGGCCGGCGGCGCGGAGTGACTCGGTGAGCCACTCGTGGATGCGCCCGGCGTTCATGGTGATCGCCGGGAGCGCGCCGATCGCCGGCCAGTTCGTCGGGATCCCGTCACGCCGCTTCAGCCGGCGCAGGAGGAAGAGGAAGCAGGCAAGGGACGCCATGATCTCCGGGTACTTGCCGAGGAAGCCTACAAGCCATGACAGGACCTCCATTTCTTTGTCGCGTTCTTTTTGGTGTGCTGAAGTGTCTTGATCGTGTGTTCTAGTGAATTTCTTGAGGGATTTAATCGCCGTGCACACGGATAGTGTAGTTGCAAGATGGGTAGATAAGCTTACGGGGTTTATATATAGCTAACGTGTGAGGGGTCTGGGTTTAGTGCAGTAGGTGTTGAAGTGTGCAAGCACCGGAGTCATTTTGTGCACGGCAAGGCATCCTTTGTTTGTTTTTGTTTTTCGGAGACAACTGGAGGACGGGGCCCCACAGATTATTTACATTAAAAGGTAATAAAACTTGTACAAGTGAGAACGAAAAAATTGAGAAAAAAATAACCAGAGATATGCCCAGTCTTCTAGCCAATGTTGGCAAGCTAAGGTATCTTTTCTTCCAACCCAAAGACCATATTGAATTCGGCGTCAGCATTTTGATCTGCAGATATTTGGGTCGACCACAGATACACACGTAGGCACCGTCATTTGATTTGCTTGTGCTGCTTGGGTTTTGAACGATGCATCATGCATATTCTGCACTGCCAAATTACAGTCAGCCGATTTAAACATTACTGTGTTGCAGGCGCTAGAAGCTGCCATTTATGTTCAGTATTCCGATTCTTTATCCCACAGGTCCTTCAGGTGTACGAAGTTGAAAAGTGCTTAAGTGAATATATGATACTAGAATAGACCTTGTTGGTGTACCCAGATCAATTAGGTTCTTATGATGAAGAGAGGCTGCCTAACTGCCCCAAAAATATGTTTATTACTTCTGCTGTACATGTCACCTAGGTCTATCTAAGTCTGAATAAGTCACCAGGCAGAGATCAACTGCCTTTAGAAACTTTGTAATTCAGTGATGCACTAGTCTGAATTTCCCGGCTGACCTTTTCAGAATGGAAGCATAAATTTGGTGAATATCGACAAAAACACCTCGATCATGCATCACTCTGAATACTTTTTTTCAGACTTATTCAAATTGGACCCATAATTCTCTGCAGATGAAACTCTAGAAAATAACACCTCAGCAGGAAGGATGTTTTCATCAGGAAAGTTCAAGATTTACTTCAATCAACTAGCACTCCGTGTTAGAGAAAAACAAGGTTAGCAACTTTGGATTGTGCTGCTCTAGTGCATTTGGCTTACACACGCAAATATCAGTGAGGCAAAGCAACGTTTCTTTTCAAGTGAAGAAACCTTTTGATTTGACGGTTAGCCCCAGAATCTGACGCGCGAGACGAGGTCTTGAAAGGGAAATGACCAATTACATCCTTTTTCTTATATACAAAAACTAAACGTTGTGATATGGTGGGGTCAGACTTGTCATGTGTATGCCGTGTGTATCCTCTAGTAAATAAGAGATGGGATCTGCTGTTGTAGGCTGACACGATCCCAACCGATTCAGTTAGCACATCGTCCAGCAAATTTCCCGTGTGCTGTATATCTAGCTAGTAGGTACACAGGCAGACCAGGTACACACATATAACATGCATTGCCCACAACACAATTAGACATTAGAGTTTACACAAACCATTATGGCACTGACACCAGTCACCATAGTTACATTGTTCCTACCGATCACAGTAAGTACAATTGAGATTAACAATTACGCCCCATGCATCTTTTTGCAATTTGTATTAACAGGTATATAGATGCATGCATAACGCATGAGCTAGTAAAGAATGGAAAGCATCAAGCTGTCACTCTTCGCTTGAGCCTAACCATCATCCCGTTCTGCGTGTGAAGAATAACAGAACTCTGTGGCATCACGGCCTGTCCTTGGACCAGCTCGACCTTGAAGTTGTGGATGACAGAAGCAGCCGTGATCTTCATGTTGCTGAGGCCGACATCCTTGCCGATGCAACTCCTGGGCCCAGAGTTGAAGGACAGGAACTTGTAGCTCGGCTCGTGCCGAAGGCGGCCACTCTTGGACACCCAACGCTCTGGTCTGAATTCCATGCAGTCCTTGCCCCATATCCCTTCTATCCTCGCCATGGCGTACAAAGAGAAGATGATCCTTGTGCCCTTGGTTACCTTCGTGCCATTTGGTAGGATGTCATCGACAAGGGCTTCTTTCTCCTCAAATGGCGTCGCTGGGAAGAGCCTGAAACACCAACAGATACAGACTCAGTCGGTAAGGTGGTTGGGACAAGACTGACTTGTTACTGACATAACCAGGGGACAAGTGTGGTTAAAGATATCACACCTGAGCGTCTCTAGGAGCGCAGCTTGAAGGTAAGTGGCAGACCGGAGCATGTCAGAGTCGAAGACAGAGAGGTCCCCTGACCAGGTGGTGCTCTGCAGTCCTCTGAGCTCCTCGAGGATCCTCGCCTCGACATTTGGATGTTTGCACATCATGTAGAAGAACCACGTAAGCGTGACGGCAATGAGGTCCTTCCCAGCGAAGATGAACCCAACTGCCGTGTCACGCAGGAACTGGGCCTTCTGCTGCTCGCTCATGCCAGGATCCATGGGCAATTTCGCGTACATGGACAGCACATCTCCCTGGCTTTTGTTGCTCTCTTGCGCCTTCCGTTTGGCAATCTCCTGGTAGATGAACTGGTCGATAACCTCCTTAGCATTGCCAAGCTTCTTCTCACTCCCAACATTAAGCCACCTCAAGAGCTTCCACAAACTTGATGGCACGATATGTCTAAACAACACCGCTTCCTCTACTTCCTTCGTGGCACGTCCAAACAACGGCATCGGAGAAGACACGGATAGGCAGTTCATGTCAGCTGCAAACACTGTAGAGTATGAGATATCGAGCGAGAACCTCATGAAGACGTCCTCCAGCTCAACTTCCAAGCCGTGCCTGGCCATGTGGTCAAGGTAGGGTAGCAACACATTACCCGCCTTTGTTGCGATGGTGGACATCGCAAAAGACCGAAAGGCACGGGCAGCAAAGATGGCCATTGCCAGCCGGCGTTGGTATTCCCAGGATTCAGAGTCTGCCACAAGGAGCCCATCACCTAACACGTCAAACATCTCAGCGAACTCACTGCCTTTTGGGTAATTGTTGAAGTGGGAGTTGAAACAGTGGTTGACAATGGCTGGGTCGCAAGTGACCAAGAAGTTCATGTTGAGGAACCATGGCCCAAAGACCATGAAGGTGCATCCAGCCTCACGGAGCAGATTGACAACCCTGTCATGAATGAAGTACAGACTGCTCACAAGGAAGGGAAGCATCCCAACAACAGGCCAATTCACTGGGAGAGCACTCTTCTGACATTTCCGGGTGAAGCGGAAAATGGAGATCCAGAAGAAGCAGAGGATGGCTAGAAAGACTTCAGGATAGGACTCAATGAAGCTCCAAAAGGTGCCCATGGCTATGCAAGGCTATGAGTTGCAGAGGGAAGAAGTGCTGGCAGCAATAGGCTTAGGCCTCACTCTTTGGCTTGCAAACTTCAAATATATGGTTTTGATATATTGATATAGGAACGGCCCATGTGTTTTTTCTTGCGGGACTAGCCTCCTTAAATTCTGGACTCATATCATTCATATGTCCCAACACGACAGCTTAAATCAGGAGGTTGTATTATTGATCTTTTACGGCAAGTATATTTGTAGGGCATTCAATTTCTGACGAATTATATCCAATTGTATACAGAATATGCATCCAGGAAACAGTGTACCAGTTGGTTATACTAATCAACCATTTTAATCTCATGCGTCTGATTCTAATCTTGCTTATGCTGGTAAGTTATTGACATTGGGAGTAAACCATTTTGGTAAGACTAACAACATAAGCTTGACTTATTAAATGTTTGAATCCCATGTAAACACCCAAAAGGCGTGGGATTATGCAGATGCAGAATTCCTCATGCAGATTTTGTGATGCTATGTGGGGAAGCTATGTGCCTGTTTCGATGACACCAACACGGCTCAGCTTCCTAACCAGAGACACATTAGCTAAGGAAACTATTGTTGGAGAGCATGATATGATGGTGTACACCAGCAAGTCATTGCTGCATCACTATTTAGAATTTAAGTTGCTACATTTTTATTAAAAACACACACACGTACACACACCAATGAGTGCAACAAGGCAACCAGCAAGCTATTATTCCCTGCACGGTCTCTCTGGATAGCACTTAGCAGAACTAGTGAAACACCGAAGAACTACAGATTTTCGATGATAAGGCCTTTGTTGTAGCACAACCTAACCCATCAAAATTTCAGTATAAAAGTAATGTGTTCCAAACAGCCCCCAGATAATCATGTCCAAATCTAACAAGGGTATAACGAGTCCAAATTTCCATCAATTTTGCATCGAAGCAGTGGAAAATTAAGATACGAATCACATCAGATCATTTGCAACAAATGAACAACACTGATAAAGTGACACTTGTGCTTTAGTTGCAAAACTTTTCATGCCTACATCGCATTATGAAGTAGTGAACCATACGCAGAAAGACGTAACTAGGTAACCTTCTGGAAGAAGGCGTCGATGCGGCGGGTCCCACGGGGCAGCGGCTTTGCTTCTCCGCTACCACGGCCGCCGCCGAGGCCAGATCCAGAACCAGCAGTCGAGCGGGCGCGGGGAGCCTCCTCGTCGGCGGGCAAGCAGTCGAGGAGGAAATCAGCGGTGGGCCGGTGAGCGCGTGCGGCAGCCCGGACATGGGCGGCGCGCACTGCGCGCCGGCCACGCTGTGCCGCGGCCGTGTGGGCGCCGGCGGCGAGGTTGCCAAGGAAGAGCTCGGTAGCAGCGGCGATCAGTATCGCCGCCTCGCTCGTCACCTTCTTGATGTCCCGGTCCACACGGATGATCCGCTTCACCCTCCCTAACGGCAGAGCTGGCCGCAACGACTCCCCCGCGGCTTCCTCCTCTGCGTCGGCCACCTCCGGCTCCTCTCCGTTCTGCTCCATTGCCTCGGTGGGCTTCCCTTCGACAACCTCCATTGGATCACCGGGCTCTTCTCCGCCCTGCTCCATTGCCTCAGTGGTCTCCTCTCCAATTTGCTCCATGGCCTCGGCGGTCTCCTCTCCGACCTGCTCCATTGCCTCAGCGGTCTCCTCTCCGACCTGCTCCACTGCCTCGGTGGGCTCGCCGGCGGTAGCCATGGATAGGGTTTGGATCTGGATGTTTTGGGGCTGTGCGGATCCGCCGCCGGATTCGCCCTTCTCTGATGGATTGATAAGATGAAATGGCGGGAAATCTGGGGATTTTTCCCGCGTGATTCCGCTTCCGATAGCAGCAGGAGAGCTTTTTTTTTTTTTTCATTCTGGCCCCTTCCTATCTAAAATTTTATAAATAGCTTCTCAGTAACTATATTTTCAGAATCTGGCCCATTTGGTCACGCCACACAGAATAGCGTGACACATGAATATGGTCACGTCGAACATTTTGGCGTGACCAAATGACACGTAGAAAAATAGGCTTGACACATAAGGATTGACCACGGTCACATTTGGTCACGCCATTCACTTTGGCGTGACTCTATACATGTGTCACGTCATACAGTTTGGCGTGATCAAAAGAGGTCAGATCTTGAAAATTTAGTTTGGAACATGCTACTTTTAAAATTTTAGATGTGAAAATGCCAAAATAGAGAAAAAGTTCCAGGAGGGATGACGGTCTCGCACCAAATGTTTCTTGTTCCCACCAAACTGGACAACATGGGCTTAATGGGCCGGTATTGCCAGTGTAAGACGTGGTTGCTCACGAAAGCCCACGGGTTCGTGGGTTAACCGATGGCGTAATGCTGATGTACCACGACATGTCAGCATAAACTTCCATTCTTCCACGGCAAACCGATGAATAAAATAAAATAGCGAAGTTTTGGGGTGTTCTCCTCGTGGTTAAACTATTCGGTGTTCGCTGTCTTGATTGCGATTTGGTGGACGAATGGTTAGCAATCTAATTGACATTTTTATCACTCAACATAAACTTCTTCAGTTTAATAAGTAGCATATCCTCAGGTCGTGGCTTGAAATGGACATCCAAAATTGACTTAGAAAATGTTATACTTGTTTGGTTGTCTGGTTGCGCAACACAAATGCAAAACCTATAGTGGTAGTGGAAAACCCTGGGACCCCACCTTGATCTATTTTCACTTTTCTCTTTTGCCACCTGTGACTCTCATTACTTATAAGAGTTAAATGTAGATGCAAAACTCATGTGTTCTAAACACAGCATAAAATTCAGATCTCTCCGTGATTAAGTTGCTAACTCTCAAGATTTCAGTTTCACATAAATGAATGGTACGAGTACTACTCTATTTTAAAATTATTGTCACCGTTGACTTTTATCGTTACACTTGACCATTTGTTTTATTAAAAAATAAGAAAATATAATATATTTTGTTGGAATGTATTCTATCATCAAAGAAACTTGACATATATCTTATAACTTTTTATATTTGAATAAATATTTAAAATAAGACGACTGGTCATATAACAAAAAATTCATTGAGATATATTTATAAAAATTTAGGAACGGAGGGAGTATAATGAGAATTGACAAAACCAGGATCCTAGTACATTGGTAAAGTGAATTGAAATTTACTAATATGTGTGAAAAATTGGATCGTTTTTGGGACAGTAAAATATAACTATGCTGATTAAGGAGCCAACAGTAAAATATAACTATCGTTGATGATATATTCATACTACTATTCAAGAGATTTATTTAGAGTTAGCTTTGTTTTTGCAAACAATGTGTTTGATCAAATTGTGGTGGTTACATCATGTTCATTTCCCCTTTTGTTTCGAAAACAAACTAAACCGTTTTAAATACTCATGATGACAAGTGGTACCATTAGTACGTGTTTCCGTAAGGTCGGCGGTCGTCTTGATAGAACAATTTGACAAACCATAAGAAATTTGTCAACACTTCCCCTGTTCTTAAATTGTTGAGCCGTTGATTTTTTCGTTATGTTTGATTGCTCGTCTTATTTAAAAAATTTAAAAATTATCAAATATTTTATAATAATTTGTTTTATCTTTAAAGAAAGTTGAAACATGACTTATAATTTTACATATTTGGAAAAATATTTAAATAAGATGGATGATCAAACATAATAAACAAAGTCAACTGTGTCAACAATTTAAGAACGGAGAGAGTATATATAGTAAGTGCTTATACTGTGTGAATGTGCGGCGGACGTGTAGTCTGCCAGCAACGCAACTTTTTATTCTTTACTAGGCGCTGCGCTATGCTGTTTCATATCCACGTGTTAAATGTTGTTGAATTTGTTTACAAAATAACAGAAACACACAGTCACAATTTTACTTGTTTTGGTTGAAAAAATCATTATATAGATTTTCGTTCAGCATTGACGATGTCATTGACCTTGAGACGATCGAGACGAGGTGGGTCCCATGTCCTCTAGCAAGATGAACATTGAAGATTATATTTCTTTTTTCAGTGTTGAATTTAGTCTCATATCGGATATTGATGATTGTTGGGCTTAGTCCCACATCAGATATTGATGATGAGGAAGACAACTAATAAGGTGGAGGAATCCTTGCTGCATCCCAAAAGCTTGCCGCACTCTAACATTCAACAGCCAGTAACGTGCTGTAATTTTCGGATATGATGTAACCACACAGGTTTAGACACATCTTATTTCATTTTTTAAGTAAACTAATAGAGATATTTACATATATAGATGACCCACTTCTATAAATATAAGCACACACCTTACCTCTATTTGCAATGTTGTGCTAGAATGTTATGTAGTTGCTTTTACGGACATACCTTACCTCTATTTTTATAGATGAGTGCCAATTTTTTAGATAAATCTATAAAAAACTGCCGACCGAAATATTATTATCTTTGATATGACATTGCTAATTTTCTTATAAAGTGCTCATTTTGCAGCGAGCGCGAAGGTGAAGCCGTGACTCCACATGCATCGTGGTCGTGGCCCGGTTAAGTGAGTGCCAGCCCACCAAATTAAAATGTCTGTTTCAACAGTCATTCACCAGTGATGCTGACGTTCTCCGACGTTCTTGCCATTCACACTCCGCACAACAGTATGTTCTGGAATTTACTGTGGGTCAGTGGCGGGTTCATCCAACAACGTGGAACTGTGGAAGCACAAGGTTGCATTTCTAACTCGTGGTTAAAACTGTTTTGTGTCGCTATCTCGAAAGCAAATCCAGGCAATGGTCTGGCGGCTCATAGACATTTTTCAGGCTCACCATAAATTCGTCGGTTTAAACTAATATATATCGTCAGGTTGTGGCGGTGTGCTTTGACATGGACCTCAGATCAGATTCGACTTAAGAAAGTTCTCTATACTTTTGCTTGTTGGTTGTGCAACATACAAGCAACGTACCAAACAAATCTTGGGGGTCTCAGCACCATTTTCTATTATCGCATTAAGACATGTTGCACGCGTGAAATTTCCTGTGTTACAAGTTGGGATCGAGCATTGAGTGTCTCCCTGCTGATACACACGTACGGTTGGGATGGTGACGTGTGTTCAATACAGGAACACAAACCTTAATTCACTCATGTGGCAAATACTTCGCTTCTGATGTGTATCTTTTCCCCCGTAGTAGATCGCTTCTCTTGTGTCCTTGAACAAGTGAACTTATAAGCTTGCTACAGATTTGGGTCAAATCATAAATGATTGAGAAAAACGCATGGAATAAATTCCACCGTTTCTTTAGTAGTATAATATAACGCGGACGAAATAACAGTACTGTCGATTGGAATCAGGGGACTAGCTTATCATTCACTATATAATTAATAACTAATTTTTATTTAACAATTATTGATTTATTCTTCCAATCTTCTTTTTTCCATATTTTGAATTCTTGCATGGATTCTGAATGATAAGTAATGGACGGTGATTATAGTAGTATTATATACTTACCCCTTAATAAGGTCGGCCGCGTGGAACTATTTTGACAAAGAAAGCGTTAATTTAATTGAATACCAGATTATAATGCTTGGACGGTGCGAATGCGATGTAGCTAAGCAGCACCGAATACATAAATTTGAAGATTTATTTTTGGTCAAATCTGCATAGTCTATACCTATAGCACGGCAAATGAAACACTAAATGAAGGTGAAGCAGCTCTAGTGGCACAGTGGCAGCTGCATGCCCGGCGTTTTGTGGAGGAGTTCATTTTAGACAGTGTCAAATGTTTTATATTCTTGGTCTAGCCGTAGGCAACGCGCTTACACGGTTACTACCTTAATAAATAGGGTAGAAGTTTCTACTTATTTACTACTACTATAATAGTAGCTAGCACCGTTGCTCCTTGCAAAGAAAAAAAGCACCTTTAAGCAGTGACGACGTTTAGAGGACCAGTCCGGAAGTCGGAATTTTAAAACGAAAGATGGCCTTCCAAAAAAAACAAATAAAGATAAAATAAAAACTAGAGATGCATTTTTTTAGAAACAAAACACACGCACTGGCTGTTAATTTCTTAATTTCTTTTAGTTTCAAATTTATTAGTGACCACACTTTTGACACAAATGTGTTAGATTCATTGTCTCTTGTATCTTGTTAAGTTACTATACAGTAATTAGTTGCACCCAAAAGTTTAAACTGATAAAAAAGGTATGCAATTCACTTATGGTTCAACACTCCCTCTTACGTGCATCTCTCGTGGGCGTAAACGTGGAAATAGAAGCTAGGCATCGCTCACCAGGACTTGAACTCAAGACCTTTGGCTCGATATCATGTTAAGTTACTATACAGGAACCAGTTGCACAAAAAAACCTAAGCTGATGGGACTTATGGTTCAACATATCTCGTGTGGCATGTTGTGTACTCCCATCCGTTCTTAAATTGTTGAGGCCGTTGACTTTTTTCATTACGTTTGATCGTTCGTCTTATTCAAAAAAGTTTAAGAATTCTCAAATATTTTATTATGATTTGTTTTATCACTAAATGAAGTTGAATCACGACTTATAGTTTTACATATTTGACAAAATATTTTGAATAAGACGAATGGTTAAACGTAACGTAAAAAGTCAATGATGTCAACAATTTAAAAATAGAGGGAGTATAATTTGATCAAGAGACTTCGTTCCGTCATACGAGTGCACGCTTTTTTCAGCCGTCATATAGAGAATATGCCTGGTCCAATCCACTTGAGGTGATGATTAAGCTGGAAAACGATGACTCGAGCCAGCGAGTCCGTGATGCAGGTACGTTCTAAGAGCATCTCCAACAGTCTCCTAATATGCTTCCCAATACTCAAAAAGTGTCATATTAGGAGTGAGAGGTATTCCAACAGTGTCCCAATATGCCTTCCAATACTAAACTTTTGTTGGAGCCTCCTAATATTCAGCCCTCTTCTCCCAATAGATTGGGAGTCTCTGTCCTCCTCCCAATAGTTAGCTCCCACACAAAAGTGATATTTCTGATATTTGTAAAATTCATATAAAAATAATGGTGCATCCATAAATCACGAGATAAATTTTACTAGGTTGGTATCGACTAAAAGATTTCATGTATGTATTTTATTCATATATACAACATGTTATATTCAAAATTAAATTTGAAATTTGGAATTTTAATAAATATTAAATTATTTATGGTTGAGATATAATTGTTTTAATTATTATTTAAATGAAGTTGTTACTTTGATAATGTTAATGTATGAGAATGAAAGAAAGAAAAGAAAATTGATGAAATTATTAGGAGTGAGGTATTGGGGGATCTGTTGAAGCACTCACTCCTAAAATTTGTAAACAGTATTAGGAGCCTTCTAATTCTAACATGTTAGGAGTGAATTATTGAGAGACCGTTGGAGATGCTCTAAGAGTGTTTCTGGAAAGAACCAAGCTTGAATGACCACAAAAGGAAAGGGCAGGGGAGAGGCGATACAACAAACCAGAGTTCTGTTGCGCAATTCATGGCCCCTCCAGCTCTGCTATGGCAATCCATAGATCTGAAAGTACGGCCATATGCTGTGAATTTCTTATGGGATTACATTATGGTTGATTCATGACATGTTGTGAATTACCTATATGATGATTCCACCATGCTCGTTCCAATCCTTGTCCTGTAGTATTAAGCTATAATAGCCGTTCTAAAGTATGGTCATGACCGTGTGGGAAACAGTAGTTGCGACGAAGAAACCGTCAATTCATATTGTCAGCTAATGATGCAAGGACGGTGCAATGGATGTACAAAACCAGCTACACCTAATACAAGCATTGTTGCACAAAACAAACGCTAGAATCAAGCGACTCGTAGCTGTTGTTTTCGTCGGGTTCTGTGGCTGGCCTCTGATGGAGCAGTTTGATGTAGGCAGTTTCATACTCGTCCCGTCGCACAACACGTTGATTTTCAGTCTTTCTATGGGGAAAAGGTTTGTTTCCAATCTTGATCACACCTGTATAAAATTTTGATTTCAGGACGGAACACACGCTAAGTTTGGCAAGCTGACGTGCTGGAGGAAAATGTTTAGTAAGACTCCATTGTCGTTTCTATTGGTTCTACTATCGCTATTCATATAGCGCATGTGGACGCGTCGTCGCCTGGGATCAGCGTTGCTTGGAAAACGACTCGAACAACGGATCCATGACGCGTGGCCGGACGATCTGACACATTCACCATGTTTATACGGTCCCAGCTCATTGTGCGTTTTTTTTGGGTGCGCGGGGGGGGGGGCGGGGGGAGGAACAAGCAGAAGCAGACTCATGCACCGTACCATCAGGACGTAAACCAGGCGTATATTGTTGCACAAGTGCTGCGTTGTATGCCAACCGCAGAAGCAACCGTGTCTAATATTGCAACCGTGTGGAAAACATGCAAATTGTTCACAAAACCTTTTGCTTGTTCATTCGAAAATGCAGAAAAAGAGGTCTATATCTTCTCAAAGGCAGAGAAATTTCTTGGGAACAATCATCCGCACCAGCATAAACTTCAAACATGACTGGCCGCCAAGAAATTACTGCACTGAAAAAGTATACTCAGTGTGCGTGGTTAACTTTGGCTAATAGTACCTGCCTGCGTGATGGCCGTGGGCCGTGTGGGTACAGCGATCTGCAGCACTGTCCGTCGATCGGTCCTCAGTTCCTCACATGCACGTGCTTTTACTGCATCAAAATTGGGACCGTACTTTTGTCCCGGACGGGCCAGGTGGCACCGGTATAGTACATCACTTGTCGCCACCGAGACAGCAGATTCTTTTTTTGGAACCTGAGACAGATTCTGTTATTATCATCCCTATCATCTGCTTATTACCAGAAGGCACACGTTTTAGCATGTGCATATTACATGTTGTTATTGGTGAACAGTGTGACACTGACGGCGTTCCGTGCTTTTGTAGAAGAGAAGAACCGGGAAAACTGATGAGTAAGGCCCTGTTTGGGTGTTGTGGTTTTTCAAAACCTTGGTATTGAGAAACTATAGTTTTTAAAACTAGAGGCAGACAATACTGTAGTAATGAGAAAGTGGAGTTTTTTACAGTTTTGAGGTAAACCATGGCATGTTTGGGTAATAAAGTATTTTTATAGTTTTTTTCTTCTCATATGCAATGAGCTCACCGTTTCAAACCAACAAGGCAAAGTAGTATACATATGTGCCTTTTCAGATCGGAACAATATTTGTACAAGAAATATTATTTGAAATGAAGTTCACATTTAGCCATCTTTGGGTTAGAAGATACTATGAAAAATAAAACATCAATAATATGACGCTTTTTTATCTCCATGCTTTTGAGCTGTGCATGCTCATAAAAGATGACCAAAACTCAACTCGTATATGCAATTATGCATCAGCTGTAGGATATAATGATGAAGAGGACTTGGTTGTTTTCTCCTCCTTATCTACCTAATAAAGGCAGGGAGCGTCCTAGCGAGAGAGGGAACCGTTGAACAAGGCGTAGAATGGCAGAAGTAATGAATTTCGTTGGACTTGATATACTCCTCTATTTCCTTTTTTTCTGGGAACCACGGGATATGAAAAGCTCTTTTCTCTATGGGGCACTGTCGAACAAATCCGTGAACTGGAACCGTAGCCGTGAGCGTGCCAGAAAAATACGGCGTGTGAACAGCGAGGAACGTGCGTATTCGGGAGAAGCGTTCCGTCCGCTTGGTTTAGAAAAAAGAGGGTTGAGGTAGAGTTTTCAAAACTCCAAAAAAACTGCAGTTTTGAGAATACTTCAGTTTCCAAAACCATAAAACTAGATACATCCAAACACCTCTTTGTTTCTTAAAACCATGGTATTTTCTAAAACTTTAGTATTCTACCAATACTTTAAAAAAACTTTGTATCCAAACAGGGCCTAAGCCTAATCCAACTACAGATGTTTTGTTGGAATTTTTTTTCAAACATTTCCAGCGGTCCGGTCCAGCCTCAACAAGGAGAGAGAGAGAAAAAAAGAAACAACAAAAAATTGGGTGGCAGCTGAACGGTGGCTCCATGCATGAACATGGAGTGCTGTCAGGTAGAGTGACAATTTTGGCGGTAAGTGCAACAAAACATATCATGAGCGAGCCTTAGCACAGAACAAACAGACACATCATCTGAGACCCTACTAGCTTGATTCTCTCCGTTCTATCATCAGTCATAGATTGAGGTCGTTGGCAACCGCACAATAAGTACTCCTACTTCCTAGTTCCGTTCGTTGAGCCGGTCAAACACGCAGAAGGCAAAAGGAAAAACTCGAATAAAATCCTGAGGGCCACCAGGTGTCAACATGTACCGTATATAAAATGCCGTCAGATAATCATTTTTGTTATCAAGTCCGGGCGGGCCAACCAGTTGGTTGCGCCGTTTACAGTCCAGTCCACCCTGCACATAATACGGCGAACAACCATGCCATAGAATAACCCACACGTCACATCTGACGATAAAACGAATTGTTGAGGGAACACTACGTACGATTGCGATGTGTAAAAAAGATTAGGTTCTGAGTGCGGCAGCCACTCCCCTAAGCCCTAAAGTTTTGGATTCATCACTGCCGCCAGTAAAACGCATGGGTAAAAAAAAAGGGCAAAGTCGAGCTATGATTATTTCCTAGTGTCTGGTCCACAAATGCGTATGGCTAATGGTAGGGATAAAACAATGGGTGTGATTGGCTGAATTGGGTCCTTGCGTCGGACGGCAGCTAGACTCGTGACTGGTACGAGTCCGTGACTGCTATAGTTACAACTCGAACCTCTTATACAACTATTATAGAAATTAAATGCCATTATTTAGTAATTGTAAACACTTTTTACAAATACTCATTATCAGTTGCCATATTTTCATCTAATCAGAACAAAAGTTAGACATTGTACTGAACCAATAGCAATTCTCCTCGTGAAACGCGCCTGCAATTTCCTCTCCGGGAAGGCACCAACAGCGGTCATCGTCGAGGAGATAGAGACGCCAACAGCGCGGTAAAACACAGTTACCGTTCTTGTTCCCTGAAGACGACCACACGCGTGGCCCAGAAGGTTCCCGGGAAGGAAGGCTTTGTCTTCCCCTCCAACATGTCCCGTCTGCTAGTATATAGCTCCCGTCCTTGGCGCCACCATGTGCTAAGCTCTTGCCCTGTCTCGTATTCTAACAGACTCACAGCTCACGGGTGCCCGTACGAGTGCAAGGGCTCTTTGGGTTTACTCGCACCCGGCTCGAGGCCTCGACCCCGCCATTGGAGAGCTCTGGAAACGAAGCTAGTGGAGTACCGGGAAATCTAGGGGACTGGAGGCCAGGAGACCGGAGATGGTGGTGCACAAGCAGAGGAGGCCAGGAGAGGTAGGAGACGCTGGGTCTTTTTTGATGAATTCATCCCCTCGGAGCCGTCCGATTTCGCAGGGTTCCTTCTTTTCGCGTTGAAATTTGCAACCGGAATCTGTTGCTTGGAAAAAGGGATTAGGATGCTGATGCTGATGCTGATGCTAAGGCGTATTCGATGTGTTTGGCGCAGGTGTTCTGGCCCAAGATTGTGCTTAAGAAGTGGCTCAACCTCCGGAGCAAGGACCTGGAGTTCGCCGCCGATGAGGACGACGATGGCAGCGACATTGAGGACGAAGGTTCCTTTCTTCCCCCAACCGAAAGCTCCTTCTTGCGTTCAAAGACGGCATCTTTGATTCAACCTCTGACTTTTCTGTTTCGGTTCTCTTCTCAGACAACTGCGACTGCGGCGACGCCGGCGAGGGGCTGCGCCGGGCGGGCGGCGGCGGCGATGTCAACGGTGAGGATAAATCCCTTACGTTTATTATCGGGCCCACGTGCTGAATTACGGCTATTCCTAGTTTTATACTGTACTCCTCCTCCTCCTACTACTACGGTAGTATCTGAAATGCGCGTTCCCCGTTTAAGGCCCATGTGGTGATCTTATCCGGTGGTCGTAGACTCGTCTCGTAGTAGCATGACCGATGAGAAAAGTGTGGAGTTGGACTGTTCGGCCCCTTTTGGGAAGAACGGATGAACTGGTCTAATATTGCCATTAGTGCGTTTGGTGCGGTCGCATCATGGCTCCATCGGCCAACCTTGAATCTTGTCGCCAATCACGGAAATGGAGTGCCAGCGATTTTCCACTTATGGCATGGCGGCCTTCGTGATTCCGTTCCCAACCGTGGAAAAAAGGCCATGATATTTACAGTTTTACTGAGGCATTACATAAAAAAAAAAATCCGTGTGCTCAATAGGCGTCAAAAATCATGAGCTAACTTTTACAGTGTTCTTTGCGACGAAGGAAAACAAATTGTGCTAACTTTGCTTGAACCACCGTTGAATCAGATGAGAGCCTGGAGAGCGCGCCGTACAAGCTGCGGCGGCGGAACTCGGAGACGCTGCGCGCGCAGTACATCAACACCAAGGAACTGAGGTGCGCCGTGTTCATTGATCCGAGCAGCAAAAAGTTCAGCATCAGCAATGTAGCTCACGATTCCTCGGTGACCCGATCACTAACCGTGCCGGGCGTTCAATTGCAGGGTCTGCGTGGGCACCTGGAACGCCGGCGGGAAGGCGCCGCCGAGCGACCTCGACATCGCCGAGTGGCTCGGCGCCGGCGACGGCGAGCCCGCGGACATCTACGTGCTCGGGTTCCAGGAGGTGGTGCCCCTGAACGCCGGCAACGTGTTCGGCGCGGAGGACGGGCGGCCGGCGCAGGCGTGGGAGTCCCTGATCCGCGGCGCGCTCCGGCGAGCCCAGCCGTCGGCGAAGCCCAAGTACCGGTGCTACAGCCACCCGTCGTCGCCGTCGCGGTTCGACCCGGCTAAGAACAACGACGCCGCGGACGCCGCCGACGAGCTCCTCCCCGGCGGCACGGACACGGAGACCGATACCGACGACGACGCGCCGTCCAGCCTCCCCGCGGAGCCGATCCTCGGAGCCACGCCGAGGAGGCTGAGCCGGCTCAACCACTTCAGCTTCACGGACGACTCGGACGAGCAGAGCCACGACGACCTTGACGACGAGCCGGCGCGGGATGAGCCGCCCGCCGTTCCCGTTCAGCAGCGGGCGCTGCTGCGGTCGCTGAGCCGCGCGGACCGGGTCGGGCTGGTGTGGCCGGAGCAGCCGCTGGACCTGCTCCCGGCGCGCAGCGGCCTGACCGCCGCGCCGTCGTTCAAGGCGACGAAGTCCTTCAGGGCGTACAAGTCGTTCAGGGCGACGTCCCGGGTCGCCGACGTGGGGGACGGCGACGAGCTGGCCGTGATCCCCGACCTGGAGCTCGACCTGCGGAAGAAGAGCCGGTCGCCGTTCGTGCGGATCGTGAGCAAGCAGATGGTGGGGATCTTCCTGACGGTGTGGGTGCGGAGGGGGATCCGGAAGTGCGTGCAGAACCTCAAGGTCTCCACCGTCGGCGTCGGCGCCATGGGATACATCGGCAACAAGGGAGCGGTGTCGGTGAGCATGTCCATCTACCAGACCATGTTCTGCTTCGTGTGCGCGCACCTGGCCTCCGGCGAGAAGCCCGGCGACGTGCTCAAAAGGAACGCCGACGTGCAGGAGATCCACCGGCGCACGCGTTTCTTTACGCCGGGCGACTTGCAGCTGCCCAAAGACATCTACGACCACGAGTGAGTGCGCCTGAAAATGCTTCTGCTTGACCAAGGATTAATTGTCCATCCATCAAAATTCAGTAAACTGACATTCTTCTGCTTCTTCCTCAAGGAGAATTTTCTGGCTCGGTGATCTGAACTACCGCCTCGACGTGTCGTACCAAAAGGCACATGAGCTAATCTTGACCAAGGACTGGTCTCAGCTAGCCGAAATGGATCAGGTAAGCAAAACCAACTCAACTGTTCTTCATCTAGCTGAAAGCAGTAAAATCTCTCGGGGAAGAATGCTGATTCCTCTGCTGTCGTGATTCTGCAGCTGAAGCGTGAGCTGAAGAAGGGCCGGGCATTCGACGGGTGGACGGAAGGCATCCTCGAGTTCGCTCCCACCTACAAGTACGAGCTCAACTCGGCCAAGTACATCGGCGACGACCAGAAAGGCGGCCGCCGGACTCCGGCGTGGTGCGACCGGATCCTGTCGTTCGGGAAGGGCCTGCGGCTGCTCAGTTACCGGAGGTCGGACCTGAGGCTGTCGGACCACCGCCCGGTGACGGCCACCTACGCGGCCGAGGTGGAGGTGTTCAGCAGCCGGAAGCTGCAGCGGGCGCTCACGCTGACGGACGCCGAGGTGGAGGGCGGACAGGTCGTACCGGACCTCGATTTTTGACGGGGGTTCCGGTGCTATGATGCATCCTGATTAAAGTGTTCGTGCAGGATAACCAGTAGTGTTTGAGCTTACTTCGAATCGTGTTTCTTTTGGCGAAATTGCTTTGTGTAAATATATGGATTCAGCTTCTGAATCCGCCGGAAGCGTATCATGAAGAAGGCCCCTTGTCTTTATCTGCCTCAGCGCAACAGTGCCAAAAAAACACTGAGAGATAAAAGAACGAAAGAAGAAAGCCCAGAAAAATGAAAAATAGACATGCACCAGCCGGGAATCGAACCCGGGTCTGTACCGTGGCAGGGTACTATTCTACCACTAGACCACTGGTGCTTCTTTTCTAACGAATGGAAACAGAAACATTTTCATTATTTACTATTAGATCACAGATGGTCAAACAAACACATCACCACGCGGAATCAGTTTTCGACGCCATGTTCAGAGTACAACAACCCTCGTCTCATAACTTTCGACATGGTACTCCTTCGACCAAAAAATAGTTGTCGCTATATATGGTATTCGTGTCAGTCAAACATTCTTTAAGTTTGACTAAATTTATAAAAGATATTTATAATATTTTATGTCTCAAACTAAGTTTATTGTGAAAATAGATTTAACAATCTATCTAATGATATTAATTATGTTTTATAAAATTTAATAATTCTTAATATATATATTGTTAAAGTTGAAATTATTTGGCTCATCAGAAAACACTTATTTTAAGATGGAGAGAGTACTTAATTGTAGAGCCCCTACCCTCCAGCACCATGTTGAATTGCTACTTTGTGTGTTTTGCCGGGCAAAAAATTGCCCAGACCTTCAGTATAGCCAGGATTTGCTTCCACAGACCACCCAAATTCACCTACGAGCCATTCTGAAGACAAAAAACGTTTCTTGGTTTCCACACACCCTACATGATTGCAACTGCAAACATATTGAGCATACATAATTTATCTTTACCTAACCAAAAGGTAGCGAGCATACATAATTTATCTTTACCTAACCAAAAGGTAGCCACGATCTCAAAGTTTCTAATTATCCTACTACAATGGATGCATAAATAGCTGCTACTACTCCTTTGTTCTTTTTTTTTATCATCAAGCTCGCTCTCTTTATTGAAGGACACCTGGTTCAACACAATCGTGAACCAACCAGTTCGTTACAAAACTAGGGAGGGGATCCAACCAAATGAAAGATTGGTCGGAGTCCCAACTAAGACTAGAGCGAGCAAGTTCATGAGCACACACATTACAAGCTCTCGACACATACATTACATCAACTGATTCAATCTGAAAGTAGACCAAGTCTCTTGCTTCTTTGTAAAGAATTGACCCTGGGGAGTAATCAAACTCATCAGATCGTAAAGCTCGGACTAAAATCGAAGAGTCAGTTTCCAGTTGTACCTTTGATATACCCTGATTAGACATGGCTTGCAACGCAACAATGCATGCCTGAGCCTCCGCACAAGCAACATCATGAACGACAGCTAGATTACCTGCGCCTTCACAAATGGCTTGGCCTTGATGATCTCTGACTACGAAACCCCAGCCTCTTGTTTTCATATTCTCAATGAATGCTCCATCACAATTAGCTTTTTTTTTTTTGGGGGGGGGGGGTGCCTTCCATCGTAGTGTTTGTTTTAGGCCTTTGTTCTTTTTCTGCTGCATACCTAGCACTTCACTTGCAAGCCTGAACGCAGAGTGGACAATATGTTCAGTAGTTCGTAAACCCTCCCCAACATTGGCCTTGTTCCTTGTATTTCACCATTTCCACATCAGCAATATCACCAAGGATAGAATTTTTTTCACCACGTTTTTTGAGCATATCCCACACATGTTCAAGCATAGCTTCCCTTCAACACTTAATCACAAATTTGCATTTAAGAAAGTAGTGTCCCCCCATCCTCATCTAGCCTCCGGCATACCGGGCAACAAGTGTCGATACCCATCTTCCTACGTTTTATGTTCATACGTAGTGGAAGACTATTGTGCGCTAACCGCCACAAGAACTGCTTCACTTTCGGTGGTCCATCCAATTTCCATATGCTTTCCCATTTGAAATTATCATCCGGTCTTGGTGACGATGTTTCCCCATTTTGCTTCTTCATATTACGACCTGCTTGATCTTCTAGCGTATGATAAGCTGATTTTACCGAGAATAAACCACGTGGTTCAAAATGCCGTGCCAGCATATCTTCCCTGTTAGTATTGACCGGGATAGCAAGTATCTTCTGTACATCTTCCTCCCAAAATATATCTTGCACTAGCTCTTTATCCCAATCACCTGTTATAGGATCAATTAGCTCGCTCACTGGTTACAATTCTCTGTCCTCTTGGAGTAATAGGCCTTCTTGTCACCCCACATGGAATCCATGGATCCAACCAAATGTTAATTAAATTACCATTGCTGACGCACCATATCAGTCCCTCCTTGAGAGCTTTAATACCACGGACAATACTACGCCAAGAGTATGAGATTCCTGGTTGTTCATGCACATCAAGCAGACTTCCTTCATTGTAATATTTCGCTTGAAGTACCATGGCACAAAGAAAATCCGGAGCTGTAACTAACCTCCATGCCTGCCTAGCTAGCATAGCTAGGTTAAAATGATGCAAATCACAATAGCCCAATCCTCCTTTACTTTTCCTTCTACACAATGTCTCTCAGGACAACCAATGCACTTTGTTTTCTTTGTCTTGTTGAGACCACCAATAACGATTAATCAAAGTACTTATCTCATCACATAGGGTCTTGGTGAGATCAAAACAGGACATAACATATGTCGAAATGGCCTACACAATAGCCTTAAGAAGAATTTCCTTTCCGTCTTTCGACAACAATTTCTCCTTCCACCCTAGGATTTTCTTCCAAACTCTATCCTTCAGATAAGCAAAGGTTTTCTTCTCATTCACGTTTTCTGAACTAATATCCAAAATAGACATCATCTCCCTCTTATCTTTCATTTGTATTCTTACTGAACATAATGGACGATTTGTCCTTATTAATCGTCTGACCCGAGCATACTTCATAAAGTTGGAGTATATGTTGCAAATGACGTGCACTTTGTTCATTAGTTTTCAGAAGTAGTAGTGAATCATCTGCAAACAAAAGATGATAGATACTCGGCGCCTAAGGACAAACACGTACACCTGCTAGATCTCCCCTTTGTTGTGCCGCATTCAATAAGGCCATTCTCGGTGGGTCTTTCATTTGACATTTATTAGGTGACACGTCAGCAAATAAGATGACATGGCATGCTATTTAATATGAAAGAGGGGAGAAGCCTTTCATTAGGATGAAAGTATGGTGACACTCTTTCCAAGTCGATGAAAGGAGAATGAAAGATCCATTAAGACTCTTTTCCTTTCATGTGTAAAAAAACACGAATTCCCATTGGTACACCTATGCAACAATTTAATGTTTCATTCAGTCTATAAAACTGTGAAATGAAAGAGTGCACTGAGAGATGCACCTTTCATTTCACAATATAAGATTAGAAAGCTGACGTGTCATACTTGGAAAATATGAAATGAAAGGGCCACTGAGAATGGCCTAAGTACAATCAATTCGTTTGTTCCCTTTTTGTTATCTGACAGACATTTTAGTGCAAATCTATAAAATCTCTATTAGTTAGGTCTACTAGGTACAATCAATTCGTTGAGCCACATCTAGCCATCGATCTGCTCACAATTTCAACATTAATTAATACGTCCACTAATCCGTATTAAAATGAAGAGTCGAAATATTTTATGTGGCTCAGGGTGCATACAAAATTGCGAGACATAACTCTCCTCAATTTCCATGGTCCTACGGTTTAATGTTAGGCATAACTCTCCTTCGTTCCTTCCTCTTCAACTGTTGTGAAACTGTTATTATCACTAGGCAATCAAGAGGCCTTAATTCTCCAATTCATCGCCCATTTATCATGGCATTTGCCCCTTCCGTTCACTCCCAAAATCAAGGCGAACGTAGTCTATTTGTTGCTCCGGAGTGTGTGTATATAAGCAGGGTCGCACAGGAAATTGATGAAATAGTTGCTACATCAGGAAACAATATTTAAGATTTATCCCAAGGTTGCAAATCATTTTGCTTTTTTTCAGGTAACCAATACGCAAACACACACTCCTTCACAGCATGATATGGTAACCATACTCCACAGATGATCTTTCTTTAATGGCGTAATAGTCAACTTCATCCCTGAACTATTATCTAAAGCCCAATTTCATCCCTCAACTTTTAAACGGTCCAATTTAGTCCATGAACTTTGGTTGTTGGGTTCAATCTCATCCCCATTCTACTGGCACGTGGCATGCCACATCAACTTAATTTGAGTTGAACTTTAAATTTCAAATGAGATTTTCCTTCGATTGTAACTCTATTTAAAAATCTCTAGTACTTCATTTTCTCAAGGACTCTGATCCTCTAGGAACCTCGCAAACATGAAAGCATGAACATGGCTAAACTGGTTAAAACTGAGTTAATGAGAACGAGGCGCCCTCCTACTGATAAGTGTTTACGTACTCTTCCAGCTACTTAGTTTTTCCTCAAAACGTTGCTCAATTATTTTCCAATCTTCATTAACGCCCAGCTTCAGCTTTGGCACAACGTGTTCGTCTTCGTCATGTCGAACATGCGGAGGCAAACGACACACGTTTTCTGCTACGTTGCGAGTTCAGCAGCCGCGACAGAGCTTCGCGTCCTTGCATCAGATTGCGCACTTTTTGCTTTGCTCGTCAACTTGCACTGGGCCGTGCACGTGCCGGTTGGCAACTTGAAGGGGCAATCGCGTCTAGCCCATTTATTGTTGCTGATGCAACTGGGCTGAATAATCTGGCAAGTCTATATAACGAGATAGAATTCCAAATTAAGGAGCGGCAGGGCGTAGGAGGTAGCAGCAGCAACACAATGGCGCTCACCCCGAGCAGCTCTGCCCAAGCCTTGTTTGACGCCCAGCTCGAGCTTTGGCACAATATGTTCGGCTTCGTCAAGTCGATGGCCCTCAAGTCTGCCATAGACCTCGGCATCCCAGCCGCCATCGAGCACCACGGCGGCGCCGCCACCCTCGAGCAGATAGCCAACAAGGTCAAGGTCCACCCGTCCAAGATCGCTTGCCTAGGTCGCCTGATGCGCATGCTCACCGCCACTGGTGTGTTCACCGTGCCAGCCCCCTCGTCAGGGATAGCCGGCAGCAGTGAGCCGCCCCTGTACACGCTGACGCCGTCGTCACGCCTCCTCGTCGGCTCGCAGAGCCAGGTTCCCATCACTGCCATGACGCTGCACCCGGCCATCGTCTCCTCCTTCTTCGAGCTCGGCAGGTGGTTCCAGCGTGACCTGCTGCCGGACCCGTGCATGTTCGAGCTTGCTAACGGCCAGACCTTCTTTGAGCTCGAGCGTGATGGGGGCTTCAACACGATTCTCAACGACGGCATGGTCTCCGACACTCGGTTTGTGATGGACATCGTCATTGAGGAGAGCGGGGATATCTTCCAAGGGATAAGTTCCTTGATCGATGTCGCTGGGGGAGTCGGCGAGGCCGCACAGGCCATCTCCAAGGCGTTCCCGCATTTGAAATGCAGCGTGCTGGATCTTGAACACGTCGTCACGAAGGCTCCGAACGACACCAAGGTGCAGTACATAGCCGGTGATATGTTTGAAAGCATCCCGCTGGCAAACGCAGCATTACTCAAGGTACACGGATCTAATAAATTAGAGATGCGTTACTTTACGACAGGTTCTCATTGCTACGACCTTATTTCTGTATATATGTTTCAGTGGGTGCTGCATGATTGGGGAGACGAGGAATGTGTGAAGATACTGAAGAATTGCAAGCAAGCTATTCCTCCAAGGGATGCTGGAGGGAAGGTGATAATAATAGACATGGTGGTTGGAGCAGGACCAGCAGACGTGAAGCACAGAGAGATGCAGGCTGTTTTTGATGTGTACATGATGTTTCTCAATGGCAAAGAGCGGAATGAGCAAGAGTGGAAGAAGATTTTCCTTGAAGCGGGATTCACTGACTACAAGATTATGCCCGTTCTTGGTGTTCGGTCAATCATCGAGGTCTACCCATGAAAGCGTTTGAATCAGCAAGTTACCACAATAAACGTTTCGCTTTTTTTTTTGTTTGCAATTTTTTATCTTTATTTTCTCTATATTTTATATTATTGTTTTTATTTTTCTCTATTGTATAAGATGTCTTGGATATATTTTTTTCCAAATGCTTAACAACCCTCGTCTGAAATACTCCACTCTTGACGCCTCTCGTCTCAAAAGTGAGAATCCCAGCAACTCTACTTCATCGCTTGAACCGAAGAACTCAAGAACACGCGACAGTAGCGTCACAAGTTTAATGATATCCTTCAGCGGCAGCCTCGTACACTATCGACGGTTAAATTTGCGTGCATCTCCCCGCTGTACTTACCCATGAAAGGTGCGAAATAAAATCTTCAGCTATGGATTTCATTCAGCATCTTATGTGCAACATCATGCATCAATTCACCCAAGACGACGGCAGGGAAACCATATATATGTGCTCTACTAAAAGGACATGCGTCAGAGTATACTAAGTGACAAAGCTAAGTATAAATAACTATTGGGTACACATAATTACACAACATATATATGCTCACAAAGAGCTGAACGATTTGCAGTCACAATTTCCACCCACTTATCGCTACAAACAAATAAAATCCACGACTAAGCACAGCTAAGCGAGGAGATCATAGTAAACCTAGAAAAAGAATAGGCTGAGCGCATGATTAATCAGTTGGGTTTGGGTCCCAGTATTGTTGGCTTTGTCTGCCAGTACTGATCAAAACGTTGCCTCGCATACTCCTTGTACTCGAAGTCGATGTTTTTATTCACATGCGCCTGGTGACACAACGAAAAACAAAAATCGAACAGCTAAGATGGATTATAAGTGTATAAAAGGATCATAGCATTGGAAAGTTCACTCACCGAGATTATTCCCCAAAGGCCCCAGAAGAGATGGCTTGCAAGAGTATACATTGAAATCAAGTTGAGCAGTCTTTCAACTTCCTCATCAGCTGTTTTTTCATCTGAAGGTGAGCACGTAAAATTATTAAGAATGGTGAATTGTTTGCAAACTATCAAAATACTGTACTCCCTACTATCGTAATTTTTTTTCACATTGGTTAGTTCAAAAGTAAACAAACCAACATTGACAAATTGAACTGCAATTACCTGAAGAACAAAGGTAGTTCTGAACAAATCTGCGTTGTTCGTCAATCCCTGATTTGAGAAGAGGAATCAAACAAGCAGAAAAAAAAACATAACTAAAGGGGAAGAAGTGATGGACCTTGATAAATGAACACATTTTGTAATGGAACTAACCAGGATATTTTGTGAAGTCCAACACATGTGGTGTTGCTGTATGATAATCAGCAGCCATTTCACAGAAGTGGTTAGCAATGTCAAATGCAACAGGGTTAAAACTCGCATATTCATAGTCCTGTGAGAAAAAATGTGTAAACAATTTAGCAGTCAGATAAAGGAAAATATGGTGTACCAAATAAGTACCCATCACAGCATTACTGCCAACAAAAGTTCTCTTCCCATTATATAATTTTGCTTATAGACACTGTAAAAATTCAGAATTCTTCACCTTTATTTCTAGTTTGATACTAACTTGCTACGCACCATATCCCATGATTAGATCATGAATGAGAGCCACATATCTATTTATCTGCCAAAAAAATATACTCACAATTAAAGTTACTTGTCTGCTCTCTTCATATATCATAATATTTCCATACTGCAGATCATTATGGCAAAATCCTAATGTCTGATTGAACCCCGACAACGCGCTCTCTAGCATGGTAATCTCATCGCCCAGCTTATCCAGCTGCAATTCTTCAAACTCTTCCTCAGAACACCTGCCACGTGCCTCTTCAAGCCACCGCCTGATTCATACAACGCCACACAGTTAGTTTCCGATAAATAACCACACCTTTTTCGCCATGATTAATCAGAGAAAGAAATAGAAAGAAAGGTTACCTAAGCCTTTGCCACAATGACACGTTCTTGGGTCCAGGCATGTCGAGATCGTGAAACTCCCGCAGCTTCTTCGCAATCAGGGATGAGATCTCCGGGTCGCGCAGATCCGCCGCCGAGAGCGTCTGCAAGAGCGCGATCAACACGATAATGTGGGGCTATAACCATCACCAATTTTCCATTCGAGAAAGCGGCGCAATTGTGATATCGAAATTACACGCGTACCCTGGCATTGATGAACTCCTCGACGCGTCCGTTCGCGAAACGGCCGAGGAGGCGGGGCCCCTGGCCGTGGCGGGACATGCACTCGAAGGTGCGGACCTCATCGGTGCGGTCGAAGAAGACCTCGACGCCCTGGCCGTAGATGCGCACGAGCACCTTGCGCGGGTCGCCCTCTCCGCCAGGCCACGTGATCCGGAACACCTCGTTGGTCATTGCGCCCTTGAGCTGCGATACGGAGAGCGCGCTCGGGTCGACGTCCTGGCCCCAGAGCTCGCCGGCGAGGCGGTGCAGGATGCGACGCGCATCCTCCGGGATGCGGTCGATGCTGCCGCTCCGCTTCAACGCGGGCGCCGCGGTCTCCACCCGCGGCGGCGGGTCTACGGCGACCATTGGCGGCGGCGGCGGCGGCGTGCGGAGGAACAAGAGGCGGCGGCGATCTGCGGAGACCTGGGCTGTCAGCGAGGAGAGCCGTTTGCCCGAGTTTGATGAGGAGGGAAGGGAAATGCGATTTGGGCTGCGGAATCGGATCCAAATCGGGATTTGTGGCAAAAGCGGAAGAAGCTTCGGCGTTAAGGGGGACAAATTCCACGCTGCAGCTGCCACATCATGTGCCAGCTGTGACGGCAATGTGGACACGTGGGCACAGCTGATCTTCATTTGCAAATTGCAAAGCGGCACTAACGTTTTAGCCTTGGTATTGGTTAAGGCTAATCATGGAATGATGTAGCTGCTTTTTTTTCTATTCCCTTTGGAACGTAGGATAGAAAAAAAGATGATATACTTTTGAAATCATATAGAAAATCCAAAACATAGGAATTATTAAGATGAGAAGCACTTTGGTAGGTTCATTGGGAAAACAAAGGAACCATAGCTTTCTCAAGTAGCTTTCTCTTGCTTCTTTAGTGTCACAGGAGAAACAAATGAAGGAAAAAAGAGATATGCCCTCTTGCTTTGTTTTCTACAAAATCTAGCGTAGGAATGCATACCTATGAAACTACTCCCTCCATCCTACTCCCTCTATTTTTATATGTAAACATTTCAGGGATTCAAATTTTGTTCCATAATATAAACATTTTTACATATAAGACAGACTTTGATCGGTGGGTGGAGAATTAGCGAGGTAGTGTAAAATGAGGGGTATATATGCCTTCTCTCCTCTTGGCTATGTTTGTCTTGGAATTCTAGGAATGCTTAAATAGGAATGAAGGGAGTAATATATTTGACATTCTAGCTACGGGCACGAAGATTAAGAAGAGAAGGAATAAAATAGGTGCGCAGGAAACAAGGACGAGAGAGATAGAGATGTGTATTGGGAAGAGAGAAAGTTGTCTTGGAAGTGAGAATTCCATTTGAAAAAAATGGACGAGGCTGAATGCCGGACATTTTGGTATCATTTATTTTCGTATGAGCCAAATGGTCATGCAGGGAAAAATCCTTTACAATTCCTATCCTTCAAATTTTCTTTGTCATTCCTCCAATCAAAGAGAGCCTAAATAAGTATATCTCTTACATCAAACTCTTAAAGATGAATAGAAATAGATAAAATATCTAAGTCTTTTCCTCATCTTCAACATCGCTTCATCCATCGATGATGTCAAAAAGCAATAACCAAAGTTGTATCAAGCTTTGTTGAAGTCACAAGACTCATGGCCTTCGAACTCATTCTAAGACAGATTTAATTCGATGAACGAGAATCAATAAAATCTCCATTGATAGGATGAAAGGAAGATCTCATCTCACTAACCCTTCACCATGATCGGATCGAACCCCAAGATAAAACGGGAAACGGGTGGGAAAACCTTATTGCACAACGAAAACATCATCTTCGCCTTGTCGTTGTTGCCAAGACACCAAAGTCTCCATGTTGTGTTGCTACGAAGGTTGCAGATGTCATCGTCGTTGTCATGACCCCTTGACGGAGCCACCATGAAGCCAACGAAACGGATCCTCCTCAAAGAGGAGAAGAGAACACACAAATCCCAACACCAAAGAACCCAGCATGTACATACCTAAACCCTAAAACAATGATTCAAACTAATACTATACTACTACTAGAATGATTACTACTAGAATGATGGCCCAAGCGGCGGTGTGCCCTAGGGCTTTAGAGGTAAAAGGAATATTATGGGTCTGTTTGTTTCCCCGCTCTAAAAGGGCACTTAAAAACCCAGTGCCACGAACGGGCCTCTAAAATTTAGTGTATAGAGGGCTTTAGACCTCTCTAAACGGTAGATGGGAAAGAGGCTCTAACCCTCTAAATTCCTTCCTCTAAAGAAAACAAACGCACCCTATGTTTGATGGCGCGTGTCTGTAGCTGATATTTGTCATAATTAAGAATTAATTGTATTGCACAGGATGAGGTCCGAGTGTATTAATATTGGGGCTGAAGCAATTCATGATTTCTCTGCAAAATGTTCAGTTCACTATAGAAATTCTAGTTCGCTGCTACAGATATGGGTCCGATATAGTTCGAATTATAAATCATACGTAACTATACTTACAAGACAGATGATTCAAAGGAGCAGAAAATCCAGGAAGGAGAAATCTTATCATCTTAAAATCTTATCCACAACCATTCCCGGACTGCTCCCTCTCACGTGCTTAGGATTTTTACCAATAATAAAAAAAGTATCCACCCCTAGCTAGGCAGAGGAAAGCTTATATAGTTTTATACCAAATATAAAAAGCACTAGAGTGGCCGCAAAAAAAAGCACTAGAGGAGCAGAGAAAAATAGAGCTCAGTTACATTACTTCGATAGCTGAAGCAGACAGCGCCGCCTTTGCCGGCGGGCGGCGATGGCAGTGACCGGAGGCGAAGAGGAAGCGTTGACCAGCGTGCCTCGGTGATCTGGGCCATTACGGCAGCGAACTCTCTGTCGCTGGTGCGTGCTTCGAAGTAGCAGCTTATTAGCTGAAAGAAGACGACCAGTCAGTCAGATGCCGCTGGCGAAGCGCGAGCAGTTCCTGAGCTTAGCTGAGTGTACTAGGATGCTTGGCCTCGAGCCCTAGGCCGGTCACCGATGCCGCACGTGAAGGGTGGTTGGTGGCAAGGCATACATAATTATTGGCCTTTAAACATAAATTATCACATGCTAAACCTTTATTAGTAGTGCCCATGCACATGGCTCACTGTCTCAAACCAAGCTACTCAGACTCCGGTAGAATACTTGCTCAGTCATACGAATGTATCTGTACTGGTGCCGCGCAGTGACCTGCCATGGCTAAGCCGGAGGCGCGCAAGCATGATCTTGTAAAATAAGAGAGCGAGGCTTGAATTAAAGTAGTAAACTGGATTTAGAAGATTCATTTGTTTCGACATACCCAATCAAAAAATTAATACAATTATCCATGGGAGAAGTCCTGCCGCACAAAACTGGAAAAAAAAAGAAAAACTTCTGCCAGCTGTGTTCACATTACCACTCAAATGCTGTATATACAAACCGAAACAGCTTCCATGGCATCATTAATGTATATCCATTTTCGCTATCCTATGCATATACTCTACAATATCCACCCTCCACCAGCAACAGTAAAAACTTTGAACGAAATGTATAGAAGGAAAAAAAATTTACATGAGAGGAAGGTATGCACCCCCATGGCCTTTCCTTAAGATCAGCGGACCGGCATTCTCTGGGACCTTGTCCAAAACTCTATTGCATATGTCAAGAACATCACCAAAGCCAGTCGCAAGAGTTGCCAACTGCAGCCTCAACCTCATGTCTCTCGTTCTTCGGAGAAGGCTCCTGAATGATCTACCAAGATGCTTCACCCACTCTGCAGGCAAGCCTCCAGGCGAAAGCCATACAGAGAAATGGGACTGCTCCCCCTTGCTGCAACCTCTGCCCTGTAAAATCTCGCGAGCTCCAGGAGCATCGGTGGCTGCAGGGGCAGAACTGACACAAACTCGGCCACAAACTGCTCAATTAGATCCGGTTTCAGCATCTGGTTCCAAAAAACTGGAGCCCATTCCATAGGCTGGTTTATGTTGTACGCCTCAGCAACAATTAGGGCCTCCTGGAACCTAGATTGTTCCACAAACATCCGCCGGGCCTTGGTGTCTGAAAGACCAATCCAAAGAAGATCGGGTATTCGGATTTGAAGAGAGAGTAGAGCGGCACGGGAACAAGCACGATGTGTCCTCTGGCCAGCATCAATTGTTGAAAGAACTTCAGCTGTCTCTACAAGGTGATGCATAGCCTCAAGGAGTTCATCATTTCGTCGTTCCTTGTCGTATCGAGATAACCAGCTGTTCATGCATTGCTCCGCACGTGACTCAAGGAGGGAAGCAGCCTCATGCTTCATGTCAAAATGCTTGTATACCTGCACCATACACAGAAGTGGTAGAGGTTTGTAAAAGGAAACAGAAGGAAGACAACTCTCATAAGTTGATAATAAAAGAGTATTGCTAGGTCCAACCCAATTTGTCCAACCAGCGTCCAACCAATACAAAAAATATGGCAGCACATGGGCTCAAAAATATTGCATGTGTTTTGGTTGGACGCTAGTTGGACAAACTAGTTGTACCTATAGCATTTTCCATAACAATAGTGCAATATGCTTTTAAGACCAAAATAACCAACTCGGTACATTTTCAGGTAGTAAAGAGTTCAAGATGGTCATGCATGTGCTCAATAAGCAGATATTAAGCTTTAGGGCTTTGGCAACACAATTGATAATGAAAGAATGTTCCTTTAAACTTTGCAATATGTTTGCACCGACAAAAAGAATAGAGCAGGCACTGAAAGTATTCCTATCCACACCTATTTGAATGTTAATAATAAACTTTATTTGCCTACGTGTGTTTTTTAAGGTCTATTTGCCTATGTGCTAAACATGCTTATTGGAAATGGAGATGTCTATGGGGTGCAATAGGGGTAAAAGAGGGAGGGAGGGAAGGAGACTAGGAGAGACCATGGAGAGAGAATCATCATCATCTGGGTTGAACTGCTTCAGTGATGTAATAACAGCCATCCTAAATCCTCGAACTGAAGCAGGTGTCCCTGTCGCTGAGTCAGTAGCAGAGTACTTCTGAAGTAGCAACTCCAATTGGCCATTTTCCACGAGGATGGAAAGAATGAAGCTCAAGGAATGGAAATTGCTGACTCCAGTAATCAATCGAGCTAAACAAGAGAAATCTCCCTCTGAAACATATGAGTCCACTCTATTAGCGGCAAAAGTGACAAGAACATCCACTCCATCAAGACAAGAAGAAGACATGTAGAAGTGGTATGACAGTATTAGGAGCTCAACCTGCAATGACAGAGATGAACAATTTCATTGCATGAAAAGAAAAATGGTTATAGCTCAAAAAATAAAATTGACTAATTTGATATACTCTGCTTATACGAACATTATACTGCACGTTTGAAGAATGAAGATAATGCAAATAACTACACCAAACAAGCAGTATCTTTCAGAAATCCACAATAAGCACTGACAACTTCCACTAGAGATATTGACTGATTCACAAATAGGGGGAATATATTCTGTTCAAAACGAAAACACACTGCTTGGCTAAACCCAAAATAGGACATGGGTGGCAAATAAGTTGCCATGTGTTTCATGACTGGCAGTCAGATTCACAACCAGCACAAAACTAGCCAAAAACTACCCAACATTTCCACAGTGGTTATTTCCTAAATATAGCCAAATATAAATGCTCAGATGCAAGACTAATGGATACCCAGCCAGATTTTGTGTTACCCAGCTATAACAAGCAGTAGCTCTGAGAAAATATCAAGGTGCAGGAAAATGTGCACTTTTAACTCTGTTCCTATAACTCTGCTTCTAATGTTAACCAAGATACCTTAGCAATATTGGAGTCTTCCAGTCAAAAGTATGAATATTTATGTGTTAAAAAAATGTGAATATTTAAGATTATAAGTTGGTAGGGTAATGAATCAAACAAATTTATAACAATTGATGCTTTTTGGCCAGTTTGAACCATATAAATCTCATGGAGTGAAGTAAAATGCAGTCTAGGAAACTGTAGATACATGCAAACCGAAAGAAGTCCAAAACCAAGTGGGCAGTAGATATACAACCTCACAAGCATGTGGTACTTCATGCCCGGTCATTACCAAACGCATCAAAGCGTGGCCGATTTCAGATTCTGATGGGCACAATTTTGCCCACTTTAAGAAGTCACTTGATCTCCACAATAGAGGCGCAGGACCTTCTTCCTTTTGGGAATCCAAATAACCTCCACGGTGTGCAGCCAAAAGCCCCTATCAAGTATTGAAGCATAACAGTCAAGAGATGTAATATAAACACTGCACTATTCCCTCCCACAAAAGGTGCATTAGTAGAAAGTCTGAGCAATAAGCAGACCTTCAGAAATGAATCAGCTAGAATTCTTGCGATGCTAGATGCAGGCATGGTGTGCGTCTCCACCAGGAATTTAGCTTCATCAAAAGAATCCTGAGCTTTCAGAGAAAGCAACTGTAGAAGTTCAATTGGCTGCTTCTCAAATGCTTCAGAAAATGGGAGTCCCAATACTTTTGCAGTTCGAATAACTGCAACTATTCTCCTAATGAGAGCTCGCCCACGACCCTCACCGCATTTCATAGTTAGTTTCTCCATAACCTGAAATTAATGTAACATTCTAATTTCTGAACCATACAATATATGTGGACAGTAATAACCATACTTGACATTTTACAAGAGTAATACCAGAGTTGGTTACAGTTAACATTATCAGCTTACCTATTTTCTACAATAACGAACATTTAATACCAGACTAGAAAAAGGATATATTTACACATGTATCAATCATTCAGTCAGTCTGACAAAATGATTGAATCAGAGTTCCCAGAATGTGAATGTCATAAAATGTTATATAGCGCTGGTTCTGTCCAGAAATGACCTAGCTCCACATTAGAAAACTTTAAACTGAAGAAATTTGGTTGTGTTTTGTTGAAAGCAGAAGAAAAATGTGAACAGGTATATCGTCAGCCTCTTTCCATTGTTGGTCACTTATTAAAAACGATATATTGCCACTTGGATTTCACTATTTCTAATACTTCCTCTATTTTACAATATAAGAAGTATCATTTGGACATTGCCAGTTCAGTATAAAGTCCAATGAGGAAAATGAGTGTACTTATTTCTACACTTTAGTAATGTGCAAGACATGTAGTAGTTGCAGCATATATGAGTATACGCGGTCATTTCTAATAGAGTTTCCATTAGACTGGTGCTTCCTTGGTCTGTAAGTGCACGTGATAGTTATGGGCTTATAACACAACTTCTTAAGGGGTGCAAAAAACAGACCTGAGATTGTTCAAACACATTGTTCCTACTAGTTACTCCGAGTGATTGCAGTACCGAAAGAGCTTCCGTGTCAAAACATGACAAGCTGATCTCTCCATTACTAGTGTTATTGGCAACTCTTAAAGCAATATCAACAAGGACAAGTTCTTCAGGAACATATGATGGAGACAGCTTTTGTTGGAGCTGTTTTGCAGCAGCTATTTGCCCAAACTCCAATAAAGAGAGAACAGCCTTCTCCATATCTGCAGGCCTAACATTTTGCTCCCAACCAGATAGAGATGCTTCCATCTTTGCAAACTCCTCTTCAGTGAGTAAATTTCTTGCTTGTTCACCGACCTTGGAACTATGAAAAATGTTAGAATTGTTATCCAGATCATTTATTCTACTTTCAACATTGTCATTGGCACCTCGTCTATGTGGGATATTTGTTTTCACCCTCCTCTTTGTTCTTGTGTTATTTGTCACTGCCGCTAATGCTTCACTGTTAGACTCAAAGAGGTTCATATGCTGTTGATACATTAAACTGTCCCTCATGCCATTCCTTTCGGTAGTTTTCATGCGTGGTGAACTCATATTGTTGTCTATTTTTGTTATGACATCAGCAGTCTGTTCTATGATACTGGTAGTGTTCCCAACAGCTGTGTTCTGAGCGATAGCTGAAGCCGCAAATTCACTATCAGATGACTGGCTCTCTGACTCAACAGCCAGGAGCCAAACCCTAGTCTCAATTTCCCGCAGAAGATGAATAGGATAGACCCTGCAAGGAGGAACTAGAGATGATAAGACTCAGAACAACACGAGAATGCTTTTAAGCTTAAAAAAGGGAACACACGGAGCGGATTTAGTCATGGTTCCACTTAGCCATTGTAAAGATAGCAGCAGTATTTCATGAAGCTCTCGTGATGGTATCTCCTTTCCAATTGCTTCAGCATGCTTAAGGAAAAATAATCCAGCCTGTACATATTGTCGAGACATGATCATCATATAAACTATAGTAACTTACGAGATCAAGGGAAAACAGTAACACATAAAATTTACAGCCTTTTTACTTGTAGAATATAATACCTGTAAAGGAGGGAAAGAATATTTTATGAAGAGAGACTGACAATGACCCCACAAGGCTGCACGTTCTTGTGGGATATCCCATAGGAACTCCTTCCATTCAGCAACCATTGCTTCTGCCTACACATATTGGACAGCAGGACGTTAGCATAACATACAAGCCATACTTGAGAAATCCACATTGGCACAGCAGCAAATGTCAGCATCTTGTCGGATTATGTTTGTTTCTACTATTTAAAGTCATTTCCTATCCAACTCATTACTTATCCTACAAACCTTACCTCTGCCCGTACCAACATACTCCCTCTGACCCAAATTACTTGTCCTCCTGACTCTTTACCAGGTTCATTGACAAACATCATATCCAAGTTCATTGAACATTCTCTGAATCTGGAGATGACAAGTAAACTGGGACGGAGGGAGTGGCGTATACTATATGGCAATTATTGTCATGCCCATAGTTCTTTTCTTTCTGTCAAGGGTTTTCCACATGAAGTTGGTCTTTAGTTATTTGATAATCTCCATTATTTTACTCTCATTCCTAACAGCTACGTACCCCAAACTAAACTCACATCAAGGCAGATGCAGATAATATATATGTTCTAATAAAATAGTATTGCTACTTATGGTTTGTACAATCTAGTAAGCTTTTGTTTCACCATCAACTACAGTAGTAGGCACTTAGAATGAGGCATCAAGCACTTAAAGGAAACAGATAATGTGTGACGCAAATGATTGGCAAGGCACACAACAGAGGAGTTGTGACATGGTTGTTATTGTAATAGGTCTTAAGTTCTTTTGCAAATGTATTAAGATAAACAAAATGTGCAAACTTAACTATTGAATTATTTTGCAGCATAAAAAAAATAGTATTGTGTTACTTCATGTCACCCAACTTGTAGTCTGGAGATTGTATTAAGATGATGATCAAGTAAGTCTATAAATCAATGCCATGTGATCTGACGAATGGAAGGTAAGATGAACTGAGGCATGATCAACAGTAGAGTCCAAAAATCTAGTGTAGACACAGATAAGTATAAAGAATATAGACTGCAAAAACCAAATACCTGTGATTCTGTGACATGATCAAGAGTAGACTCCCAAGCTATGTCACTGGACTCCAGTTGTCTTGCCCAAGTGCGAGCTTGCTCCCATAAACCATCTTTTTCTAATGCTGTTAAAAGAGAAGCATCATCCATCGAATCATTCCACTCGTAGATATCACCTTCTTTGAATAAGGAAGGTTCAGACAGATTAATCTTCCAATATCTTCGGCGAAAGTAAGACGATGAAGAGCCACCATCAGCAAAGTCAACTTCTGCAAGAAGCTGCAGCAAACACCTCTTCTCATAAATTGATGGACAGGTTGAGAGCACAGCATCTGCAGCCTTTACAGCCGTAACAACCACCCATCCTGATATAACTCCTGCTTCCTTGGTAGAATTTAGTTGAGAGACTTCATCTTTAATTCTTGCAGTAAATGATGCCAAATGCGCCGAAGCCTCGGAAATACGCATTTGAGAAAATGCCTTTCAAATATGGCACAAACATACTCAAGTTAGCTGAAATATACCACTTAATAAATAAATGAACTACTTCTACTAACCTGGAGAGAACGAATGAAGGAGAGAAGCGAACACGAAGGGAGAAACATTTCAAAAGCTCTAAGCAATGGTAGAAACAGCTGTTGTTCACAAAGCACCGCTACCGTTCTTGATAAAGATGCAAGTCTTTCATCAATATCAACTGGAATTGGGGTCTCTTCAGAGATAGACTTTCCTCTTCCCTGACTGGCATCAATATCTGCTGCATTAGAAGTTTTGTTACAATTTGATCTGCCTAAGAGGTCTGGTGAGGAATGTAATGTGAATATTTCAGGTGCTGCTTCCAGGAATCGTCTTCGTTTTGGATTCTTCCTGTTGTAACGGAATTCAACATTCCTAGTCGTGCATGCCAATTTATTTGTGGCCTCAACAGCAGATTCAACATTCTTTGCTATTTTGGAGGAAACATCATCCACCTCGATCGAGGACATCTCCCTTAAGAGCAACAACCAATGCCAAAGCAACAAAATTTCAAAAAAAAAATGTTAACAAAACTTGAAAAGTGATACTTGAATCAGAAACTCTTACAAATCCCAACTTGTTACCTTGCAGCTGTAATCTCAAGCCAAACACTTAAACATGAGAGAGGAGTCACATCCGAAAAGCATGAAGCAATCACGGCTAATAAAGACCACTGCATTTGTCTTGCTTTATTCAGGAGTGCCTCCCCAGGGTTGTTTTGCTTTTCGCAGACTCCAAGAATGCAGAAAAGTTCCATAGGATTATTTCCATTGATGGCCATGAAAGATAAATCACTGCTTCCTGAAGGCATATTACTAAATGATTTCCGTCTGAATGACGTCATATTTTTCAGAACTGTGAGTATGTGAGTCTTCAATCTTGCATCCCTGATCTCTTTAGCTGCCTAAAGTGAATATAAAACCAGTGAGAAAGAATGACAGTAGAAGTTACTATCAGAAAACCTAGAGTTTATGAAAACGGTTACCACTTCAATAACAATTTCAATTGGAAATCCAGCCATCTGGGCTTCTGTTAGAAAACCAACCTGGAAAAAGAATACATACGATCAGTGCAAGGTCTTAACTAAATAGCACATCAATCAAAGACAAACTCTTTTTCTTAATACCCAGTCATTGTCATTCGCCAATAAAGTAAGATATCTTGTGCTTAACGGGAGATGGTGTGCCTGACAGAATTTTGTAACCAAATTCCAATGTTGACTGGCTTCACTCTGCTGCGATCGGTAGAGGGATGCATCACCGACTCCAGTCAAAAGCCAAAATCCACAGGTTCTACCTTCATCTAGTGATGGCAAACTTGCTTTTTCCAGGTGCTGAAGAATAGTAGTTAGAGGCTGTGATGGTTGTTCCTTCTTCACAACCCTAGAGGTTTGATCTAACACATGCAGATGATCAGACTGGACATAGTCTTTGGCTAATGCTTGAGCAAGAGCAGGAGCAATGCCAACTCCATGAGAGTGCACATGGAGCTCTGAACTCTTTGATGAAGATAGCTCACTCTGTTTATTCTGTTGAAGTGACTTATAGTAGGAAGAGATACGTCGTAATGCAGCAATATCTAAACGAAGCATGTTGGCACACAGACCACAGAGTTCCAATAAGAACATGCAGGAAGTAACTAGAGTTGAATCCTCAAAGTTTGTAATAGCTAGTGGAGCCACCTGGTATTGAGAGAGCATGGAGACAAGGTAAGGAACTGGAGCACATCCAACAAACAAAAGCATAAAATTTAGTACCTACTCCCTCTATATAAATTTGTTTATGTTGTTTCGGACATGGAAGTAATAGAAGTGATTTGAAGTACTAAATTCTATCACAATATATTACATGAAACTAGTATGATATAATGGAAGTATTTTCGTACAAAGGTACTAAGAAAAAACTAGTAAAAAATATAAGTTTTACTTTCAAGAAACTGGTAGTAAAAAACTCTAAGCTTTACTTTCGCCTTGTCATTCAAGATTAATTCTCAGTAATAGTAGAAGTTTAAAACATTTTACAAATTATTGTCACTTCTCCAAAGTGCAAACATCTACGTATACAAGGAACAAACATATCAAAGAACTTACTTCTAAGTAAAAAAAAAATGAAAAATGATTTCAGGTCATATGGCGATTATACATTCCATGTTTTCCATCTAAAATGTTGGCACGCCATGTCCAAGAATAAAGGTGGGATACCACCACATCATAAGAGAACATCCTTATTGATTATACCTCATGAAAGGGTGACTCACTGACTCAGTCTTTGGATAGACAAAATCTGAATGATGTGGTTATGGTGGCTTATTTAATTAGAAGTTAATGAACAAACTGAAGAAACTTATTTTATATTTGCCGCATGAGTAGTTGCTAGAATAAATCAAATAAGGAATATGGACATACCGATAGAAGCACTGATCGTTCAGCTTGACTTAAAGGTGCAAGTATCAGTTGTACATCTGCTTGAACATTGGACTGTGCAGAGATCACTTGACGGGCATTGGCTGATTTTAACTGTGAAGCTCGTTTAACAAGGAGATGCCTGAAAGCAGCCAGTGCTCGACCACGGTGCAGATGATGTTCCACCCTCACATCTTTCTCCTGAAAAAAGGAATGATGGGTACATTCAACGGAATTGAGAACTAAAACTCGGTGGGGTGCATCAGGGTCAGAACAAGGTCAGCGAAGAGGAGTTTGAGCTTATGTTTATCCATTGTAGGGAGGCTTATGCTATGTGGCTTCCACGAACCTTACAGCTGTTCTTGCCATGGACGGGGAAGAAATCAAGTACTAGAACATGGCTGGGGCAAAGGCCCACTCCTTGCTGACCAGCCATACTACAGACAGAGATCCTAGTTACAGTGTGGGTGTATGTGTTGGTCGGGTTGTTGGAAAGTCTTAAAAGGCGCGAATGTAATTTGAAACTCTTGTAATCTCTTCTATTAATGCAATGATACGCAGCTCTCCTGCGTTTTCGAGAAGAAGAAAAAATGCTATGTGCTAAGAAACAGACACACCAAGACAAACCCGTTAGAGGTGTTCCCCCACCCCAACACACACACAACCTTTCCCCGTTCTCACCCCTCACGGCTTTATTCTTCAGCTGAACTTGCTGGGGATTTTTTTCATTCCTGATTGTTGTCCCAACACACATCACAACGCACAACACGGGTCCAAGATAATATCAAATGTTTAACTTTTAACAGAGAAACAGCAGTCTAGTAAAGGTCATGCAAAATCTTAACACATAAGAAAAATGGTTTCAAGAAAGTACCTCAAGGGAAGAGTATAGTTCTTCCTCAACACTTTTCTGTATGGATGCTTCCAAGGACAGTGCATTGGGTTCACTATATCCAGTGGAATTGTATATATAATCAGTGACATTGTGAGTAAATAACTCTTCAGATGATGGCGCATTTGATAGCAGCTGCATTCCGAACGGGCCCTGACAAGAAATTGGAGTGAATACAAAAGATAAGAAAAGCAACCTGCAGGGAGTAAGACAGCCCCCTTTTTTTAATTGACAAAAAAAAAGAGTATCAATGCTGCGATACAAAAAGAATCAGATGTGTAGAGACTAAAAACATCAAGGCAAGGTACGCTAACTTAGTGACTTCGATGCTTCTACGATTTTCTTCAAGGCTAGTCGATGAAGAAACAACTATACCAGATTAACACTTCCAATATGTCACTTGAATTTCCCTCAAAAAAAAAAATGTCACTTGAATAGACAATTAAGATATGGAAACAGGGCACTTGGGAACTATAACCATGATGATAATTTACAAAATCATGTACTAATCAAATCATTTAATCACACGCCACGTGTCAAATTTGATGCAAAGTTTGACAATAAGTATTAGCTGATTCTCATCATGCATAAGCAAACTCCACAATAAAAAATCCATGTACCTTCAACAAGAGATAAGGAATTTTTAAAATGGATCCAATCAGGGCTGTTACTATTCCTTTAAGCACTCAAAATTACTGAAGTGACGAGAATCCGAGTTGACCAAAAGTTGTAGCCATGGCTATTTCTTCACTAGCACCCTCAAAATTAATATAAACATTACCTAGAGTGTTAAAATATCAGCACAGAACTCTATTTTACGTAAAAAAGTGTTAAAATATGATTTTATATGAGACAATTTTTTAAATGTGTTTGGTTTGAAGCCTGGGATAATTTTAAATGTGTTTACTGTGTTTGATCATCTCATTTTCTTGGGGATGAGTTGATCCATCATCATCTCATCAGATAAACTACGAAACATCACCAAACTACTCCTATTGGCTTATGTATCACAGATGACAGAATAACACCTTTTCTGCTTCAATTTAGCATTATATTTTCTTTACAACAAATTGCCCCATATTGTAATTTGAGGAACCTGGGCACACATGACATAATCATACATTTTACGAGTATGCCATATTTTACGCTGAAACAGCAGGGCTTTTCGACCTAACTAAAGTGTGATTTCACAAATATTGATCGTAAAAAGGAGAGTAGTTTTGTGAAATAAAAGGCTGCAGTTCTGTGATAGTGTGGTTGTGCATGTTGAAAACACAAAGGTGTTGGTCCGTGATAGTTCACCTTTGTGATATTCACTCAAGCCTTTTGTTAGTTTGGTTCTTTTCCATTTACCAACGATTGTTAATGAATAAAATTCAGGCCAAGTCATGTAGAACAATAAATATATAAAATGCCATTGCTAGTGTTATATAAAACATGATTTCCACAAAAAGACAACCTGTTCAAATAGTTGAATTAATCTTCTAGCAGACTTTGGGAACCAACGTGGAAGCATCTGCAACAATGAAGTATCACCTCCAGCAGAGGAAAAAATACTATAGCGCCAGCGCAGGTACTCTGAGATTGATGATTTTCCAAACACTGAATAAAAAAGTCACATTTTTCCTTAGTTGTAAATATCACATAAGTGGACCTCACAAAATCTATGAAAATGACAATGAAATTATATGTCAGTTACCATTAGCTGGAGAATAGTTTAAACAGCCATACCCATCCTGACCAAAACAAGAAGAAAGAAGAGTCTTCCATAGCGTTGGAAACTGCTGGAGAGAGGGACTCAAGTTTTCCAATGTGCACTGAGATGATAGACCACAATTTCTGTTCACACTTCCAGTGCATATGGATTTCTGCATTGGTGTTGAAGCATACATTAAGGTAGCAAGTGCAGACATTTCACCAATTCGTTCCGCCATATCATCAACTGTATATAGCATTTCATCTATCTTGGCAGCAGTAACATTACTACTATTAACCAGTTTCTGTGACAAATTCCAACGGGCATTAGAGAATGATGACTCGTACTCACAACCTTTAACCCTAGAGAAGAGTAACCATTGTGCCCACTTGCAATCACCCTGAAAATTTCCCATTTAACAACCAAGTCAGATGGTGTTCGAGAAAAAACCAAGTCAGATGCATCTATATATATTATTGGGGAAGTAATAAATAGAAGCATCTTAATCAATGTTCTGCGATGATATGTTAAGCAACTTAATCTATGACGCTACAATACTGACAGCATCATTTCTTGTAGATCCTACTATCAAAAGACAAGATGACTCTTGCCCAACACTACTTTGTATGCTGCTCTAGTTTTTTTTTTGAGGGAATTACAGTAGGGGAAGCTCCTACTGTGGTATTAAATTATATTATATATATAGAAAAAAGATAACAAAATGCTCCCTCCGTTTTTGTTTTGATGACATTATGACAGCACACTTCAGTTCTTTCTCAGTTCAATTTTTTCTGTCTGAACGTCAACATTTCAGGAACGGATGAGTATGCACGAAGAAGAAAGCAGAAAAAGATGGAGCCCAAGAGGTGAAAGGCCACCAGTATGCTGCTCTAGTTGCTCGTAGATAAAATTTTGGGTTTGAAATGCTAAAACATAGGTTTGCAATTGTAAATGACATGCTGTTCCACCCAATGGCTAGTAAAGTTATGATGGTAACTGGATTCAGTGAAGATAACTCCCAAAAATATAATAAAAAGTTCACAAAGTATATATCCTAGAATAAAACAAGTTTGACTACTATCCAGCAGGCTACCATAACCCTACACTGTTAAAGGTGGTAGGGTTGGATACAAATAGCAATGCTCAATAGGAACTACTCCCTCCGTTTTGAAATTGATGTCTCTATTGACTTTTCTAGTTACTTTTGACCATTCGCATTATTCAACAAAAGTAAAAATTTATCATATATTTTGTTATAGTTTGTTTTAGCACTCAAGAAAATTGTAACGTAACTTGTACTTTACATATTTGGACTAATATTTTGAATAAGACGAACGGTCAAACATAACGCAAAAAAGGTCAATGGCAACATCAATTTCAGAATGGAGGAGTAATACAGAAAGAGTTGCACAAACTTACTGCGGCATCTTTGAGTAAGAGAGTGCAATCATTTTCAAGAGCCAAATTACAATTGTCCAGATAGAGGTCCAGTAAGTATGGCAAGTTATATTGCACACAGAAACATATGACTAGTTTATGCAATGCTCCTTCACAAATCAGCTGACGAGTATCATCTGGCATCTCTGAAGGAGAGTAGGTCATTTGGCGATCTTTCTTTGGACCAACCTTTATGAGTGTGCCAGAACGAGCAAGAGCAGGTATAATTTCAGTAATGCTTTGCCAGTACTCTTTCAAAAAGATGAGTTTTTCTGCCAATTTCTGCTGCATTAGCATTCCAATATACGATGTTGACTCACAATTAGACAAGGATCTTAATATTCTGACATGAGGTATCTCCAAACAAACAGGCTCCAGCTCTTCTGAGTCATATATATACATGTTGTAATCAGGGAGTATTATATTAGTAACAGTGCTATCAGCAGCTTGGGAACTGGCCACATTCACCCTAAGAATCCCTTCAAGGAGTACACTGTCAGGAATATCATCCAGAAGTTTACTTACCCCTTCCACATCATCATGAGCAATACAATATTCGAACTGAGATTCCCATTGGACTTGAACATGCATATGATAAGGCTGTTCCAGTAATATCTACAAAGCATACAATAAGGATCAATATCTGTTACTAAGAATAAAGGTAATGCAAGCACTGATTCAGGATTTGCTGCCCCTATAATTACTTAAATTATATAGAAAGCATCATAGAAGCACTAAATCGTACACCCAGACACATTTCCAGGAATAAGGGAAACCAAAGGAAAAAAACATTTGGTACTTTAACAGTGCATAATTGTTAGAAATATCAAATGTGTCTGCAGTCTGCAATAGTCAAAACATGTGTGTGGTGCCTGAGGGAGTGCAATGTCCCCGTTGCCTGCAGAGCCCACAGGAGTTCTGCCAATCCCAGAAATACATGATTTCAATCTGTGTGCAGCTGTAGGGAGTGTGTGTGGGTGTGCATATGTAGGTTAGAGTGTCTTTGTGTACATCAACAGATACCCAGTAGAGAGGCTAAAACAGCAACAACAACAATAACAACAAAAATGTAATCACCCAAGCAACAAGTTAACAGAATGGTCATAACTTACACGGTCCACAGTTATCTGATCCCAAGCATCTGACCATACAGCAGCACAGGCCCAATAGCCATTAGAAATGTTGCTCCCAGAGAACTCCTTAAACTCAGAATATTCATCAATATTCACCCACGAACCAAGCACTGCTCCATCAACATCACCACATTCAATGAGGGACCGATTATAAATATGGAGAGCTAAGGTTGGTTTATCTTCTCTAGGAAGTGTAACTATCTTTGCAGCATCACGAATGACATTCTCCCTGCCAAGATACGTGTCCCAGAAACAGCTGCTCGGGTAAAAACGCTGCACAAAGGACAGAAAGTTTGATCAGGAAGACAAACAGCAAATTGGTATTTACTATTCTCCAAACAGCAAATCTGTGTCGACAATGACATACAGCTAAAGTATGTCTACTATCAAACCTCAATCAATATTATGGTCTCCAGCATCTTCCACTCATCTGCTCTCATGTATCCATGCTTCTTCATCTCCTCAGCAATTTGTAGCCTAAGTGACCTTCGGACAGTACCTAGCATAAGTTCTCTTAGGTCCGATTCTATGTCATCTCCTAGTCTTTCCAGTGTGGCTACAGCAAGTCCAGTTTCACCCTGCAAAGTATAAGGTGTGTTAGACAACATAGGGTAGAGAAAATATATTAATAAGTACTAATTTACCTTCATTAACAGATCATATACAATGGATCTTCCTATTTCATGAACTTCAGAGAATGCATCCTCTGAATCCTCATTGGAAACTAATTCCCGCTGGCGCAAAAGCTGCAGCTGAAGAACTGCCAGAGGTAGGCGACCCGACTGTAATGCTTCTCTGACTACAGATTTCAAGTCCAGGTTATTTGTTTCCCATCTGTTAATCATATTCTTTATATTTTGTTGGATATTTTGTCTCCCAAATTGAGAAGTTCCTTTATTAGAACCAATATCATGAACCGTTGAAGCACTAAGAGATGATGCAACTGGTGATAAAGCTAACTGCCCATTGCTTTCAGGAACCAGCTCAAACACAGAAGATGTTGTCTCTTGATTGCCATGAGCTAGACCATCTAAAGATCCATCCACTATAACAACTGGAGGTAAAGAATCATTTTCTGTAACTACTTTTGATGAGTTTTTCTCATCTCCCTGCCATGAGAAAGCAAGATTTTTTTTTATAAAAAAATCATGATTTGAAAGAAAAACAACTGTTTGAAAATAAGAAGCAGCTATTGTCATTTTACCATCCGAATAGAATTCTGGTTCTTCGCAGAGGTTCGGCATTGGATACTTCTAACCACCCTCAAAAGGAAAGCCATTTCATGGAGTTTTAAAGAACTATCTGGCATATATAATAAAAAATAGAGAATAAATATCACATGTAATAATTAAAATGTGGAAGGAGAAGGAAATTTACCTATGTTTTGCTTCTGTAGCCCATAATGTTTGATCATTCTTGTTCCAAAGCGGACAGCTAATATCAACAACCTGTTGTCACACTGTAAGCTTACAAATTACGTGAAGCTAAAAGTATGAAACATCATTAAGAAAACTAGAACAAAATACACAGCCCATATCATTTTAGGACACAACAACCCTACGATGTTAGTCTGATGCATCATATGGCACAGGGTTCTGTCAATTGCAGAGTAGGTCAACAAATGAGCAATGAAGACTGGCATTGTCAACATAACGTCTGTAAATTAAATGATGCCCCAAATAACTGAATTCAATAATGGTCATTTGAAGTGTTTCCAGCCTAATACTAAATATCCACCTATTAAATCTATTTCCATCGTAATCAGTGCAATTATCATGCTGTTATTGGTTAACCCACCAAGATATGTACCTCAAACTAGAAGAAGTGGATATCCACCCACATACAAACTGTTATCCAAAAATAAATCATAATTTATTGATGTAATTTATTATTCACAAATAGATGCTATCAGGAAGAAAACATACTTGGATGGCACTGTAGCTTCATTATCACTTCCAGTTCTACATAATATACGGTGGACAGAAGCCAATAGCAGCTGCAAAACACCTTCTTCTGCAAGATTGACCTCCGCGAGCATATTCAATGATCTAGTGATTCAGCAGTGTTAGATATGAAAGATAATATCAGTGTGAATCCAAATTACCACTCCAACAAAGAAAAGTGAGAAATGAGCTAATTTAAAGCCTAAAAAATAATATGAGCATACTAAATCACTTAAACACACACACACGCGCGCCTAAATCCAGAAAAAGTCATGGTCGTTTCGATTTCATCCTAATTCCTAACCAGCGACGTCATTTATTAGTCTTTTGATGGTGAAAACTCGAATTGGAACAAAACACCAAGCGACAAATTCAGTCATGGGCCAAGAAGACTAAAGCACTTATCAACTCCATCGAATGGATCAATCTCAATAATCAGTTCATTATGCATCTTAAAACTCATTTGATAAATTACAATGGTCATTGTTTGTGCAATATATTTGAATATGCATTAAAATCAAATATTTGGAGTCCAACAAATATATTATATCAAAACCATCAAGATGCAAAGCATTAGTAATAGTATAGGTCCAAAAACAGGCCTTGGGACTATGATGTATGAAAGTTAAGTAAAAGCAAGGACAAATGACAGAGATTAGTGTCAGGAGAAAAGAAGATACAGGATCTTACTGTTCTAGATCACCCATCATTGAGTAATGCAATGCCAATTGCAGCCAACGTAACCTACAAACTTTCAAGTCCCATCCTGGAAATGTGAGAAATAACATCAGGGTGAGATGCATAAAATATGATCATAGATAGAATATTAAGTCTGTTATTCGAGCAGATCCTCAAATGCTCATATAATAGGAGAATCAAATATTCATAGAAAAAACAAGGATAATCATGAATCACAAAAATCATGAATCCCCCGTAACAGTATGACTGATATTGATAGGAAGCAAAATTTTATAATGTGCATCTGGAAATAATACCTTCATAAAATCTTACTTGGTTCAAGTACAATAAGATCTTGCTAACATGTTCCCTCATAAACATTTGATTTTAAGCTAAATAATCTAAAAACAGTTAAATTATTAGTGAAGCCTACAAACTTCCTGAAAGTTGTTTTTTGGGAAACTGGTTATAAATTTGATAGAGACAATACAATGAATATGTTCAATAAAGTAAAGACAGGATTCTAAGAATAGGCAACTAAAAACGAAAATCCAAGACTAGCGTTAAGACTACACGTGGTTTCTTCATGAATAATGTTAATCGGTACTCGATTATAAATTTGATAGAAACAACACAATGAAAATGGATCAATGAGCAAAAATGTTCGATAAAGTAAAGACAGGATTCTAAGAAAGGATAGGCAACTAAATACGAAAATCCAAGACTACCAGATCATATAACAAAAGACTAAAGAAATGGACAAGTAAAATGAAAACACACCATTCTCCCGGCAGAGCCTATCTGCTAAAGCAGGTCCTTCATACAACAATGCTCTATCCAAAACTTCTATTTGCCAGGCTTTCCAACATGTTTCATATCTGTTTATTGATAATAAGTTCAGAGCATTGCATGTTCCACCATTACCAAAAGCTGGTTTCCAAAATTTGACAGCATCACCATGACATGAAAAAGATGAAACAGAGACTGATGGAAGGACAACATAAAGGCCGTCCTGGGTAATCAAATACAAGTATCCCTGGAAGGAGCTAACAACAGAATCTCCGACAAAAGAAAAATCCTTCTGGAATGGAAGCCTATTGTCCATAAAACCGACATTAATATCTCTCTCATCAATGGATGGTGAATGCATGAGCAGCCCCGTATGAACAATTTTGGAATGATTGTTTCCATCCCCATTAGAATCTTTAAAGATCCGTGTTAGTCCAAGTGGTGATAGGCAAATTGCATACTCATGTAATCTGTATGGAGGAAGAAGTACCCTCCGTAGAGAACTAGATGCAGTCCCAGTGTCAGGATGAGCTACCCCAACTTTCATCTGTGCTGTGCCAAAACCACTTGGCCAGTGGTCCACTTGATTTCTGTTGTGTCTACATTGTCTTCTTCTTTTCCATGGTCTGGCAACACCAGTATCATTCTTAACTAAGAACTCGGGAACCAGTTCTACTGGGTGAAGTGACGACCCTTGTTGGATGGACTGATGAGTACAAAATGACAGACTCCCAATCTCATGGCCAGCAGCTCCCCAGGCAGAAAAATCATCACCAAAATGATTCATAGCAGGAAGATCCATGTTTTCATGTAAGGTGGCTTTGAAATTTAAGATGTCATCAGCATTGAACATATACACTACTCCAACCTCATCTACAACAGCCAGAACAAGAGAATATGATGCCAAAATTAACCGCTTAAACATTCTGCCAACAAGATTCTTTATAGAGTTTTCTCCATTCAATTCTGTTATAATCGTCATATTGCTCATTAAAGGAATCTCGCGGTCAGTTCTGCAGTGTTGAAGGGCGCTAAATGACATAGTAAGACCGCCAGTTTTCACATTCCAAATAGCAATCAAACCTGTTGTACTAAGGCAGGCAAGAAACATATCTGACAATTGGAAATCAACCCATTTTGAACTAGGTCCTTCACCATCATGTACATTCTGAAGATCTGCCACAAAGTTCCACTGTATACCCCACTGGTGTAGCTCAAGAACAGCAACCAAAATATGATTTGCATTGTATTCATGGCACTTACAGGTTACTGATTCCTCAGGAGTTAAGACCAAGCCAATCAAATAACCTGAAGAGCTAGACAAAATTTGTAAACACTTCCACCGACAGCTGCATGATGCTTCATCCACAGGTTGACTAGAAAAACCTTGAGATGATTCGTTATTGGTTTTCATCCTTGTCCTCAGAGGACATTCACTATACCAGAGCTTCAAGAAGGACAAAGTAATGTCATATATGCTAAATGATACCACTTCTGCTGAATGAGGTAATAAAGATTTCACAGGAAAGATGGCTTGGTATTTTCCATTATAAACAGATGCAGTGACCGTGGTCATGAAAGAACGAAGATAGTTTTTTGAACCTGATCTACCATCCTCCAACATTGAACACTCAGCAGGGCTCCATTCCTTCCACTCCCCATCCAACTCTTTGGTATCAGGTGTGGAAGTAACTGTTAGTGTGCTTGCGTAAGAATGAAGGAATGCATGAACTGTGATAGAATCATCACTAGATATGAAAAGAAGATCCTTAAAAGTTGGATCATCGAGCTGATTAGAAGAGAAACAACAGCATCCCCATGCTAGAGACTTCACTCTGGGAATAGAAGAAAACAATTCAAAGACTGCTTGACTATAGGTATCTGAGAGAGCACTAGGTGATTCAACTTGGGATGGATTGACTTCAGCAGTTGCCACGATAAGCTCCCCTGATTGTATAACAAAAAAAAAAAAAAAGAATAAGAATAACAGAAGCAGAACAGCAATAGGCTCAAACAACATTAGCCAGGAAGAAGCAAAGCCTCACCATCGTCTGAGAGCAGTCCAAATAGGCGTCTTGTTGGAGATATAAAAGCTTCTTTGAATTTTGATAGTTTAAGATGGGGTTGTGAGATTGTCCATCTGCATAACTGTAGAACTGCAGGCCCACCATCTACCTGACAAGACGTGGACATTGTTGATATGCTCCTCTTCACCTGCTAATGATGGTAACAAGCAACATTGCTTGAAAAAGGAAAAGGAAAAAAACGACTTAGCCTGTGGTGAAAAGAGCTTGAAAAGGTTAAACAGAGAATGCAGCTCACCGTTAAATATTATATACCAACCAAACAAATGATCACGAAAATAATTGACCTCTGAAAGACAAACTTGTTTGCTCCTTATATTTCTAAACAAAAATATCATGAACTAAGAAAAGATATGAAATATCTATAAAATAACATTAACTCGACTACATGCATAATAGGCTTCTGGGCAACAATGGGGCCGTAGAGAGTACCAACAGCGGAACTTTGGAGTCAATATCCAACTCTACTGAAATTTGCAATTCATGTAGCCTACGAGGACTGGTCAGATAGCTTCTAGCATAAATTAACAACCTAGCACCGAGAGATTACTTGGTCCATAATTAACAAATGAATAAGGAACAGTTCCATAATGAAGGACTATAGTACACATAGGGAGGCGAATTACTCAGGCCAAACCCAGTTGAACACAAATGGTCCAAACGAAGCACTCAGGCAAGGTTGCTAGCACCACAAGCACACTCAATGGAAGATATCAATCACCAAAACGCTGCAGAATCACCCTGGGTCCAAACGGGATGCCGCTCAAACCAAATCCCCTCCGCACGAACCAACCAAGCCGCCGTACCACTTTAAACGAGCTCAGTCCTGCGACGAGTAGCCTCCACGAGCCACGGATGGATAAGGCTGGATGGGACGATCCAATCCAGGACCCGTACAAGCATGGCCGCCCCGGGACGTTCACACAAGCACACTCAGGGAGCGGGAGGGGGATCGCGTCGCTCCCCCAGGAGAGAGAGAGAGAGAGAGAGAGAGAGAGCAGGCGAGAGCTCACCCTGGGAATCCGGCTACGAGGCGGCCACCACGAGGGCGGCGGCGATGAAGAGGTGGCGGTGAGGTGGTCGCCGCGGCGAAGCCGAATCTCCGCGAGCTGTGGTGCCTGTCCCTTGTCTCCGTGCGGCAGTTGTCCTCTCCTCTTCGCTGGTGGCTCCGGGCCCCCGTCGTGCCACATCGCAATGCCTGGGGCACGTGTGATCACGTGAGGTGCGGCTGTTGCTCCCTGGGATGGGCTTCTGCAGGACAAGATAAAATGAAACTTATGGGCCTTGCATATGGGCCTAATGTACCTACGAGGAAAGAGGCCGGACGAAGCGTGCACAGGCCCAAATGGAGATCGTACGGGTGAATTTTTTATTAATAATTAATTTTATTAATTATTTAATATAAATAACCGTCTTATCTGTAAAATTGCAAAAATAGTCGCTCTGTCGTCCATTCAACGAGCGACAGTTACGTATCATCCAACTGGCGGGCGACACGTTGCTCTAGTGGAACCCGTCACCCAACTAGTGAGCGACAACAACCTATCGCCCATCCAACGGGCGACAGGATCCATTTCCACCTTTTTGTTTCTTTTTTCTTGCTTAACCATTAAGCCTTCCTAACACTTAATTAAAAATATTTTTACAGCTCAAAAACCAATATCGTTTTTTTAATAGAGTATACACTGAAGCACTCGTTTTATCTTTGAAAAGTCCCAAATATAATGATAATTTTAAAATAAAAATTCCTCAATTAGGCGATGAAAATTTTAAAATAAAAATTACTAAATTAGGGTAGTTGTTAAGAAATACTGGATTTTTTAAATCATCCAAACCTTCTTCAAAAATTATGAAAAAACGATGTAAATTCATTGTATATATAGTAGTATTAACACGTATTCTTGTTAGCATTAGGTTGTCTTTCATAATTGCGAGTTGTTAAATAGGGTGCGTTTGGTAGGCTGCATCCTGCCTGCACGGCACCACCGCATGCAGAATCTTTCGATTTCGTCGTGTTTGGTAGCCTGGACACGGTTTCGAGCCTGCACCTGCGGATGCAAAATCGAGCGGAAAAGTTGCATCGCTAGAAACGAAAAATTTGGTCGTTTCCGCTCAGCCTGGCTCGCTTCGTCACGAGCGTGAGGATAAGGTTACCTCCGGTCTTCTCTTTCCCGTCCATTCTCTCTCTTCCACTTTGCCTCGTGAGCCATAGGTGAGCTCCAGTAGATGATGCTCCACGCCTCCAACCAAGCGACCATCATCAGCTTGCACATTGGGTGGCACCGCGAGCTCCTCCTCCAACCTCGGCAAGCTGGAGGCACGGAATGCTCCTCACAAATGCAAGGGAGCACGGGGTGCGTCGGCGCCGCGAGGTGACTTTGCGAGCGGTGCGGCGGACCTGCTTATGGGCGCAATGACAGGCGTGCTTCCGACGGCGGGAGCTACACCATGCTTCATCCCTCGCGAGGCTCCGCCCGGCTCCATTGCTCGGGAGGCCACCGTGCTCCACGAGCTGCATAAAATCCGCATCGTGGGGTCGTCGGTGAGCTAGCGCTCTTCATTGTCGTCGGGTTCTGCATCTCGCTGGGGCAGATTTGGGTGAGTTCTTGCGGCATGCGACGACATGACCGTTGCTTCGTTGGTGGAGATGCAAGATGGAACGCGTGAGAGGGAATAAAGCTTGCTCGGTTCACGATTTTTTTGACCAAATTGCTCAATTCACGATTACATTTTTCTCTCCTCTCTCTCAGAATCAGCATTCTCTCTCTGTCTTTGATTTGTTCTTTTTACCGTGGAGAAAAGAAAGTTCTTGACGATGCCTGTAAAATGGGGAATGAGGGAAAGATTGGAGGATGGGAGGGAAGGGGAGGTAACTGTACCACATGCTAATGCAAGGTAAGATTATCAAATTGTGCAACCTATCAAACACCATCTTAGCTCAGCCTGGTTGAAAATATGCAGTCTACCAAACACAGTGGTAAAAACGGATTCTGCACGAGGTTAGCCTGGCTACCTCCAGCCTGGCTCTGCAGAGATGATACAGAAAAGTTGATGCAGGCTACCAAACATGCCCATAGTGTTCATGTTTAAATTTAAATTCAAAGTTTAATTGACCATATTTTGAACTTTAACTCCTCATAAGGTCATATTGATAATAACTAATATGATAACGCTTAAAGGGAGTTACTTTTCACAATGTCAAGGCCAAGATTCAGGTTGGTCGGCAATCCCCCTTCAAGCGATGTTCACCACCCGCCGTGCTTAGGCTTTTTTTTCTATCTGGCGAAGGTAGGGCGACGACGCGGCGCATAAGTGGAATGTGACGAGGAGGAGAGGGGGAGAGCAAGGAGGAGCGGGAGCCTGTGCTTGGAAGCTCAAATGACAACGATTAGGATTGACCTTAGGTAATTTCATAAGGCTTAGAATCCTTCTCGATAAAGAGAGTTTAAGACATGTCCATAGCGAAGCACATGCACTTTTGCTAGCCTAGATATAAAATTAAAAATAATGCATCCTACGTGCATGGCTGGCATGATTGGCGAAATCTAAGCGCCCATCATAAGCTCACGTGCTAAAAGAATAACTATGATTAATCGGTTCCTACGAAATTCAAAATAGCAACACTGGAAGCAGAGTTCTAGCCAAACAACGATTGTTCCACAAATAAATCATACCAAGACCATATGCCTGTTCGAAAAATAAATGTAGCAAAAAATTAGTTTCCACTTTCGAGCGTGTGCGTGCATGCTTCACCGGTTTCCTAGCATTTTGTAGCTCCTTCCAGATAAGGGACGCATGCATCCATATGCATGTGCATGCGGCCGGGACTGTTCATTCTTCCCTGTGAATGTTGCATATGGATGAGCCATGATGAGCTACAGACAGATTGAGAGAGAATCAGCGGCCATCATGGCTCCATCTTGCGAGCACTCACTGGGAAAAGGCGCTCGCTCGTGTGAGATGATGGAGATGAGTGCCCATGGATCCATGGATATGCGTTCTTGTAGGGTAGTGCACATGCACATGCCTTCCTGTGTCCTCTGGGGCGGCTAGCTATCCTTTGCAAGCATGCGTTGCTGCCTCTCCGATCTCTCTCTTCCATCTCATCTCTCTTCTCCGTCCATTATTGGGTACTCATCTACACGGGCTAATTAACTAGCGCTTAGATGTAATAGTATATCATATATTCCATCATCTCTATCTTACAGTCATGATCAAGGTACTGATACGACAAGCTTAGCACTAGATCTCCTACGCAACTAGGTGCCTTGTTTTGTGGGCAAATTGAGGAATGTCTAGGCACGCTAGAAATTCTAGTTTCCAAAATTCTGAAATTTTATTAAATGGTGAAGGAAACACAGCCGGAAATCGGATGACATTCTGTGCACCGATGCATCATGCTCTCTGTTTGTTTGTTCTAAAATTCTAAGAACTCGAACCTAAAGGAGACATCTCTCACAGTATTGCATTACAAAAAAAAAGCACCCAGATACCAGGGCCGAGATAGGTCACAAAGGCGACCCCTCCCACAAGGCCACAAAAAAGGAAGCACCTCTCTTATGGTTAGTTCCTTAACTCATTGCCCATGTTGCATCCTTCATGTGCCTATCAGATCTTAATCATGTTCTTTAGAGATTAGGAGTGACATTTTTTCTTTGCGAGAAACTGGAATTTTTTAAATCCTGATTACTATAGTCTCACAATTGGAGGATTTACCACCGTATTATTTATGAGCATGTTATCATGTTTCTTTTTCATTTTGTACACATATTGAAATGTGTACATTTTTTTATATGTGTTGAACTGTTGATCGTTCACATAAATCAGGGTGTGCATTCTGAGGTATGCATGTGCACGTTTGAGGCCAATGTATGATCTCATTTGTACATCCCGTACGAAACTCATCATATGTTGCTATCCCACGGTATGCGATTCAAAAGTATCATATCTCACAGATGTGTCCAAAAGATCAAGAATAATTTTTAGCTTTATTGCAAAAGGAAGTCTTTTGCACACCAGGTCATCCATTGCCATCAATTGACACAACCATGGAGCAGGAGCGGCTAGCTTTCTCAGCAGGGAGACCAAAGAACAATTTGGGATTGCGGATCGTCGATTCGGATGCCGGCCTTTGGTTTCAAAGGTTGCGATTGATCGATCATGGCCCGCATACATCAGACAGATTTGACCTGTCTATCTATCCGGGATACTGGTGCTCTGACGATCCTAGCTTTCTTCTGCTCGTCCACCTATCACAATGGAAGCATTGACATGTGGACCTGCCAGTAATTACTTACTAGTAAATATAATAGCGCCCACAATAAGGCACATCCAGTGGGATCAACAAATAGCAATACGTTTTCTTTTTTAAAAAAAATAGAAAGACTCAGTTGATTAGTACTAGATTCTAGTGCATGCAAGACCATGACGATCATGTTTTTTTTTTGTGAGAGTGATGACGATCATGTTAGAAAAACAGTTGCTGACATGGGATAAACAAGAGCGTAGCTCCCTCTGTCCCATAGAGATTTCATTTTCAATAACCAGAAATGAAGTATTTTTGGGATAAAGATAGTATCGTTTGTACTGTAATAATTACAGAATTTCTTTTTTGGTTAATTAGCTGAGCTTGTAGAACAACAAAGGGAAGTTTATCTCTGACACTCATCAAATGGTGGCTTGGTCCGGATCACACCGCCAGGTCTTGTTTTTGTCCAGTGCACACCGGCCGGGAAAAAAACATGTTTTTGTCCAGAGACAAAAATCTTGTGCCTAGATGGATTCAAAACGATCAGATGTAATAACCAGATCCATCAGTGTGTATCATCTGCTAACCTCATGTTGCGAGAATATTCAGGAGAGATGGTGTAAAGTGATCATGTTGGTTTAAAGTGATCACTTCCCTATATATGTTATAAACGAAGACAAATTGTAATAAGTGTGGGGAGAATATTCGATGGTTGCGGAAGAAAACAAGCAACAATATGATTATCATGAGTACTAGCTAGTTGGACGTGATGGTGTACTGTGCTCCGAATTCCAATTTTTATTCAGGAGATAAGATGGCGAGCACTGTTCCTAGGTCCAGCCATGTCACTCTTTACTCTCAACGCCAGCTTTCACCAAATTCCTTTGTCCCTCATTCCCTCTCCTACTCCATCGAGCAGACCAGTATATCACACCGCAAGCACTCGCTGGCTCCTACATGGGAAAGCAAAGCTAGAAAGAGAAACAAAATAGAAAGGGAAACTCTGCGGGAAAGATGTTCCCATCGCCAGGGAGGGCGGCGGTGATGGCGCTGGGCCACGGCACGCAGCTCTCGTCCGCCGCCGCTGCCGCCATGGCCGCCGCATCCTCCTCCACTCCCACCATAACCTTCGCCTTCCAGCCCTCTCCACCTCCGACGAGCGCTCTCTCCCACCACCATGGCGTGCTAGGTTACGGCAGCTCCCTTGTCCTAGACCGCCCAACCACCACCACTTCATCTTCCTCCTCGCACGCGCCTTCGTCCACCATCGCGTCGCCCAACCTCCACCACCTCCATGCAGCAGCTCCAGCACATGTTTCACCTCCCACAAGGTCATCGCCTCCACATCCATGGTAATCGAGATCTCTCTCTTCTTTCTATCTCTACCTGAAAGGACCACATCAGAGATATTATACACGATATATACATGTCCCATGCTGTCGTTTCTATCCCTATGCTGATTCTGTTCTAATTGTTAATTAGGTCTTCTGACGAGCGTAATCAAGACAAACACAGGGGGAAGGATACTGCCTTGACAGCGGGAGGCGGTGGATTGCAACATGGGGCGGCGCTAGGTGTGGGTGCAGTGAGGATGAAGAAACCAGGGATCGGTGGCGGAAAGGCGCGGCGGAAGGTGCGGGAGCCGCGGTTCTGCTTCAAGACGATGAGCGACGTGGACGTGCTCGACGACGGCTACAAGTGGCGCAAGTACGGACAGAAGGTCGTCAAGAACACGAAGCACCCCAGGTACATACACATACATGCATGCATGCTGATGCACCCACGCATTGATTTGCCCCCATCGATCGGTTCCATATACGCAGATTTTATCAGGTTACCACTATCATATTCCTAACTTCTTAAATACATTGGAGAAGTCTTGTGATATCGATGAATTTAGCAAGCAAAATGTTTGCGTTAACTCAATCGAGAAAAAATTGTAGCTTAATTCAGAGTATTATAAGTTCCTTGTATGAAAAATAATGAATCAGAGGCGTCAATAGTTTTCTTTTCTATTGCACTTTATTGATTAAGATTCAGTTAATGTACTAATATAATCGCTCGAATTGGTGTAAGATGAAAAAAATCATTAAAATTTTCCTTGGTTAATCCAGAGGTAACACCAATTGCACAATTAATCCATTGCTCAAGAACTGGAGTAAGTGCATACAGTTATATTTATTAGTGGGGCTGCATAATCGCACAAGCCATTGCTCAAGAACTTTGTAGTTACATTGTTTTTTTTTATTAGATAATTTGTAGTTACATTGTTAGATTGAGTTTACACTAAAAACATGCTTAAATAATAATTAAAAATGTATGTTTAAACATGAAGATTGGAATTGCTTTTTGTTTTCTCACTGCAATGGGTAATTAAACAAATGAATAGGTGCCAGGCTAATTAGGATTAGCTAATACTCCCTAATTTTTTCTTGTGATGTTAGAACAAGAAACACTAGTTCAAATATATGTATCAACAGCTTTATTATTCTAACAACAATGCAACAAAATACCGTCCTCATTGTGGATAAAATCGATATATGTGGTGACATTATAATCGTTATACTGTCTAACTTTTTAAAAAACTAATCTACCTTATTTTGTGTTTATGAATTCATGGGCAATGTGAAAAACAATCCAGTTCGACCCACGCTAGCCACTATAGTGTGCAATGATTTTCTAAAAGTTTTCAAGAAAATATAATTGCTTAACCATTTTTATTCTTGCACGTACGTATTCATTTCGTAACAAGCTACTGGTATATCAATGCATGAACCCCCTGATCATATGCATCATATATACACATCTGATATATCTTATGATCCATCATAAGAAAGGGAAAAACCTAGTTAAACAGACCACAAACATGTTTACTGACAAATAAATTAATGATAATTGTATTCATGTTATTTTCATATGTGAATAGTTTGAGGAAGAGAAGCACAATTGAACCATGGTTTATATTAAGCTTAAAAACTAATTAGTTTTGACAAGGATACTTCAAATTAAATACCTTCTCGTTTGGTATCCAATACTTACTCAACTGCATAATTTTTTGTGTAATTATTACTAGCTCTCAAGTTCCGATTTCATTGGTCAATCTTGATTTGGGTTTGTATCTAAATTTTTAATGTATTTTTTAATAATGCATATGTAAAACTGTGAAGGGGAAAAAGAATTAATGAAATTCTAAAAGCCTCTATACATACAGAAACTAACTTTATATACAGTTCAGTGCACTTCTGCAACTAGGAAACAAGAGAGAATTCCAACAAACCTTTCTACACTCCCACAATTACTTTTTCCTAAAGCGCCAGTCATTGGATCTGAAAAGGAAAAAAGTTCTCGCAAAGCTGGTCCTAAGATGACTTTGCTATGTCCATGGTCCCCTTTCCTGTCTATGCACCCAACTAAACTGATTACTGACGACTTGAAGACTTTGTATCCACTGATTAACCTGCACACACACAAGCAAGCATGTATATACAAATGCATGTTTCCTATTCGTGCTTCTTTGTGAACTTAATAAGCTTATTCCAGTGTTCATTTAGCTGCGACTTAAAATAGAAAAATTTCCAAGACAATTTGCTGAAGCTCGATTTGCTCAGATCAGATGATAGGTTTGATTTAGTTTCTTTCTATGTCTATGTGGACACTGCAGCTGTTTACCTGCCCATATATCTTGCTCCCGTGCATGTAGAGAACGACGTGCATCCTAACAAGTAGCAGCAGTAGGTTGAATGCTCATTGCACAATCCATCCCACTAACGTGTCCACTCATCATCAATCCACATACTAACGTAGACAGACAACCATACCAACAAAACATTAGTTTTCTTAACAGTACAAAAGTGAATAATTAAGCAACCGTTTTATAGTTCGATAAACAAATATTAAATATAAATATTCTTATTGAAAAAAATATTTTCCCTACGTAGGAATTTATTAATAGCCAATAATTAGTTTACTTAAAGTGACATGACATGATCTATATCTCCTCCATGGCCGGATCAAACTACCACACACGTACCTAGGAATCCTTCGTCTGTGTTGCGTGTGAATCTGATGTCTTTTTTCTGGTAGCTATCATGGCAGGCAATGCCAAGCATTGACCCACACACTAGACACGAGTCCAACATCCAGTCCAATCTGATTAGCCATCTCCAATGATGCCACCCAGAAGCGCTCTTTCCCTCTGGTGTCTAGATCACACCACTCCAAGCTTTCCCAATCAATTGACAAATCTTAGCAATCATCTCTCTTTTCTTTTCTTTTTCAAAAATTTACTCAATCAGAGCGGAGAATCAATATGAAGGTGTGTATCTTAGCCATCCGATCCGTACTAATATATACACAGATCTGATGGGTTATATTATAAGATCGCAATAGTATAGCATAGAGAGCAGCCACAATGTGGTTGTAAAGTGATTAATAAGCAATAAAAAAGTCACTATTGACTGCCTGAAACATTGTACAACCGGTCTATAAGCAGTCAATAGCAAAAGTTATCTATATGTTTATGAATTAGCTATAGTGAATAAAAAATATTTTGTCACTCACACTCATCTCTTACTCTATTGACCAGTACTTTTGATTTAGGCATTGTGAACCTATCTGTAACTACATACTATCTATTGTGGGACCCATCATAGCAAACTCGCAAGAAGTAGGACTGTTTTCACGTTAACTGACAACTTTTTTCCTTTATACAATACTTAATACATCCAAAGACATTCATATGTACATCAACTGAAAGCTTCGATCTTATATATATGCGCACATAAAACCCATGCTTTTAAGCTGTTATTAGTAGCGAACAAAAAAGTATACCGACTTATTTGTTTCTCTCGTTTCGGGTCATCTGCTTTGCTCTAGCTAGCTGGCCTTGGGAGGGGAGAATCTTTACTGTTTGGTAAAGGTCACGATGATGATGAAAAGGTGGATATGAGCTTTGCAAAGGGCCCGAGTTTTTTTGTTCTCTGTAATTATTACCACATCTTTCTCAATCTATGGCCCTTAGGCTGAGAGAAATGATGCTACCTGGGTAGCCTGGAATGTTATTATTATCGCCATATTTTCCTTATTGATGTGTCAGGCCATGATTGAGATTTTCTGAGATCGGCACGTGTACTTTTACTGACCACTATATATATGTATAATTAGCTGTACTAGCTAGTAAACAAAGAGTGAAATATACAGAGCAAGTGCTAGAGCGCTGCTGGTAGACTTGTAGTGAACAGATTAACATATGAGGAGTCTATGTTGGCTACACTATACCCTCTCTATTGTGTGCCCCTGCCTATAACAAAGTTAATACTGCTCAAATAAGAAAATCAATCTACGAGAGTTAGCAATGGTTAGGTCGTCAGAAGGTCAGGACTTTTTTTTTTTGCTAGCTTATGTGATAAGCTATATACACACAGGTTAAGGTTTCAAACCTCGATAATCACGGTAAAACATAAATCAGCACAACAACCTGATTGAGGTGGCTTTGTGTATGCATGATGCAGGAGCTACTACCGCTGCACGCAGGACAACTGCCGCGTGAAGAAGCGGGTGGAGCGGCTGGCGGAGGACCCCCGCATGGTGATAACCACCTACGAGGGCCGTCATGTCCACTCACCTTCCCGCGACGAAGACGACGACGTCGCGCGCGCCAACGCCGAGATGAGCTTCATCTGGTAGCTGCTGGCATAGTGGCATGCCGGCGGCCACACCCAGCCTATAGCAAGCCACCTGAATCCTGTGTGTCCGTGAAACCCTATGTGTATTGCAATACCGAATGTCCATTTGTGTGGCATGCTTTGCGTGTATTCTAATACAGTTGTAGTTAGAGGAGCCGGGTGATAATAAAACTGATAATAGCAGAACGTTCTCCAGGAGTAGTAATTATTAGTTAAGCACCATTAGCCTTATTTAGTATAGTATTTTAAAAATGTTATTGTTAATGATGGTTGTTCCACACCTCCACGTAGGTATTTTTGTTTCATAGATGGGATTTTGAGTGTGGAATCGCCTGCATATTTAATAATGTAGATATATATGCATATATGATGTTTAATACTTGTATGATTTTTTTGTCTTGTTTGTGTATATATATGAATATTTGAGATTTTTTGTGTGCATTACTTTAGGGAAGGTTTGCGCCATACCTTTGTTTAATTAGATGCTGAAATCCAAGCACAAACCATAGTTAGGGTAGGTACAATGCTACATGTAAAGTAGTCTCATAGTCCTTCTCATACAATGCTATATGTGATTTTTTTTCATCCATAAATAAAGGAAATATGACATTCCTATGAGATAATTAATACAACCATCCGTTGTATAGGTGGTCACATAGATCATCTCATAATTATGTGTCATGCATGAAACCATCTATGATACAACATTTTTGTACCTACCCTTATACCGCTACAGCCTTTTCCCTACACATATAGGCCCTTGTTCTATTATCTCATAAACAAATCTTTAACACAAGAAGAGAAAGAAAGAAAAAAGGAAATACAAAACCCCAGCGTCGCTTGGTCTCTCCTGACTCGGGTAGCGACCCTAACCTAGCCACCGCCAGCCTTCTTTGTCCCTCACCATCACCGGAGTTAGCCGTTCTGAAACCGTGCGACAATCTAGGATGGTGGCGGCGGGTCTCTCTCAACGAACATACTTGAAAGAGACTCTACATGTTGCCTTTTAATAAATATGTATTATTGATGATTGTATGATATAAACCGTCTTTTCACATGTATAATGGTACTCAAAGTTGTCTTTTACACATCGGAACAAGTGATAGAGATCGTCCCTTCGTCAAGAGCCCGTCTAGCCGTCTTTTCAAGTGTTAGATGGACTATTTGAAAAAACAATGCACTGTCACATCAGCTTAAGAGCCCACTCATTTATTAACGTTGTGTATGCTCTAATGCTTACATAACATTCTTAAGGAGCGTTAAATAGAACTATGGATTGAGACTGACCTAGCCACACCCACCCACCACGCTCTGACGCCCAACTCCTCCTTGTTCGGCTGAACATTATCCGAAGATAAAAGGCTGTGCTTCCTCTAAATGGAAACTCTTTTTTTTAACAGCACCGATAGGTCGTCAATAACTGAATGTTTTTTTTATAACACAATAACTGAATGTTTGTTTGGTTATCAGAAATATATAAGCAGCACATGCTGATTTATGGTATGTAGTGGGCCGTGGACTCTTGTGCGCAATAAAAATTCTTCTCTGTAGTACTTACATATGTTGCAGAAATTTGAGCCCATTTATTGGCTGAATCGATTTCATCCCTGCTAAAATTCGGCCCAGGCCGCGCCACTAGTATCAGTTGCTAGCATTATTGGATCAACACAGATCCTCGTCACGGGTACCACCTGAGGTGTAACTTTTGTCGCACGTGTACTACATAACCTATCACAAATTCAACACAACCTGGTCCGTATATAGGACAGCAGTGCAATGTCGACGAACAGTACTAAACTGTTGCCTGAATATAGAGGTATCAACACATGGGTCCATGTGTTTTTCTGAGGTTCCATCAGAGCAAGCAACAAACCAAAAGGGTAACAGCACTGGTAATAGTAGTAGCTTACATAACATGATCGGGACACGCTTGTTTGTTTCTAAACTCCTGGTCACCTCCTGTGTACAAACAGTAGTAGCAGCTTTTTTTACCCATTTACACCATGAGTACGCATCTCTATGAATACTGGACCGACTTAGGCCCCGTTCGTTTCCTGCTCTCTAAAATTTAAGCACTGTCACATCAAAGAGAATCTTATTATTTATGAATATTTTGATCCATTTAATGATAAAACCCTATTGACAGATTGATGCTAATTTTCGAGATGAATCTAATGAGCTTAATTAATTTATGTTTTGTTAAAGTGATGCTACAATAACCGTCTTCTAATCACGACTTAATTAACCTCATTAGATTCGCCTCGTGAATTAGTTTATGTGCCTGTAATTTATTTTATAATTAAACTTTATTTAGTACTCCTAAATTATTAGATTTTTTTGATGTGATAGCTATAAAGTTTAGACCCCAGGAAACGAACACACCCTTAGATCCTATGATTCGTTAAGTCGCCACATGTATCTCATTATCGATATGAATATTATCTCCGACTGAACAAATATAATTGTACCACCTGTGTCAAATCTTGAATTTGAACTTGGGTAAGTTAGTTCCACCACTGAGAACCTAATCAATTGAGCTACACTCGTTTTTGCAATAGTCCTCTTATTCAACATTGAAATTTATATCTTCTTTTTGAGTCGATTGCATAAGAGGACCCATGTTCAACTCCAATGTCAAGAATGGGCCTGTTTTTTCCAAACTTTGTAAGAATGGACCTATTTTTTGTATTATGAATGAGTTGACAACCCCTATTCCGTTTGGAGGGGTTAACCATGTTAATTTTGATGTGCAAAGACATATATGCCCTTTTTCAAAAAATGGAATTATTTAATTGGACTAGCGGCAAATTTGCCCGCATTTCAATTTCATTCACGTGAAGAACAAAATGCAACATATTTTTTAAATAAGAATAATTTTAACAATCAATTTTGAATGAATTTAACAACATTGATTTTAAAGCATTTAATCTGATTTCATTCGCAACATTTCATCGGAGAACCCTTGCCACGTCGCCCGCTCCTAGCCACGCCGCGCACTGACACGCCGCACTGCACACGCCCCTAGCCCGCCGACCACATAGTGGCCTCGCCTCGGCCTCCGCAACCGCACCTGGCTACCTGCCCACCTAACTTGCCACCATGTGAGTACTAGGGTTAGTGTTCAAGCCCCTAGGAGGAGAGATATTTTGGTATTATGACCACAAAACGGAGGGGCTTCGGCGGAATGACCATGACAGATCGGGCTTCGACGGAATGACCATGAAACCGATGTCGACACCGATAAAATGACCACGTGGACGAAAGTAGCCTTCCTCTTCTCCTTCCTTCCTCTCTCTCTCTCTCTCTCTCTCTCTCTCTCTCTCTCTGCTCTCTCTCTCGTCTCTCACCCTATGCGTCCGTGGAGTTAACCAATGGTGGGAGGAGGGGCCGATCGGGCGGCAACGGGGCCCTCTCGCCGGCGTGTGGCGTCGGAGCCCACGACCGGCCGGGCGGCGCAGGGCCACACGCCATCCCACCTACGACGTCGGAGCTCGTAGGCCGGCTAGGGCGGCGCACGGGACCGCGCCATCACGCCCGCGAGTGCTAGGGCTCGCGGCTGGCCGAGCGGCAACGGGGCCCGTGCCCTCCCGCTCGCTAGCGTGGCACCGGAGCCCGCGGCCGGACGAGATGGCGTAGGGGACCTCGTGGCACCGGGGCTCGCAGCTGGCCGGGGCGGGCACGGCAGGAGCTCGCGATAGGGCCGGCTGGGGCGGCGCCGACGCCCGTGCCCTCCCTGCTTGCCGGCGCCGGAGCTCGCGACCTCGGCCGTTCCTGGTACGCCCCGGTCGAAACCGGCCACCATGGCCGGGCGGCGAGGCTCGGCTCCACCGGCCTGTCCCGGGAGAGACAGAGAGAGAGAGAGAGAGAGAGAGAGAGAAAGAAGGAAAGAGAGGAAGAAGAAGAGTAAGGGTATTTTCGTCCAAAATATAACTCATGGTCATTTTATCGGAGATGGCATTGATTTCGTGGTCATTCTGCCGAAGCCCAATTTGTCGTAGTCATTCTCATTGAAGCCCTCTCGTTTCATGGTCATAATACCAAAAATCTCAGGAGAGGAGGAAAAAGCTTGAGCAATCGTCGAGCAGTGTGAGGGCAAGAAGAAGATGGCCAGGCTCGGAAAGGTCCATTTATTTTTCTTTATTTCGCAAATTATACTAAACCGGCGGAAGTGAGAAAGAGGGGTTGATGGCTCATTCTTATAAAGTTTGGAAAAATAGGTCCATTCTTGACATTGGAATTGAAAAGATGTTTTGTTAGTATACAATTGCCCTCTTCTTTTCTTATTAAGTCAAAGGGTGTTTTTTTTCTTTTTATCGTTTCTCTTATCTTCTTTTGTGTCAATAAAACCAACAACGCATAAGATCATCCCTTCTAGGAAAAATTGTAAATATCCACTTGCATGTTAGGGGTTTTCATGTAACCACCTGCAAGTGTCTTGTTTTAGTCAATAACCTAAAACTTGCACTTAGTTTTCATATTTCCACCTTAACAATCTTGATTGACAAATATGACACTTAGCAACCATCCGATACTATTTAAAATAGACTATTGTAACTAAGTAACTCATAATATTGTTTGACTTATACATATATTACATTTCTTAAGTTTTTTCTCCTCTACATTACTCAGATTAATTCATAGGATCCTGACTGAATTTTCACATTCACTACACCACGGGCCAAGTGCTTGTGCGGGTTTCTCATTTGACCAAAAGGATTCATCCCATCCGTACTCAATGCAAAACGTATATTTCTTTCCTCTCCCGAGAACTCGGGATGGTTAGAATCAAATTCTTTCCACTGGGTTCCATCTGCAGGATGACTAAGGTTATCATCATTTCTCCCACGTGCATGCCATGTCATCAACTCGAGCATCTCGAGGGTTGGCAAACAAACGTCTTAGGCGATCGATCACCGGTAGGTACCACATGACCAAGGCAGGAATATTTGAATCATTGCTATCATCATCGGTAGGACTTTTCTTTCTCTTCCTCCCCTTGTTCTCATCATCTTTGTTCCTCTTGTAACGACTACGATTGCACCTTGGACATCTCACGGCCTTCTCGTGCTCCCCTCTATACAATATGCAATGATTCGGGCAAGCATGAATCTTTTGAACTCCTAGCGACAATGGAGAAATAAGCTTCTTAGCAAAGTAAGTAGTTTTGGGCAACTGGTTAGGTTTTGGTAGAATATCGGAAAGAAGCTCCAACAAATCAGTGAAACTAGTGTCCGACCAACCATGGATTGCCTTCAACTTCATCAGCTCAAGTACCGAACGCAACACAGTATTCTCTTTCCCACATCCCTTAGGTTCATCATATAATGGGTCCTTTGATGCCTTTTCTATTGTAGCAAAGTTGTCAAGCCCCTTCTTTATCCCTGCATTTAGTAACACTTGTGGTTCAACATGACATAACAGGTTCCTCAACATCAAAGTCGGGTTCCTCCTCCATTTCGTTATCTGCTCCTCCCTCATCTTCGAGCATCCGCCTCTAGCTCAACTTGATCGGAATGTTTAGCAACTGCCTCTACCTCAACCTCAATATTGCCAATTTCACCATGCTTTGTCCACGTCGTGTAGTGCTTGAACAAAACCTCTTCTCGATAAATGTGAGGTGATAACGGTTGTATCCCTCCACATCTTCTCATTCTTGCAGTCAAAGCATGGACAATATATTTCCCTCCTTCCTTCACACTTAGCATGTTGCTCCGCCACCTTAACAAATGCATCAACTTGGTCTATGAAATGCATTCCCGGTCTTGGCGAGTCATACATCCAAGATCTATCTATCTCAAACACTACAAAAAAAATTATAATTTAACTTCCATTAAGTACTAACATATATAGCAAAATACATGATTTGCATAAAATAATTTAGATTGGCTTCAATTTTCACAAGGTATAGAAATAAAATTTGTATGACTCATAATAAACAATTCAAACCTACCCTCTATCCAATAATCAAGAGAATTTTAACAAAAAGGAGGGGAATCCCAAAAAACTTGAAACCTAAAATTCTACTTCATTTCTACATTATAGAAAGAAAAATTAGGTTTGTTAAGTTTCATTTACCTTAGAGAACAAATCTATGCAAAAAAAAACAAACTCAAAACCTTCCCCCTCGTTTTCCAATTTTTGCCCTAATTTTCGGGCCGCCACCGCTACGGGAGCTGGCGAATCGAGGGAGGAGGTTATATATACTGTAGCGGCACGAGTAAAGGCGGGCTTCAATGAACGCCGCTGTTACAAAGTGCCACCGTAACGGCGGCTCTCATTTTCAGCCGCCGCCGTTACAAAGTGCCATAATAGCGGCGGCCCTCAATGTAAGCCGACGCTATTAGGTCCTTTGCAGCGGCGCGCCAATGCCCTGTGGCATCCCGGCCACTGTAGCGGCGGCGGGTTTTCAAACGCGACGCTACGCGTTTTGACCCGGCGACGCTACGGTGGCCGTTTCTGTAGTGATTGTTGGTGATAATTAGAAGAAATTTGGTGATGCCACAATTATCTAGATGATAATTACACTAAGGTGAGCATCTAAATCAATATTGAAAACCAAATAAGAATATATTAGTTGGTCAAAGTTGCCAAAGGTGTATATAACAATTAAGTGCAACACGAAAATGTTTAACTAAAACAAAAGCACTTGCAGGTGTGCTATACTTTCATTATGGGTGTGTGAACTTCGTGAGGGAGCAATTTACTCCAAGGTCTGGTTCGACTTCACATTCTTTGCAACAGGAAGATGATAAGTTAACCCAACCAAACAAGGCCAACGCAATAATTGTCTAAGATTATTTACTTGCATTAAATAGTATGTCATGTAAGCAAAACTGATGACATGGGATGAAATTTATTAGGAAATAGAAGAATTCCGAATGAAACTTGGTGTACACGGTTACCAAAATTTTAAAATCAAAACACCACTAGAAAACACCCTTCGTAGATACGCTTTATTTAAGGTTTAGAAACATTTATTTAATCTCAATCAAAATATAGAGATGTTTTCATAAATCTTGTCCAAGGCGTCTCCGCATGTACCGTGTCAAAGCTTGGTAAGTACGATTTCCGAAAACGTGTCTATTGAAGTACAAGACATTCAATCGAGACGCTACAAAACATAGATATGTTTCTAGATACACTTTCATAAATGTGTTTATATCATGTATGTATTGGGGTAGAAATGTTTTGTGACATGTCATTAACCATATACATGATTTCTTTGACACATTTATATTTGTTTTTACCAATAGATACATGTTGTATATAGTGTTAATTAAGCTAGGGTGGACACGTGGCCCTGTGTTCACTAAAGTATTTCTCATATTATAGTAAAACTTTTTCTAAACGAGTGAATTATTTATACAATTAGTAGGACTAGAACTTGTGAACTATTTATTTTCTGCAAGCTCATCTAACCATCTTACCTCGGAAGTGAATGTGGTTAGCTTTGGATATACATTTTTTTATAATTATGTTCCTTTAGTGTTATAATGTCTCTAGAATTTTCAATAGCGTGTCAAAATGTCTTTGAACGAGGATAATTACAATCAAAACATCTTCACTATCATCTCATTTTGTATACATTTTCAATAGTGTGTCAATAAACGTGTTTGTTGTGGTTGGATACGATTAAAGCATCTCTGAATATCATACCAATTTGAGATGCTCTCAGAAACATGTCAACAAATGTCTTTATGGTGGCTACCGATGGTTCAAAGTGTGTCTAAAATCATAACACGTTCAAGTGTATCTAATATCATGTCTTATTGATACTTTCTCAAAATCATGTCAAAAAGTGTTTCTAGCTATTGATGTAGATACGTTTATAAAAATGTAACAACATAAACGTGTCTAAAAGGCTTTTTTCTTGTAGTAAAATGAAACTTGATTGTGAGAGAGAGTTTGAGTTTCATCTCTACACAGTAAACAATTCCTATTGATCACTTGGAAGAAATATTTAATTGATACACAAGCATACAAAACTATGAAATGATGAGAGATCTAGTTTCATTTATCTATTAAAACATTATGGCATTGCACTCTTAAAAACTACGTAATGAAACTTTCATTGAGAATAACCCAATGTGATTCCATAAGTAAAAGCCTCATGGTCATGCACTCACCACTGCAACTCAAATTGAACTAAATGAGTTGAGATTTAATTAGTAGTCCTGTTGAGCTGATCAACAATTTGTTCTATGACCTTTCATTGCTTTTCAAAAGAATAGTTGGGCAATGAAGTACATGCGATATGTCGTGCAACAGCGTCACGGTCGTGCAGTACTAAAATTGTTCGTTCCTCACAAGCAGTAGGCCAGTATCCAGCCGTCAAGACACAGAAATCTTTTGTCCTTGTCGCTATTAACTTTTTTTAGCCTCTATTGTCGACGTCTCTCCACAATTGTCAGGGTTACTGTAGTGTACACGTACGTCCTTGTTATGTTCAGGTGTGCCCACAACTGGCGCAGCACAAATACAACAGTGCATTCGTTGTTCCTCTAATAAACAGCAACTTTCAGTAACCTCATCCTTCCTTTCGAGGTGCCTCTCTGTGCTTTGTACTACTACTGCTGTGCTGTCCCCGGCCTCCATGGATCCCGACGCCGCCGGTGGAGATCTCGACCTCAACCTCTCCCTGCAGCCGTCCATGGCGCCCGAGACGGAGCCGCCGGGCTATTTCGTCTGCAGCTACTGCGGCAAGAAATTCTGCTCCCCGCAGGCTTTCGGTGGACACCAGAACGCCCACAAAGTCGAGCGCAGCGTTACCAAGCGCGCGCTTGATGAGCTAGCCGCCGCTCGCCGGGACGATGGACAGGGAGGACAGCGCGGTAGGATGGGGAAGGTACCGGTGGGCATTGCTGAGTTGAGCACGGCGGGGAGATTATTCTCGCCACACCAGATCAAATCGTCGTCCCCGGAGGCGAGCCAGGATACCATCTCCGAAGACATGGACCTGTCCTTGAAGCTATGACTGGCTGTTATTGCTATCGTCTGACTTGTGCTCTTGCCGCTGGAGAAGGTGAGAAAACAGCTGATTGATATTTCGCCTTTTAGATTAAAGCACTTATTTATTGCGAATTTACTATACTCCTCCTTCACAAAAGTTTTTCCTTGTTCAGTTTTCTTCACACCTTCGCTTTCTTTTTGACATTTCACTAGGGCATGAGATACTTACTAATGCAGTACCTTTTACATTTTGAAATAGAAATGGACAAGGGAAGATAGAGGCTATAGCATCGATCATGTGTAGTACTACTACTTTGTGCACGTGGAATTGTCTCTGAGGTACACACACGATACAGATTAGATGGCACTCTAATTAATATAGTACATCATGTTGTTGTAAGACTACTCTCAACCCAACTTGTTGATAGCAATAAAGGTATAATACATGTATTGTGTAAGACTACTCTCAACCCAACTTGTGGATGCGTTATATCATCATGTTGTTGTTTCCTAGTTATCCTAGGAGATTTAAGATTTGTATAATGTTACAAGATTCAATACACAATGCATTTCAACGTGGTTTTCTAGTCTAGGATATTGTGCACATAAATTATATTTTGTGCAAGATAACACGCATCTTGTCTGTCACTCTCTCTTCTCCAACGTTAGGAGTAAGGCTATCTCCAACCCACACCCCATATGGCTACCCAAAACAAAAATGGGTAGCAAAACATGATAAACTTGTCTCCAACCGGCAACCCAAACAAAGTATCTATTTTCGGAGCCGAATAGTAGGTGACCAAGAAATAGGTAAGTTGCGAACGCGACCCATCAATCCTGCCGCGACGCGCGCAGTGGACCCCAGCGCCTCCGAGTCGAGCTCCCGGGCGAGGCGGAGGGAGAAAGAGGTTGGGGCGGCGCTTCCTTGCGGCGGCGGCGGAAGGCGCGGACAGAGCCAGAGAGAACGTGGGCGGCAGCGAAAGGTGCGGCGGCGGCGGAAGTCGTCCTCCCCAGAGCAGCCTCAAAACATCATTCTTCTCCTGTCCCGAGCTCCATCAGTCATGGCTGCTCGAACTCCAAATCCGCTGCATTACTCATGACTCCTCCCCATGATTCTAGTCAAATGGACGCGCAAGAGACTTAAGCACTGGATTCCCTCACTCCCGAGCCTCCATCTCCATGTCTCTCCCTCCAGATTCGAGCTTCGGAGCTCTGTCCATGGCGGGCGAACAAATGAGGACGAGCTCCTCCTCGTCCTGCACGGGCTTGTCTTCCATGGGCTCGGGAACCCCGGCCTCATCCTCCTTGCCCTCCTCCGGCGCGGTGCCGCTCCGCCGTTATCCGCACCAGCAGCAAGGGCGCCGCGTCCGCAGCTCCGGCTGCCGGACCTCGTCCTGCCTCGCACGTGTGTGCTCACATGCGCCTCCCCATCCTATTTTAAGCCTCCGATTGGAGATAGTTAGTTTTAGATCGTTACCTTTTAGCACTGTTGTGACCCATTGAGAAATTTGGATCTTCAAAATAGGTGTTGTGGGTTGGAGATAGCCTAAGTCATATCATAAAGAAATTTAATTTATGCCGCACCTGATTAATATGCGGATATAATACCTGTTGCCAATAGTTAGAAAAGGTGCAGGTGCAGGATCATAACTATATGGAAATCTGTCTGTGGATCATGGATTGGCCGGTGCAGGTGTGTGGCTCCGTAGGCCTTACCTCTAGACCTGTAGCTAGGCTCATTTCTGTCGCTGCCATAGATTTGTGCATAAAAACACGTGACATATTATCACTTCCTTTTGTCGCTGTCGGAATAGTGATATCCAGTAACCAACCATAATAATATGAAGCGACCCGGCAGTAGCAACTGGTGGTTGTGCGAGTGCTTTAGGGGCACCTATTTGAAACCGTGCGGAGAAAAGTATACACTGCTCGAAATGATAATCCTCCTTGCATTTCTTGTGAACGAAAGGATTTTCACCGCAGAATTTCAATTTAGCTATTTTCAATGTCACTGTTGCCTTTTCAAGGCAATAGTAATATCTCTTCTCGGACTAGATGCTCCCAACGAGTTTGTTGTTGCTATCAGCAAATGCTCTTTCTCTCATGGTTCTATCACCACCCCCCCCCCCCCCCCAAATTTTAATTTCTTTTTCCTGTTGGATACAAAGGAGACAAACCAACTTGCATGACTGTATTTCTGCCAGAGTGCAAAATCTGACCGGCACGTTTTCCAATCCCAAGGGGCACACATTTTACAAAATCAGGGTGGACACGCTTGCAGCTTTGTAAGCGTATGGGTACGTCTTGCTCCCATGACTTGGTGTGGGACACTGGGGAACATTTTGAAAAATCCTCACGATTCATGAGAACGTCCCAACAGTTCCATGCCGACTAACAATATAGGAAGTCAAACCGGTTTTCCTATCCTATATGCATCATGGAAGAGAATTAAATCTTAATCCAGAATGTTTAAATGTGAATCAGGAACCTTACGAAATGAGGCATCAATCTCAATTGTGTACTTCCATATGCACGAAACTACAAATGAGAAGCGGTTAAAACTTAAAAGAAGGTGTTTCAGTTATATGGTGGTTATGTCTTTCACATTTCAACTACCATTGCTCCTTTTCTTTCAGAATGGAATTCATGCAAAACAAGTTACAATTGGTTTTGATTGATAAACAGAGAAATATTTTATAAGACAATTTGAATCCAAAACATTTCAATGTGAAATTTCGAACCATACCAAACATGGCCTCAATCTGAAAAACATGCTTCATGAAAATAATCATATCAGTACAAATATATCACATTGCAAGTCCACTCAGACATGCTTAAATTTGCAGAAAGTGTTATATATAGTTAGTCCATAGTAGAAAAGAAATATTTTTCGGGCATAAAATGAACTACTATGTTACATATCTGTGATCAGGGGCGAAGCTATGTGTTGTTATCGGGGTCAGCCGACCCGACGACTTTCGACAAATCAATGAATTAACAATGTCAATTACCGATGATTAAGTTTTGTAATTCATTGTCAAGCTCTGATGGACCCCGACGAGCTGTTGTGCTGGCTTCGCCCTGATATGGACATCTCATATAGCTAATTTGTTGATTCTATTGTTGACAGTGCAAAAATTAAAAACAATCCCAAGCATCAAACAAGTACTAGACGGTTTTTCCTGCCTAAGTGAGGTTGTTCTCATAGCTCACAAGTAGTTCTCTATCATATATCATATCCTTATGAGAAATACTTTAGTGAACATAGGGGCATGTGCCCACCCTAGCTTTTCTATTAATTATGGATAGTATAAATATTAAATCTCTGATTGTACTATTAAACATGTCAGACTAGTTGTAAATATGTTGTCAAATCATAAATTGAAGTACAAAAACATCAAATTCTGACAAATTCATGAGATTCTGTTAAATTTGACGAATTTGTCAAAATTTGATATTTCTGAACTTCAATTTGTGATTTGACAATATGTCTACAACTAATATGACATGTTTAATAGTATAATCATAGATTCAATATTTATATTTAACCATAATTAATAAAAAAGCTAGGGTGGACACATACCATTATGCCCACAAAAGTCATTCTCTATCCTTATGCATTGTATACAATTTTAGAAAATCCTTTGATTAGACAAGTTACAATTGGTTTTAATTAGACAAGTTACAATTGGTTAGCGAACATGTAATATGACTAACCACTACATATGGAGGTGTGTGTATATATAATTTTCTAATAAATACACTTTGAGTGAAAGGTTACATAGGATGGAAGACTAGTTTCTCCCAAAGATCTAGATATGTCTCAAAAAAATAATTAAACTAATTTGTGTGTTGGACACACCTAGATTATGCCCCTTGTAGTTAAAATGGCTTATAATTAAACTAATTTGTGCGTTGGACACACCTAGATCCATGTAAGTAGTTTTGACGATGATGCCAAAGGTAAATAATGAAAGAAAAGTAAGAAACTAGATATACATTGTTTCCAAGGATATGAAACTCCATAAAATTCACATTTGGAGCAAGCATTTCATTTCATATATGCAAGTTTGAACAATCATTATGCAATTAAATGCTATGTTAAGACTAGGACACAATAAAAATTGAAACTACACATCAGACTATTCCCGGTGGAAGTTGCATTTTAATTCAATAGTGTCACATAAGAAGTTTTGATGATGTGGCAAGAGTTTAATGGAGAGAGAGAGAGAGAGAGAGAGAGAGAGAGAATGGATTTCATCTAGATAAAACTATGTATACACGATTACCTAGATTAATTTGAAATATTATGAAACTAGCACTATTAATTATAGACAAACAAAGTCCATCTCGTGCAGCCTAGTAGTTTTTGTGGCAAGAGATCTTTTCGCGAATACATGTTGTCAGATTTCAAATCTATCTGTATTGATAAGCAATTATAAGTGACCATCAAGTGTATGTCACAGTTGATGTTGAGCTAATGAATCAATCAAAATTAAATTTACTTTTGTGGATAATTACGCATTAATGTGCATACCTTTCTACAGAGACGCGGGATACAAGTAATACAAAAACCTGATCTATAGTCGACAACTTATTGGCACCATGACATGCAGGATGGTTTCCACCAGATTCTCCCTGTCCTAACGACATCCTACCACGAGATGCTACTACCTTCCATTTTTATTGATGGTGTTATGACAAGTTTTCTACTTCATTTTCGAATTAAAACTTGCGTCCTAACGAATGACAACAATTAAAAGTCAAAGGGAGTAGTTGTAGATAGTTTTCTTATTCTTCTTTCTTTTTCCTTTTCTCTTTGTATTACCTTTCTATATATAATCCACTTGTAACAACTACGTATTGTTACCTATATGCAATAAAATATTTAGCTAACACAGCTTCCTTCGAAAGCAGACATATTTCTTTTTTGTTTTATTTTCTATAAACAGTGATGTAATTATTTGTGATTTGTGAAACTACACTAGAATAATGCTCTGCAGTGGGGACACAATTTCTTTTGTTAGTGACGGACAATTTAAAAACCGTCACTATTTTGAATCGAACGAGAAGGTCCACTACTACGCGCTGAAAATAGTGACAGACACCACAAGGCTGCTACTATGGTAGTCCAGTCTGCTACTCTTAAAAAATAATAGCGGCAAATAGTCGCTACTCCATTATGGTCCAGCCCACTACACATATAGACTCCAAACCCTAATCTCACCCACCCAACCACTCCCTCTCCCAACCGCAGTCGCCATCTCCCTCCCTCTCTCTCTTCGTCTCTCCACCAGCGTTGCCCCTCCCGACGGCCCCCTCCCTGCGACGCGCTCCCCGCCGGCAGCCCCCTCCCCGTTGCGCCCTCTCCGCCGTCAGCCCCCTCCCCGTGGTGCGCTCCCTGTCGGCGCCGCCCCTCCTTGTGACACCCTCTCCGCTGGCCCTCCCTGCGGCGCGCTCCGTGTCGGCGGCGCCTTCCTCGTAGCGCGCTCCCCACCGGCGCCGCCCCTCCCACCGGGCCCTCCTCCCTGCATGCGGTGGCGCGACCGCCGCCCACCTCGCGCCGGCGGCGGTCCTCCCTCCCCACCGGCCACTCCTCCTCCGCGGCCCGATCTGGTCCCGGCTTCGCTAGATCCGGTGAGTAGGCAGCCGGATCCGGCCGGTGGCGCGTGGATCCGACCGCCGACGCACGGTTCCGACAAGCATTCTTTTTCTTTTATTTTTTGGCCTAGTAGTAGCGGACTGTGGTCGGTTGTGCTGATAAGGTATGATCCAAATTCAATGGCCGACTTCTAACGGAGCTCGTCGCCGGAGGCTTGTGGATATACTCGTTTAGGATTTTACCTTGAGACCATTATCTTCTTATAAGCCGTCGTTCGGCGTTGTAATCCAAATCTTGATATTGAAGTTTTGCTTGCTGGCGTCCGTGGTTTGTTTTCCCTTCCACCTTGGGAGGGTTTTTCATGTTAAATCTCGTGTCCCATGTGGTATGATTTCTTGTTCTTTATCGTTTGTGTGGCATCAATTCGTAACATCTGCATAGGTACATAATAGGGCGTATATACAGAATAGAAGAAGGTTTGAAAGTTTGATTTTTTTTTAGCATACTACTTTAGCGTGACTCTGTAGTAGAGCGCAGCGAAGGAAGGACGAGGTAAACCGTAAACTGGCAGCGAAAGAGATAAAGATCAGGCCAGTCTCTCGCTTCCCCACCACATATGGAGCACACAGTGAGTATATCATCATCCGAGTACATCGCCAGGCGGCAGCGATTGATCTAACACGTTTCACTTGAAAAACGTGTAATAGATTTCCTTCAATCTTTCCACGGTGGCATTTGTTCTTGACAATTCTTGTAGTAGAAACTTTGAGATTGAGATGGACATCCCGATAGCTGCGTTCTCCTCTTATATATAAGGGGTATCCAGTTATTCCACTTTTTTTCCTCTTGAGAAGATACATATGACAATTCACTTTCATGTGCTTGACTTGCATGTGAGCCCAGTCATCTTTCGCCTTTCGGACTTGTGAGCCAGTCAGCAGGAGAAAATATATGAAGGAAAAATGAGTAATATCCATACCGTATTCACCTTGTTCGGAAGTGAAATACTACTCCCTTACTAAATTGTTGTCGCCGTTGACCTTTTTGTTATGTTTGACCATTTATCTTATTTAAAAAAAGTTTAAGAAATATCATATATTTTGTTAGAATGTGTTTTATCACTAAAGAAACTTGAAATATAACATATAATTTTTTGTGTTTGATTTTTTTCTGAATAAGACAAATGGTCAACACGTCACGAAAAAAATCAATGGCGACAACAATTTAGTAAGAGAGGGAGTATGTACATGCAGCCGCTATCGAGCGTTGGGGTGCTTCCGTTCCGACAACACAGTAAGATAGTGACGTCTTCATCGGGATTTGGGAACAAGGGGCCACTACTGTAGATGAAACTTTTGCGCATATATGAACACTGAGCAGAACTAGTGATGATGACAAAACTGGTGCCTTCTGTTCGTCTAAACTAAATGATAAAAGGTGTTTACTCCCTCCGGTAGTACACTTCCAGTAGTCTACATGTGCTACATATATTGAACGATATACTTCCTCTTTATTCGGGCTTATATAACAAAATGGATGTTTTGGTGGGGACAACTAAAGACCTGCCGCAAATGTATTATCTCCGCATGACACCCTATGTCCATATCTCTCAAATACATGATGGAAGGTATATACAGTTATTTTCCCTCCAAAATGTTTTCTTAAAGAAAAACGGTGGTCACAGCTGCAGATCGTGATTCTGCTTGCAAGTGAGATTACACAGATCGTTTGGTCATTACATTGCGCAACATATATGCAGTTACATTATAATCAGATTATGTATTGTGGCGTGGACAAACTCGAGATGTATCCATGAAAATAGAAAAAGTTCATCATACATGAGATTTACTTTATTGAGGTCTATGCAGTCCAAGTATGAGGTTGAGCTTGCTAGGGCATACTACTAGATAAACAGTTTGCTCGCCAAAAAAAAGAAGCGGACCAAAAGTGACCTCAGTGGCATTCACCACAACTCAAAATACTTATTAATTATTAGTGTCAGGAGGGTGATCACCACTAATCCATGTTCAAAATACAATAAAAAATGATAGTAGTGGAATAAAAGGCTCGTCACTACCATCATTTATGTCGACACAAAAAAGGGTGAAAATCCAGAACCGTTTGGTATGGGTTGGTACTGGAAGTCACCCTAGGCAGCTCCATTGTCGTGTTGCCACCATAATCCCACACTCATTGCCACCACCGTATGGATGAGCGTGTGCCCCGGCAAAAGGCAACACCCACGCCTACATCGGTGCCCCTTCACAGTCCTCATGGAATGGAGGGAGGAGAGGACCATAGGGATGAGCAAAGAGGGGGAGAGGGAGAAAGAGGAGATTGTGGCATGCCAGCGGAAACCCTACCAAGGTAACATTGCCCCCCCCCCCCCACACACACACAACCACACCCCTCGTGAGCCCAACTAGCTTCCAGTCCACCCTGAGGCCCAAACCTACTCGCAATTGTAAGGGAACACTACATAATTGGATCCATAATCCTTTTCATATAGAATAGTTATGATACCATCCTGGTTCATTTCATACAGTTGTTAATGAATCAATATTATATTGTACCGACCATACCTCCAAATTATGCCGATAGACCCCACCTCATGCCGATAGACCCCACCTCTTGGGTTGCTAGTACGACCTCCTCGTGGGTTTTGGCTAGAGAGCTACAGTATGAGGTGTTCCTCACAACAAAATAAGTTTCGTTCCCAGATACTAACTCTTCGCATGTTGTCACAAGCAATTCATGGAGCAAATCAACTTGATGCACAACTGAAGAATAATCACATGACAGGAGTAACGTCGCGTTGATTTGTCTCCGCCCAGTGTGGATAGCGCTAGCTTCAAATTAATATCATAGCGTGCATAAGACAAAGCTGCCACTGCATACCTGCCAAATGGTCCAATCTACTAGCTCGATCTGAAGCCAATTTGAAGTAAAACTGTAACTGGAATGGAACTACAATAATACGACCTATTTTTTTCCTTTGGTTTGCTCCTTTAATTTATTTGTTTCTCCTTTGTACTCCGGGCGGGCTACCTTTATTATTTATTTTTTAATCAATAATCTGTAGTGCTCTTCTCCCCTGTTGTTTCAAAACACGCATTGTTGAATATGGCTGATACACATTTGCTGCTATTGAGGGGCAGGATGAACACGTCATCAACTCAGCATGTCAGAAAAAAGTTTGCTGCGTGCATGCATGCATGGTTGTAGTTGTAGTATCTAGTACTCGCGTTCGTCGACAAAAGTTGCATTGTCCTGCAAAAGTGCAAAGCACGTACGCATGTACCAGCCGGCCTGGTCGCACACAAATTTCATCTATAATATCCTGAAGGCGTGTCCGGCTTGCGCGATTGGTCCGTACGTCCATGACGCATCTGCGTGTAGGACGATCTCACCCGCTGAATTTTCAACGGATCAATCGACCAACACTAATAAAGAGGCTAATTTGATGACCAAGAAAGGACGCGGCAATAACGGATAGGATGATCTTACAACGCAAATTGACCAAATGAAATACTAGGCTCAGATGCAAATTATGATGGTACGAGAGACAAGACAATTAATTTTTACTGATTAGATTTAAGATGCTCCAAGAGGTTTGCCATAACCGCCTCACTGTTAGTCTCTTTTCAAATACTTTAGCTGTCTTGACTAACTAAAATGTCTAATTCTCCTATGGTTAATACTTAATATTGTGCGAGCGCATAACTAATTTTCAGGACATAACAAATAACAAAAGCACATGTAATAATGTAAGCTATTAAAGCACGCTCACTTTTCTTCCAACACTTACATAAATACTCCCTCCATTTCAAAATTGTTGTCGTCGTTAACTTTTTTCGTCATGTGTGACAATTCATTTTATTCAAAATATTTGTTCAAATATAAAAATTACTGACTATATTTCAAGTTTCTTTAGTGATAAAACACATTCCAACAAAATAAAAATATTTTTTCAAAAATTTTGAATGGTCAAACATAACGAGAAAAAGTCAATTGTGACAATAATTATGGAACAGAGTAGTACACACACATGAAGCTCCTCGCATAAAAAATGGTATGAGGCTGGAATGACAAGACAACCTAAACATGAAAACAATTTATGCAAAGAAAATAGAATAAACAACTTTTTTTAAAACATTGTAACTCGAGGTGTCGTGCGGAACCTTAGGTTGGTTAACATTATTTATAAAGAGCACAACTCTCTAGCTAGTGCTCAAAAGGGCCATATATACCAACACAGAGTGGCATCAAATTCCTATGAAAAGCATTTGGCAACACATCGTAATAATGGTGATATCTAACCTAATAATGGTGATTGAAAAAAAAACACAAGACAATGACATCCTTGTCATGTAAACATCTTAGTGATGGCAGCACGTGCTATTGGATGATTTTCTTTGTTTCGTTGTCATAGCTATATTAGTGTTAGAGAAAATATAATAATAAGATGATATAAGCGGGCCAAATAGCTTTCTACGTTAGATTTATGCTCAGTTGAAGGAGAGAGGGTGGAAGAGAGATAAAAGAGGATCGCAGATTATCACCTGCTACATGGGTCCTATATCACTTGTCATCCTACACTCATTCAGTTTTTTCAATTTACTTGTCAACCTTGCATCTCAATGCATATTATTCTCTCTTTCCAATACACCTACTCTCTCTCTCTCTCTCTCTCTCTCTCTTATTTTCTGTGCAACTACCTTTTTACTTTTCCTTAATTCTTGTGTTCACGGCTAAATTGACAAGTAAATTAAGAGGATACTTATGGTTGCTACCAACCAAGAGGTACGGTGGACCCTTATGCCTCTGGATCTTCGATTCATCATGAGATATGTTGCATGTGTATGTCAAAAAAATTCAAAGATAAAATATAGTGTTATATGTATGATAGAACTCGTGTCTTAATAATACCTATATTTTTTCAAAAAAATATACCAAGGAGATTTCAAAGTTTGCCATTCAATATATAGTAAAGAACACTCAGCAATTGTGCACCAAATATATGAGACCTGCAAATCCAAGAAACATGCGCTGCTGTCATCCACTTCTGCAGCGCTGGGCCGACCTGATCTTGGCCGGGAGCAGTGGGCAATTCCTATTGAGCAAAGTCTTTAACCCAGCTAATTATACAACGTTTCTATTCCAAATTATTAAGCTTTCTCTCTCACACACGCACAACACGAACGTACCACAGAGAGGCAGTGCTAGCTAGGTGCTTATAATGGAGGAGGAGCTCAACCTCGAGCTAACCCTCCTGCATCGGTCGCCAGAACCGCCTGGCTTCTTCATTTGCATCTACTGCGACCGGAAGTTCTGCAGCTCGCAGGCTCTCGGCGGCCACCAGAATGCGCATAAGTACGAGCGCAGCCTTGCCAAGCGCCGGAGAGAGATCCAAGCCGCCCTGCGTGCACACGGGCCGGCTGCCGCGGGTACTCGACGAGGCGCCGGAGCTGCTTTTGCTGCAGGTCATCAGAGGGCCACCAGGCTGGAAGCGAAGCAACAAGCTGCAGCTCCACTGAGCATCAAGAAGATGCCGCCGGACGAGCACTGCATCGAGCGCGTTGCCGAGCTGGACTTGTCCCTCAGGCTGTGACTGGTTTCCCCGCACCCTTTAATCCGATTCTTGTTTGATTCCGTGGTGGTTTAATTATGTCTCTGTTGGACTCATCGATGCCTCATGTGGTTGCATATATGTCTTTGATGGATCTTCTCGCCAATAAACTATGGGATGAACACAACTGACGATCTATCCGTGGTATATCTCCATAGGACATGATATTTGGTGTGCTCTTCCGTTGTTTCCCGTTTCCTGTATTCTCAACTGGTGATCTATCCCTGTTATATATCCAGATGATATGATATTTGGTGTGCTCTCAGTTGTTTCCATTGCCTATATTCTCAACTGAAACTACTATCTTTCTTGGGGCTTCATGGAATTATAAATTACTTTTTGCTTATTATGTCATGTGAAGCTTTAGTCCCAATTAATGAAAAGAAAATAATTACCATCTCCCAGGTTTTCTGAATCTTGTATATATGCCTCTCTTAGTGAAGAACTGAATCAAGGACCGCTAATTCAATCATCCATTCTATAGTATATTTAGTTCCCATTGTTGGAGCACACAAACTTTTTAGGATCCAAGACCATGGATTGAAGGGTTTTCATGTAATTTGATATATGGTTTTAATATAATATTTTACATAGTTGGTTACAACATACGATTACTAATTAATTTTTGAAGCATCCACTCACATGGTCTATGGCCATATATAGCTCAACCATGGTGTTCTTGCGTTTTCAAGCCACATGGGATTCCTCGAATGTGACATTTAATTCCTGGATCTAGCACACTATGCACTACAATTATAAACATGTCTTGCATTCATAATCTGATGAGTCATGCTCCTGATTACTTTCTCTATCATCCCTCTTATCTTCCTATGAAATTAATTGGTACATGTAACAAGAGGATAAGTCCAGATTGCATAGTGTTTTATAGATCTAAATCATCATGAAAAACAAGTCCAAAGTTGGGCTTTATTGATCTTATCAATTGCCCAAGAAAAAAAATGTATGCATATCAACTGAAATAGATCTGCTAAGATCGAGAGCTAATTAAAGACTGAAGTGGACACAGATAACTGATCTCTAATTGCTAAATGAACTATAGTCACATTGAAAAGTACTACCTCCTGGATTTAAAATGATGAAGTCCATGCAGTTGCCTTGGACTGCTTTTGTACATCATGTCATTTCTGAAAAGTCATTAAAAAATATGAAGTAGTAAAATGATATGGTTTTCATTTCGAGCTTAGGGCTATTTATTCTTTGGGGATTTATTTGACATGGTTTATTGAGCATATTTTTAAGTATATAATTATATTGAGGGATGCATGTGATTGTTTGTTTAGTTTATAAAATTGTTTCTCTTTTCTTTATCAGAGAGTATACATGGAGCCTTTAATATACCTTTTTTTACTATATAAGTAATGTATGCATGAATGATTCAGCTGATACAGAGTAAAAAGAAAAAGAATAGGAGAACGAGATATGCTGCTAGCTAGGAAAAAGTGCAATAGCAATAATGGATTGATATGTTTCCCTTGGATGCCACTATAATTATATGCATCATGGTCAGTCAAACTTGTGAAATGGTGTGCTGGGGTATTGAGAAAGGGAACCATTTCCTTTTCAGGAAGAGGAGAAAGAAGGAAAATGTTTTTTTAACTACACCTACTAGATGTGATTTAGGTTATCCAAAATATGCATCAATGCACAGGGGACATATTCAACCAGTCTGACTATATATATCCTTAAACATAAGTTTAAACCTTGGATTATACTATATTGTGAACTGGAAAGGTTCAACCTTGGATTATCCTATTTTCTTTACCCAAGCATTCTAGTTATATTAGTCTGCTTGTTATTATATTGGTCAAAATGGTTAAATATATTTCAGTCTGATGGTTCATGAACCCTTAATTGAACTTAGCTTACACTGACAAATTTGATTTAAAAGAGATAAATGAGAAGGTTGCAGCTATTGTATAATATGTACTTCAAAATCCTTTTGTGTTTGGTAAATTTTCATTTGTTGGAAAGAATATGGCTTGAAGTTGGTACAGGATTCCAACCTACAAATTCCTGCACATACATGAAATCCCATCATCTATCAGTACCATAGAAATGGATATTCTGGTATTGTGGTTTTCAGTTGCCTCTTGCCTCTCAGTTACATTGTTTGATAAAATAATCTTAAGAAGTACTGTAGGAGAGGAATTTACAGTGATAATAAACGTAGGATACATATATAATTATAAATAATATACTTTGATATACACATCCACACCGTACTTCAATTAGATTCTTGATTTTTATTGGTATTAGTTATTCAGATTTGCAACAAAAATACTAGAGGACTATAAATGCTGGTGTATAAGCCATAAATGTTCACACTTTCAGTCAAAAAAAGGGGGACCGATTATAGTGTTTTTTATTTCATTCGGCTTTTAGTAAGAACACAGTCAGTAATTAATTCTTTCAAATGAGTAACGTTCATGAAAAAAAAACATCATTGAACCAAACTACTATATATTGAGATATATGCAGAAGAAAATTAAGATATGTGTGCTTGATTTGGTGGAGGACGGAAAAAAAATTAAGGTATGGCGAAATTAGCATATCATAGACGACATCTAAAAAATGTCCAGCAAAGGAGCTAGGCTAACTCTTCCATCTCATAAAGAACCACACCACGGACCTCCAGTGACAAACTACAATATATTTTTCCTTTTTCCTCTTGCAAACTACAAAAAGAAAATGTTTCTTGTTAATTCATGACTGCAAAGTGATATTAGATGATTATGGTAACCAAAATAAGGTATGGCGAGAGCCATACTTGGCCACCATGGTCCTCTGGCACTGTGCTTGAATGAAAGACGTATGGGCGAAGCTAGGTAGAGAGCCACCCGAGTGCACCATCACCAAGGAAAATCTGTAATTGAAGTGATTAACTCCTAATTTTTCACCTCTCTTGTGTGCACACCTAAACTCACTCATATGCACTCAGATGCTCCAAGCTCTAGGTTCACCACTGAATGAAAGGGTGATTGACTATGATTCATGTGGATATGATTTGAGACGGGTTTGAAATGTTTCTCAAAGAAAATAAAACCGCATCAAACGAGCCCTAAATCGGTAGTCGAACCATTTTCACCCCCTATCCCTTAGCATGGACTGGTAGTGCGGTGTACTACAATCTACATCATCGTCATGTCCACATGTGCTAGTAACAATGGGGAGCGTGAGTGAAGAGTTAGGTTAAATCATCATCTTGTTTCGGCGCTTGCTCAGTGATGTTATTACATGCAGTGCACAGCGATCGATGGCGATTGGCGCAGTGAAAACTGGTGCCAGTGACACCACACAACACGAGGCGCCGGCCGGTCGGCCAGCCGCTTGCCTGCCTGCGGCAGCATTGAGCGATGCACCGATTGGTGCAGACAAAGTCATAGAAACATTAACAGCACACGCAGAAACCGCATGCATGCGTCGGCTGCCGCGCTGAAGGTCCGTAGCAGTACGCCGCAGGCCGTACGCCTGTAGATTGCCTCGAAATATCCGCTTGTTTGGATTACACGTGCAGTGCGAGTGAAATTTCCGGGCCGGGGGTGTGCCTTATCGGGAAGGCGTCAAGGCGCATCTCCCGTTCTATCATACTTTGGGGTTCATGTGCGCATTTAGATGTGGTAGAATGTTCAAAAGGGCTCCGGAGGAGATACCTTTGCCCACCACCAGTCGGTTTTCCATTTTCCGCATGGCAGAGTCAGCTGAGTGGTCGCAATCATTATAATGGGGGCACTACTAGCATTTCAGGCTGGCAGAGCAACCGTGCAAATGAATCAACAGAGAACTGAAACACATGATTAAAGCGAGAGTACAGTAGCAGGGGAAAAGGGTGAAAGACACAACAGGACCCGTGAGTTTTGAATAAGACCGTTCCATATATCACGAGATACAATGGGAATGGGGAATCAGATCAGAGCGGAAAGTGAAAGAGATTGCGATTAATTAGGGCATATACCAGTGTGTAGGATCGACAAGAACAATTCGAACGCGCGCATCCACACGCGAATTTGAAGACCAGGGAAAACACGTGCACTAGTAGGATCATTTTCCCTTTCTGTTTTTTTTTTCAGGGAAACGACGCTCTTATTGATTCAAAATCGGTAAAAGAGCTTTATCCAAAAAAAATATCGGTACATACAAGAGCAATTGCAATGTTTGCTGTTAGGCTTTTCCGTCTCCGGTCGGTCTCCCACCATCAGCCTTGTGCAGTTGGGCCGCGCTGGCTCCGTGGGCTTCGGTGGGCTTACTATTTGCATCAGCCATTTAGAATAGGCGACGATTGCTTCAATCCGGTGGCGGCGCACGCGGTTTCCTCACCACCGTGCTCGCCTGCTCGAGCTGGGAGCTTTCTGTTTTCGCTTCGTGCGCAAGTATCATTCATGCCTGCAACGGCACGGGCATGGACTCGTGGTTGTGAGCATTGCAACGGCGTGGACACGAGCATGTCCAGCCGTTTTACCTGCAAGACGAACCGACCACCTCCATCCTCCCAGATGGTCGGGTTGCCAATTCGGTTGGGTAGTGCCCGGATGAGCGTCACAGACCGATCGAAAGAGGCAAGTTATACACACATGCATCCGTTTCTGAAGCATATTGCTGGCCATTCTCAGAGAACAACGTCCCCTCAAATCGAAGCGTAACCGAGAGAGACCGATAGATCATGACTTTTTGTTTGCTTTATTAAGAAGGAAATCTCTTCGGTGCCACCATGCATACACACAATCACTCAGCTCAGCTTGCATGTTGTGACGTGGCTTTCACTTGGGCCTCCACACTTCATTACTTTGCTTGACGCAATCGGTGTATTGAGCAGGAAAAAAACTTCTCAACTGGACTTTCGCAAGCAGTAATTTTATTTTCGAGGAAGAAGTACAAATAACTTCTATATCCCACAAGAGAAGTATTTCACGGTTAACACAGATGAGCTGAGCCAACTTTTCTTCAAACTTCTCTCCAGCGGAATGGGTATGTAGAAGAGCAACTCGAGTGCACGCCTCTAAATGATCCTCTACTCTAAAATTTAAAGACTTGATTAAAAAACTCAACTCCGAGCAAACCTACTAAACGGGCCTACATTTATTTTATATTCCTCTAAGAGCGTATTTGGCATAGCTCCGCCGCTCCACTTCAGAGTAACTCCGCTCCTAAACTCTCCTCCGAGTGCCCTAAAAAAAAACTCTCCTCCAGAACTGCTCTTTCAAAGAGGTGAAGCTCATTTTGAAGGTGTTTGGCTGGCTCCGAATAGCTCCCGGAGTTCGACTCTCGAGCCATGCCAAACACGTCCTAAATTTGAGCTCCAAGCCTCCATTCATGGAGACCCTCCAACCCACCCTCCAAAATGTGGGTCTCACCTTGTAATTTCTTTTCTTTTTTTCTCATCTCTCTCTCTCTCTCTCTCTCTCTCTCTCTCTCCGATTCTCCCGCATCTCCCCGGCGGCGGCGCCGTGCGCAGCCACATCGTTGGGCGCCGGCCTCGAACGCCGCCTCGACCACCGCCCCTCTTCGACTCCGGCCCGGTGAGGAAGAACCATGACGTTGGATGCCTCCCGGCGGATGGTGGCTCCCCGACGCGCAGGCGAGGCCACGCCGGGTCGCGGCGGGCGGTCGTGTGGCCGGGAGGGCGAGGATGTGGTCATCGGATCGACACCGTCCCCCACCGGATCTAGATCGTCCCGAATTTTCAGCCTTGACACCATCCTCGCCATGCCGGACGCGCGGCTCCTCCGATTTGCGCTCGGACATGGACGGCGAAGTGATGGCGAGGATGAGGCCGTACGTGTCGGTGGCGAGGATGCTGGAGCTGCGGTGAGATCGAAGACAGGGCCTAGCAGCATGGCAGCGGACGCGAGCACACGGGAACGGGAGTTGTAGCACATTCATGAGTGGTGTCGACAACGCGTAGGAGGTGGAGCGGCAGCGGCATTCATCGGCTTGGGAGCGGGAGCGACGGCGTGGTCCGAACCGGAATTTTCTTGATCCGACCGACATGTTGGGTCCACGCCAATAGAGGTCTTGGTTGCATTCTTACGCTGGAGTTGACATCAAAAAATGAGTTTAGCAAAATGAGTCTGCTAATTATCCATACTGGCAGCCTGCAAAAGCCAAAATGGAGATGCATTTTTTCGGGCGCAGCTGGAGTAGCTCTAAAAACGCACAAAATTACAGGGCCGGAAGTAAGAAAAGGGAGAGTGGAAACAAGAAACGGTGTCAATATGACAATCCCACGGGGGCAAACAGCAAAACAGTAGTGCAGGACGCATTCCCGCACCCACTGGCTACGACGACACACGTCGGTTGCGCCGGTCGAAATATCCTTTCCTCCGCTCCCATTGGCTGCCGTCGGCTCGGTGTACGCAACTTGCCGCCGCGTTGACGACATCAACGAGCTTCCCCAAAACAGCGGCCGCGGCGCGCGCACCGGAGTTGGCGCCAGCGCGGTCTCTGGCGCCACCGTGTGCGGCTGGCTGCGGTCAAGATGCGTTGCTTCGTGTGTGCAGTATCGATGGTTCCACTCGCCCGTGCACGAACACGTCGAGCCGTTTCCGGCCACGAATCGATATGCGATTGCATCTCGACGACAGAGAGTTCACGCAGAGCAAATTTGATGCCGTGGTCTACGGGCAGGCGGCAGGCAAGTTCGATTGCGCCTCTGCAGCTAGCTCTTTCTCTCTGCTGCTAGCAGCTCTCGACAGGTAGTAGGAATGGAAAGGTCCGGCACTGAAACGGGTGGAGCACGTGCAAGAGACAGCCTCGCTCCACTCAACCGTAGTATGCCGGAGGATGCGGTCCAGCCAACACACTAGTAAAGCATAGCACTCCACTCAGACTCAGGTAATAAATTAATCGTTCGACGTCCCTAACAAAATTCACATCCACCCGACCCGAGAATGCGTTGAAATCTCGCTAATCTGCTAGCCTTAACCCTGGTTCGTCTCCCAGCTAACCACAACTAATTAATTAACCCATCGATCGTTTTCACCCTTGCCGCGCCGCACAAGATACGCGCCGTGGTAGTGGCGAGCTGGACCGTCCGCACCACGACACGTGTGACGAGCCCGCGGGGCCACACCGCCGGACGACGTCGCCATCGGGCTGTATGTTGCGCGCAACGACGTCAACCGGGGGCACCTGTGGACGCCTGTGGGCCGCTCCGTGCCGATCCGACGATCCCGGTGAAAGCAATGGGGGGGACGCAACAAGTCACCACGCGAACGAGAATCACGTCATGGCAGTAAATAATTAAGCCCGATGGTTCTAGATAGTTCTTCGGCCGAAGGTGCCTTGGATATTTGACTGAGATTGATTCTTGCAGAATGTATTCTTCGCGCTTACGTAAGGTTGTTGATATGCTAGCTCTCGCTTTATTATTATTTCCCATTTCGAAATGATGATCTTGCGGTGCAACCGCCGTGCGTGGCTATCGCTGCAAACGTAAGCGTTGAGGTGTGAAAAATGGGAGAGCATCTTGGATTGTGCTGGCCCTCTGAACATGTTTCAACTTATTGGTAGCTTTAATTTGATGCTTTGTCACAATATCATGTGGCAGATGCTCGCAAAAAGTTGTCATTTTTTACAGAGATAAAAATCTTTGTATGTTTCAAATCAAAATACTATAAGGTGGGACGCTTATGGTCAATTACTTTCTTTACATGTCACGTGCTTGAGTATGATCTAATCAGGCTATATGCGTCCGAATATTAAGACCAATGCTCGACATAGTGGGATCTCTTGCACTAACAACTCTTTCTAGCAGGTATTTTTCATTCCATCATTAATAAGATTGAGATTGATCGAGATTACATCAAGTAAATCATCTATGCACGGTCTTACTATATAAGCACCAAAGCTAGTTTACTTGTTAATTTAAATTTCTTGTGCCTCCATTATTCACATACGAAGCAATATCTTATTTCCATGGAAAAGTCTGTTGAGCCCATAGCATCTAGCACACAGTGTAACCACCATGCTCCTTTTGCACACAGTGTAACCACCATGCTCCTCAAAAGGCATGGAGGCACGACAATGCTAATGCCTTTCTAAAACATCCAAAGAATACCTAATCACAGAGATCTAAGTGCAATCAGCCAGCTGACAGGGCCCACCACGATGGAAGACGAATGATAAAAAATTGGTAATGGGCGCATCGCACCACCGTCCAATTATCACCACACTGTCATCTACAATCGTCCAACCTGCCGCCCCCTGATGTCACTAGAAATTTTCACCAGGTAAATTATAGAAAAATGAGGATGTCAAAGACCTAAAGATGTCATTTGATGGAATCTCCGTACATCCAAACGCTCATGGAACTAATACCCAATATGTTCTTATATTGCTTGTTACTAGCATTAATTCTGTCCATTAGTGTTTTTTTCATTCTCACCCTTTACAAACATTAAATTTTTATTATGACACATTACACAACAATTTATTTTAGTATGTAGCATGTATAGCATACATGGTGGTTTCATCTAAATAAAACCATAAAGCATGAATGAGATAGGAGAACATAAAATGCTCTTAGAGCCTCAACCTAACCTAAACATAGGTACTCATGTACACTCGAACTATCTCATTACAACATCTGAGTTAAAGTTATACTAATAAATGTGAAAACAACATAAAAAATATATTGCAAAATATCATATGTGTTGAACATGACGAGATTATACAACCCGAAAACCTTTGGAGCACCAAACTTGGAGATAATTCCTCGCAAATAAAATGGAGATAATTGCTATTCAATTTTGTCATAATTGAAGGTCCCAAGCGCAAATCCATGATCATCTATGATGTGCGGCATCCATGCCACCCCGCCCCCGAAAATATCAAGGCCATGTCAGCAACGCCAGGAGGCGATCTCCTAGCCCACAGCCCCCTCCGAATAAGTATCTCCCTCCCTGCGCTTGCCACACCCGCGGCACTCAATCATCACAGACACGAGGGACCCAAAATCACAGGTGTCCACCTGTCGGTGACTCGTGTAGCCCGTGTGGGCCTCCACTTGTGCCTATGGGTGAAATAACGCGGCCGCACCACCACCACCCCCGCATCGCGAAAAAATCTTTTTCTCGCCTCTCGTCGCTCCTCGCCGTTTCTCTCTCCTCCCCTCCGCCTCATCCGAAGCTCGCCGCCTAATCCGGCCGCCGCCGACGCAGGATCGCCGTGGAGTGACCCGAATTAGCAAGCGCTCGATCGAGGTAATGCTCCTGATTTTCCCAGGATTTTTCCTGTGCGGGTCTCGTCTTTTCCGCGCTGTATTTGGTATTTACTGCTTTCGTCTTCGTTGTTCTGCGCCTTTTTTTGTTACCGTTACTGGCGCGAATTTGCCGGAAGGATGTGTCGATAACTTTTGAATAAGGCGGTTTAGGCGGGTTTTTGGTAATAGATTTGCTGGAGACGTCTAGTACCGGAGGGGGAAGAGTTTAAATTTCAACGGCGAAGCTGAGCTGATTAATGTTATTGTAGATGAATCGACGCGAGGTGGATGCATTTTATGTGCTTTGGCTACGAGCCAGGTGTCTGGTAGCAACCGTAGTGTGGATATTATCTGCTTTGCTCTCTGTCTAGGGCCATTTCAGCGTGTAGAACCCGTAATTACGACTGTGGACGTAATTAGAGCAGGGATGATTCTTGTAAATTCGTTTATAGTAAAGTAATTCCCTTCATTCTAGTTGTAACCATCACTTGCTACTTAAATATCATTAAAATATGTGAAAGTAAAATATTGGAAAGAAAATATCATAGTTGCTACAATACAATGTTTTCATTACAAATTCGGAAATGCAGAATCCTGTATGAAATTTAAAATACACATATTTTACTTTTTTTTTCATTTTCCTGATACAAAAAACTTTAGATCCTGAGACCATTTGTGTTGCTGCGCTGCAATGTCTGAAGATATTGTAAAGTAGATACTACCTCTTGCAAATACAGATCCATTAGACAATTACTCCATTTTTTTAATGCCGTGTCAAAGGCAAACCTATTCATCTTTGTCTGTAAATTTCTAAAAAGATCATGTTGATTGTTAACATAAGGTTGATGTTACTATATTCATCTTAAGAATAGTTAACATAAGAATTATTATATTCATTCTATTTGTATATATTGCTACTGAAAGTTTTAGGTTGGATTGGAGACATTGGCTAGGTTTATTTCTCGCTGCAAATATCCAATGAAACTATGACATTGAAACTTTAAAGTTTAGAAATCCTTCCTTTACCCTCATAAGATTTACTTTTGTCATGCTTTTGTTGCAATGTATTTGGTGGATGCATGTTGATACTATAAAGGTTTTAACTTTTAACACATCGTGCACTTTGATTTGGTTGGTTTCGCCTCTTTATGTTTTTAATTAAATTTTGAAAATCCTTCCTTCACCTTCATAGTATTTCTTTTTGTCATGCTTTTACTGTACGTATTTGATGATTTCATGTGGATACTGTAATGTTTTATCAGTTATCACATATTGAGCAAATTGCTTTATTAGCTCCCTTTCTTTGTGTTTTGTAAGTTCTCATATTTTCTTTTTTCAATTTTGGTTTAGATGATATATCTTCTTGCCCCTTTTCTTTTTTTTTTTCTATCTTGTTGCAATGCAGAGACTTAGCAACTATGTTTGAGATTGGTTGATATGATCCTTGCTCACGTTGAGGAATGCCCCCTCCGTGGGGGGTTCATTGAATAAGGTCGCAATACTGTTAGGCGAAATTGTGTCTTACGGAAGGTTTCTTGGTTTCAAGGCAAGTAACCTGCTAAGATTAGGGAATTTGGTGGCATAAATGGATGAACTGACTGGCAACTTTAACACGGTGTTGATTACAGGTGCTTTAATTGCTTATTGGAGCAGTTTCTCTAGTTTCTTTCTATCTCTTTGAGAGTATATCTAGTTTGTTGGGCAGGTTCTTGAACTATCAAGTATGTCTGCCTCAAATGAGAAATGGATAGATGGGCTTCAGTTCTCATCACTGTTCTGGCCTCCACCACAGGATTTGCAACAGAAGCAAGTAAGTGTCTTTGCTAGTTGACTATTCATTTAATATATATGCTATAATTTTAAAGATGCCTGGAGTGAATTGCACTCATCTCTGGTACCATTTCCTGTTTGAAGGCACAAATTTCGGCATATGTTGAGTACTTTGGCCAGTTTACAGCTGACAGTGAGCAATTCCCTGAAGATATAGCTCAGGTTCTTTATCTCTTAGGATGTATTTCTTGTGGCCTTGTGGTAACAAGTATATGGGAATCAGCTAATCTTTAATCACTTTAATGCAGCTCATTCAAAATTGCTATCCATCAAAAGAAAAACGATTGGTAGATGAAGTATTGGGTAATACAAACTTCTTATAGCCATATGTTATGCAGCAAGAAATTTAATATATAATTAACATCTTCTTCTTCCTACCTGGTACAGCAACTTTTGTCCTTCATCATCCTGAGCATGGTCATGCAGTTGTACATCCGATCCTTTCACGTATCATAGATGGGACCCTGTGCTACGACAGGAATGGTTCCCCATTCAGCTCCTTCATCTCTTTATTTAGCCAGACTTCTGAGGTTAGGCCCCTAATATCTTGGTTAGTTGTTAATTCTTTTCTGTCTTAATAGGATTTAGCCACTTAACATTTCAATACCATTTTTAAGTTCTGGATAGTGCTGGCTGAATACTCTTTGCCTATAAAATGATTTTTACCCCCACAGAAAGAGTACTCGGAGCAGTGGGCCTTGGCCTGTGGAGAAATTCTTAGAGTTCTAACTCACTACAATAGGCCAATATTCAAAATTGAGCGCCAAAATAGTGAAGCTGAATGTAGCCGCACTGCAGACGAGGCTACATCAAGTGATTCCTCCGAGAAGAAATCTGAATATTCTCCAGGAAATGAATCCGACCGGAAGCCGTTGAGGCCACTCACTCCTTGGATCACAGACATATTGCTAGCTGCTCCTCTGGGCATCAGAAGTGACTATTTTAGATGGTGAGGCATATCCATATTTGAGTCTTAAATTTCCTGTTGTCTATAATTTTCTCATTTCAAATGCAACCTTGACTATTGGGGAGGATCACACGTTATGTGATGATGAACACAGAAAACAGCATAATAAGTATATGGTAAGAGGGAAAAACTAACATTTACGTAGGATATGACATATGCAAGGAATGGAATGTATTATCAAGTCAAATCTGTTTAATTGCAAGATGTATCCAATTAGTTTGTCTGTTTCTCTGTTGCAATGTTTTTGCAATATGTATCCTATTAGTGTTTGATTATTTCTATGTTGCAACGTTTTCTCTGTTGGAATATATGAATCCAGTATATTTTGTCAGTAGAGACTGATTACTTTTTTTTTGAGTCAAGAGACTGATTACTTTCAATGGACATGTAACTGTATAAATATGCAGGTGTGGTGGAGTCATGGGAAAATATGCTGCTGGTGGAGAGTTGAAGCCTCCATCAACTGGTCCGTAACATGAAAAACCATATGTTATATCCTAGAATAGCAGAATATACATACAATATGTAGAATTTTCAACTTATGTGGAAGAATTGTTTTATAACCCCACTGGGAAATTAAAAAATGAACTATAACTAGTATAGCGAGCAATCAATTATTTGGCCAGAGGGATTAGCTAGTGCACTCGGTGTCACAATGCATGAGTTATTGCAATGTACAAAGCATCCTTTTTGTAGCATCTTTATCTATGAAAGCCTTGTATTTTAAACTTTGTGAACACTTTGGTGGAGCTTTTTAAAGTGTCTACTAAGGGTTAGATGAATGTGAACTAAAATTTCTAATAAGTATATCATTGGAAAATTCTGTACCAGTAAAAAATCTCTTCCACTTTGTGCGTACTAATTGTTTTACAGTACCATATAAAAATCACATTGATGTGATATGAACAACTACAATATATTTATTTTTATGGATAAAGTCTAGTTTACTCCCTCCAAGTATGACCAAAGTCCGGATAACCCCCTAAACTATTGTTTGGTTTGTTTTAGCCTACTATTCAATAAAAGAGTTCATTTTACACCTTTTCTTGGTATTCTAATCCCAATTTACTAATGTAGACTTGTATTATTGTCTCAAACTCACATGTGTTGTCGGATATAACTAGGTAATCAACAGGACATATAATATCATCTATGACTCGACAATAGGGTGTACCCTCTCACCTTCTCCCTTCCCATAGAAAGTGGATCGTTCACAAAAAAAAAAAGTCTCTACAGACATGGGTTATATGACCCGTCCATTTCTTTGTCACATCCCATTTCTTTGTCACATCGTACAATCCAAGCGTGAGGTCGAGTGAGAAATCCCTGCTTAATTGGAATCAACATAAGCAAGTTGAGGCTTCCCACCTTCTATGCCTAGAGAGGTGGGACAAAAGTGACTTTTACATATCTCAGAAGTTTTAGAAGAATAGGCATACTCAATCTATGGTTAGTGATCCCATTACCGTATGTGCATTAGAATTCAGTAACTTTTGTGAAAAAAATCCTAATTTTATGTTTTTTAGGCAAATACAGTTGGGGAAGCCCCTACTGTTATTCATTTTCATGTTTCAGTAATTTGCTAACATAATGTGTGGACATTCTGAGCTATCTATTGCTTTCATTTTACACATTTTGAATGTGAGTTTATTTTTTCCTGTTTCAATCTGTGGTGTCCATTTATGATTACTTCTATGACTCATGTAAGCACTATTATGTTTGCGAAAGTTGCTTAACACATGTTTGGGTGATGTAGCTTTCAGCCGAGGATCTGGGAAGCATCCACAACTTATGCCATCCACCCCCAGATGGGCTGTTGCCAATGGCGCTGGAGTTATATTGAGTGTCTGTGATGAGGAGGTAACTCGATATGAGACAGCTAATTTAACTGCAGCAGCCGTTCCAGCATTGCTGTTACCTCCCCCCACAACACCATTGGATGAGCATTTGGTCGCCGGCCTTCCCCCTCTCGAACCATATGCACGCTTATTTCATAGGTATTAACTCAGCTATTGTCATATGAAATCTAGTTCACAGGCAACTGTTTAACTTATCATTCTACTGTCAGATACTACGCTATTGCTACTCCAAGTGCTACACAGAGGTTGCTTTTTGGTCTTCTCGAAGCGCCACCATCATGGGCTCCAGATGCACTTGATGCAGCAGTTCAACTTGTTGAGCTCCTTAGAGCAGCTGAAGATTATGCTACCGGCATGCGGGTATGACATGCTTCTCTATTCAAGGATGGAAATTTTCAAATTACTTCATGTGGCAATAATTTCTCTACCAGTATCTTTTGGTTTGAACCTTCATTAACCATGATTACTTCATTTTTCTTAGCTTCCAAAGAACTGGATGCATCTACATTTTTTGCGTGCAATTGGTACGGCTATGTCAATGAGAGCTGGCATCGCTGCTGATACAGCTGCTGCTTTGCTTTTCCGTATACTCTCTCAACCAACACTGCTTTTTCCACCATTAAGACATGCTGAAGGAGTCGAAGTACATCATGAACCACTGGGTGGCTATGTATCATCATATAAGAGGCAGGTATGTAAAATAGTTTTGGTGTACATTAGTTTCTCCGTCTCCCCTTTCATGTTGAGTACTCATTCTTGTTTACTCAGTTTTCTCAGAGCCTAGCAATATGATGATACTATGTGTGTTAAAACGTTTTCTGGTCAAAGCACAGTTAATCGTTTTCTCAAACCAGCCTTTTTCTAGCATGTGTCATCAACAGATTGTCAAATCTATGATTATGATACACAATTACATGGCATACTGAAATTGTATCTTCTATTCTTTTAAAATGACTGATATGGTGATACATATGTATCTAACAATAGATAAAATATATACTGGATATATTTGATTAGTTGCAGTTAAGACTCAATTTCCATCACCCCAACATTGCAGCTATATGACCTCAAGGTACATAGCACTGGAATAATCACAATAATAAGATCTGTAAGGTGCACATGAAACATTGTTCATGGCATAGATAGAAGAGGAAAGGTATTTGTTAGGATTGACTGGGTTAATGGGATGGACCGTTGGATTAAGAATGGGACAGGATTTTATTTGAGGTATTTGGACCGGGCCACTGGGAATTAGCATTTGTCGTCGAGATAAGTCAAGACAGTGGATAGTGTAGTTGCCATGTTACATTTGATAAGCTACAACATGAAACAGATTGTCTATGTCTAGCATAGAAGAATATTTGACTTGCTTTTATGGTATGCTCCTATCATTTGATTTTACTTTTATAATATGCATTAACATTAATGCTATCACAACTGCATGTTGGAAATAATCTGACTTTTTTTTTACCTTCTGTCCGCATCGCTGGTTATCCTTCCTGCACCATTAACTAACCGAAGTTGGAAGTTCCTGCATCTGAAGCCACTATTGACGCTACCGCACAAGGTATTGCTTCCTTGCTGTGTGCTCATGGCCCTGATGTTGAGTGGAGAATATGTACTATCTGGGAAGCTGCCTATGGCTTGCTGCCTCTGAGTTCATCAGCAGTTGATCTGCCTGAAATTGTTGTTGCCGCTCCCCTTCAGCCACCTACACTTTCATGGAGCCTATACTTGCCACTGCTAAAGGTGTTTGAGTATCTACCTCGCGGAAGTCCATCTGAAGCATGCCTGATGAGAATATTTGTGGCAACGGTTGAAGCTATACTCAGAAGAACTTTTCCAGCGGAAAGCTCTGAGCAATCCAGAAAACCAAAAAATCAGTCTAAGAACCTTGCAGTTGCTGAACTCCGCACTATGATACATTCACTCTTTGTTGAATCTTGTGCCTCAATGGACCTTGCATCCCGGTTATTATTTGTGGTCTTAACTGTTTGTGTCAGTCATCAAGCTTTGCCTGGGGGCAGCAAAAGGCCAACTGGTAGTGATAACCATTCTTCAGAGGAAATCAATGAGGAATTGAGATTAACAAATGGAAGAAACAGATGCAAAAAGAAACAAGGACCTGTTGCTACATTTGACTCATATGTTTTAGCAGCAGTGTGTGCCTTATCTTGCGAGCTTCAGCTGTTCCCTTTCATTTCCAAGAATGGAACACATTCCAGCTCCAAGAACGGAACACATTCCAGCTCCAAGAATGGAACAAATTCAAGTTTCAAGAACGGAATGCATTCTTGTTCGAAGAACGGAACACATACAAATTTGACAGACTCTGTAAAGATTATCTTACCTGGAAAAACCAATGGGATAAGTAGTGAGTTACATAATAGCATCAGCTCAGCCATTCTTCATACACGCAGAATACTTGGCATCTTGGAAGCTCTTTTCTCCCTGAAGCCATCATCGGTTGGTACCTCATGGAGCTATAGTTCAAATGAAATAGTTGCAGCAGCTATGGTTGCTGCTCACGTTTCTGAGTTATTTCGTCGATCCAGACCGTGCCTAAATGCACTCTCAGCACTGAAGCGATGCAAGTGGGATGCTGAGATTTCTAACCGGGCATCATCTCTTTACCATTTAATTGACTTGCATGGTAAAACAGTATCCTCCATTGTGAACAAAGCTGAGCCGCTCGAAGTTCACCTTACCCTTGCACCAGTACAGAAGGGTCAACAACAAACAGAGAACACCACTAGCTTGTCAGATTGCGGCGAGGTGGAAAACAAGAATGCGTCAACCTCAAATAAGAAAAATGGATTTGCAAGACCTCTCTTGAAGTGTGCAGATGAAGTTCTACTAAATGGTGACGTTGCAAGTACTTCTGGCAAATCCATTGCAAGTTTACAAGTGGAAGCGTCTGATTTGGCAAACTTTCTTACCATGGATCGAAATGGTGGCTACCGAGGTTCTCAAGCTCTCCTAACATCTGTATTGTCAGAGAAACAAGAGTTATGCTTCTCTGTTGTCTCATTGCTCTGGCAGAAGCTCATTGCATCACCAGAGATGCAGATGTCTGCAGAAAGTACATCAGCTCACCAAGGTTGGAGAAAGGTATGATTGTACATGTGGTGCTTATAGGCATAGATGGTGATATGGAGATCCTTGTATTATGCTGCTAGGCTCTAGCATACTTGTGAATAAATGACACGTTTCTTTTTGTCCCCGTACATGTAGGTTGTAGATGCACTTTGTGATGTCGTTTCAGCTTCACCAGCTAAGGCTTCAACTGCCATCGTCCTCCAGGTCAAGATATTGTTAGATTCACATATGGTTGCTTTTCAGTTCAGATTTTACTTTTCTTTTTCTTGATTAATTAATTTATTGGAAAACATAATTTTTTTTACTACATTGCCTGAATGAAGATACACCAATTTCCTCAGTCATTTCTCTTGATGCTTCTATGTTTCACAGGCGGAAAAAGACTTGCAGCCTTGGATTGCTCGAGATGATGAGCAAGGTCAGAAGATGTGGAGAGTGAACCAGCGAATAGTAAAGCTGATTGCAGAGCTTATGAGGAACCATGATAGCCCAGAAGCATTAGTGATCCTTGCTAGTGCTTCAGATCTTCTACTTCGGGCTACTGATGGAATTCTTGTCGATGGTGAAGCTTGTACTTTACCGCAACTAGAGGTGACACATCATATCTTTCGTAGAATACAATTAACAAAGTTGAATTTTTTCTCCTGTCGTTGCGCTACAGACTCACACTGTATTGATGCTAATTATCATTCATCTTGTGAATACGTGCAGCTTCTGGAAGTGACTGCTAGAGCGGTTCATCTCATTATCAAATGGGGAGATTCAGGTGCAGCAGTTGCTGATGGCCTCTCTAATCTACTGAAGGCATGCCCTGTCTGATTGCCCTCTTAATTTATATGAAATACACATATATTCTCCACATTTAGCTTGCTAACTGAGTATGGTTTGCAGTGCCGTCTATCAACTACCATTCGCTGCCTCTCCCACCCTAGTGCGCACGTGCGCGCCCTCAGCATGTCCGTCCTTCGTGACATCTTGAACAATGGACCCGTAAACCCCAGCAATATGGAACACCGGAATGGCATCCAGAGCCCGTCCTACCAGTGCCTAGCAGGAAGCGTCATCAACTGGCAAGCGGACGTCGAGAGATGCATAGAATGGGAGGCCCACAGCCGCCGCGCCACGGGTCTGACACTTGTCTTCCTCACCGCGGCGGCGAAGGAACTCGGCTGCCCCCTCCCTTGCTGACAGGGCCGTCTTGAAACTGACATCGGTTGCACATGACGGTCAGCGCAAGCAGTTGCTGCAGGATCAGCGGATAGGATGCTAGTCTCGCTGAGAGGATGACTCGGCGTACTGTTCCAATTCCTCGTATACTGATACTAGGTGGTGTTCCAAAGCATGCGTGGCTTGCTCCCATGAATGCGATTTAATTTCAATCTGACGGTAGATGCTCGAGCATACGGAATTGCTTGTGGTATAACTTGTATGCATGTAATTTGTTTCAATATGGTAACTGAAGAAGCAAACATCTCTTTTTCTTTTTATTACCTTTATATGTGGACAGTAAACTCAAGACACAAGTGAGAATACGCCTATAAATATATACATGCTGCTTTCGGGCTTAATCTCTCGTATCCTATACGGCGGGATACGGTACGTCGATACCGTTATATCTCTACTGTGTTGTTTTGAAATTTGTCGTATCGGTGTGACGTATTGGAGATTCTTAGATGCTAAGTTAGCATGCTGACAAAATATACAAGAGTAACCGGTAAACTTCTGGAGTGTACATAAAGGAATGATGAACACAAACATAGCTTTATCGATATACAACATTTACCAGTAAAATCACTCAAATATATACATTCACAACTTCCTGCACAGCAGAAGGATTTGCTCTTGGTAAACGGTGACATGAACTGATAATATGGTGCAGTTCTACCAAAACAGTATCCTGCTTCGAATCTTGCAATTGCTTTAGTGATTCCAATCTTGGAATCATGTGCATGCTGTCAGGAAGGGTTGAGGATGCTTTACAACTCTATACTGCAGAAGTTTTGTACTGAGATAGCTGATGCCAAGAGAGCACGGAAGCGAATCAAACCGATCAATGTCACTTCTCCGGCCAGAAAGGAATTTCCAAGTTTTCATACGACACCTTCACGGGCCATCATGATGCATGTCCATGGAGGGCTCATATGAATTGTAATGCATGAAATCCTGATTTTGGAAAGATTGGCCATACCCAGAAGATTGAATCAAATTATTCAATTGCAAATTTGTCTGTAAAGGGCTGGGAAGAGAATTTGAGATGCTTGCGTTTCTCGTTTGATCAGTTGCACCTATGCGGGCATTAAGTGCAGCAGCTACAGTCCCAAATGAGAATGGATTGCTTTGTACAGTTGCTGAAGGCAAATTATTAGGTGGCGGCGGAATTGGATGCTGCAGAGGTGCTGGCATGTCATCTGCTCGGTGTGCAATTTCATTCTGCATACAGAAGAGAAGCATCAGGAATTTGGACCACAAGTGGATATTCCCAAAATAGATAGAGTAACTACAAAAGAAAAAAAGAACAAAGAATTTGATCTTCTGAAAGAAGTTTCAAGGCAAAGTCGGTTCGAGTGGCAATAACTTAACAATTCACTTGATGAAACAAAGCTATCTGATGAATGAACGAAAGTTTGATTATTATTTAGAAATATTTTTGTATTTATTCTCAGTAGAATACTCGGAACATGAAAAGGCACAATCACAACTAAGCAAACCATTTTAATGAACAGTCTGCTAGAATAACCAGACATTATTGTTATCATACAATTACATTCTCTCACTCTTTAGAGTCACAATATAGAGCGGGATAGTAATATCTCACATATTTCAGTTCTTCCAAGTTCGATTATTCATAGCTTCAAGTCCCAACTCATGTGAATATAAATCCAAAGGGAAAATAGGAACTAAGTAGTAATTCCTTAGCAGATGACACCAGCTTTGGTCTTTAGCCCTCATACAAAATCATTCGCAAAAAACAAAACCTCATATAAACTCCAGTAGTGATCAGATTAGCAAGTAAATATGGTTTGTAATAAAGGAAACTGCTAGAAAAATCATATAACCTGCAAGTATGCAAGGACATCAGAAACGGGCACCTCTGAAGCTTGTTCTTGCTTACTGGACAACCATCGATAGACATTCTCCTGCCAAAACTCGAACAAGAGGATGGATTAGTAATTCTCAATACCAAGGGATGATGTCGATCAGTTTACACTAGTTCCCAACTACTGTTAACACTGAGTCTCAGGCAAATCAGTAGAGCACCACAAGTCATATTCTTCAAAGACAATCAATGCAGAGTTAAGCCTTGATAACTTTGTGATTTTCTCTCATATCATATCATAATCCTTTTTAAATCAAACTAAAAATGAAAAATGCATCACATTTTCCCGAGGCATCCCCACATCATCAAAAATAATGTCGTGCCATCTTGACCAAACAGACTATTGTGCAGAGGACACCAATGAAATTGGACAGGATGATCTACTCCTAGCAGTTCAGAACTCAGCACTCATATTGCATTGTGAACCCATCAACAGAGAATTCTGTTACTGATTCAGCTGCAGCATGTAAACTCCACAAACAGGTGGCACGTTTCCCCCAATTCCACCAACTCAACATGAATTTTCCACTAAAATTTGGAGGTTATAAATTCCCACATCCTATACAACCACAAACTCAGATCAACTCGAAGCAAGATCTCATCTCCTTCTACCCCTCCGCGTAATCCGACACCAACACGACCCGAGGCCTCGCCCGAAGATCGCAGCTCTCGTGCGACGGGGCCCACCGATCGGTGGCGTAAAACGGAGGGAAAGCGAGCAATCTAAGGGGGAATAGGTTGACGGACCATGGCCCTGCGCTCGCCGGCGACAAAGGAGGCCTTCTGGTGCGCCACGGCCTGCGTGTACACCTGCGACAACGCGTTTGCGGCCCCCGGAATGCCAGGTGCATCTTTTCCTCCACCTCGTCCTCCGGTCTCCGCTTCTTAGACGCGTGCGAAGCCATCCAAAGCTCGCCTCCCTTAAGCCGGAGGCGAGGCCAAGGCGACGGCGACGGCGGAGAAAGAAACCGCGTGCGTGCGGCGGGGTGTGGCGATGGCCGATTGTGTCGCAAATCGGCAAATGGCAAGTGGAGTCCACGGGGGATCAGTGGACCGGGCGTTTGATGCACCGGGGAAAGGGAAGCAGCCACGTCAAACCAGGGCCCAATAAAGCTTACAGTAATGGGCCCCCAATAGGCCTTTCTAAATGCTCATTCGGTGACTCGTAGAGTCACGGCCCAACACGTGTCCAGAAATACGCGTATACTGTACATCCGTAGCCGTGTATTCCAATCCAAGCACGAAATAGTTGAGGGTGGTATATTGAGACTTGAGAGAGAGGAGTGGTGGCGGTCAGGCGGCTACCGGTGTTCAAAAATTTCCCCGAAAATTTTCGTCGTCTCCCTCGTTTCGCTTCATCCTCCCATTCCTTCCCGCTCTCCGCACCTACTCGCTCCCGCGCGGCGAATCTGGGAGCCATCGACGGCTTGCCTCCAGCGACAATTGGTCATCCTCGTGGGGGCCTGGCTTCGGTTCCGATTCCCGTCGCGCCCCCTTCTTCCCCCGACTGTGGCGTCTCTCAGGGCCTCGACGTGCGGAGCTAGGGTTTCGCCGCCTTGGGCCTGTGGTTCCGCGAGATCTAGGGTTGCTACATCAGGTGTGCCTCCTCTTCCCGCTCACGTTGTTTGCTTTGAGTGTGTTAGTTCGTGCTGTTAGGGATTCGTGTGATTCGGGGGTTCTGATTCTTTCGTGCCAATTATAATTCATGTATTAGGGCCTCAATTTTGAGGGTTGGCGTCACGGATTTGTGATGTGGCTGTGGAGGGAACTAGCTTTTGCGATCCTCCTCCTTTTCTCCCATTTCTTTTTCTTTCTCTTGATACGCAAACAGAATCATTTCCAGGTGTAAAGGAATTTGCCCGCAGATCTCTTCTTGTAGAATGCATCCAGGGAATATCATAGCGCAGGTTACAGCGAGACATTTTATGTAATTGATTGGTTTTGTCCAAGAAAATTCAGAAATTAAATTGAATGGCGATCTCAATTTTATACTGATGAAATTGTTTGCATTGCCTCTGTTGCAGTAATATAATTCAGTCAGTTATTGTTGGTGTGATATGTTCTCGGCTCATCCATTATGTTTATGCCTGTATATTAAATTGAAAATGTTCTTGGGAATGCAGAAAGCTGATGTAATCACTGTTGTTTGAATATTGGTTTGGTTAGTGCTGCGTTAGTTGTCTGGTTACTGATTTTAGATAGCAGGCTTGTGAATACTCTTGTTTCTTACTAGTTCTTAGTAAACGAAAAGGATCCTTTTGAGGTCAAGTAGTGTAGACAGATCCTTTAAATGAAGAGTAAAAAAAGACTTGGATAAACTAAATGATTGTGGAATTTATTATCTGCAGGAAAGTGATGCAGATTTTTCAAGAGGGAATATTGAACTGAATAGCCACTGTTTAGTATTGGAAAACAATGAAAACTCATCAACAGCAATCTAATGCAGCTGACACAGGAGCAAAGACCAAATTTGGTAGGAATAAGATGCAAGTCCTGAAACCTTGCACTCATATCAACAAATCGTCAGGTGATGTATTGGCATTTTCAACTTTTTGATGTAGCATATCTTGTTATCTACTGCAACTCTAATCCAACAAAGGGAAAAAAATCTATTTTACTGAAATAATCGTATATCCTGTTAAATTTGCCTCAAGGATATTTCCTACTTAAACAAGAACATTTTCAGGCAGTGTTGCTGCCAAATGCAGAAAGGGAGTTGGTTCCTCACCTAGTCAATCACATAATGAAACTGAGATAGCATATAAGGTAGGCATTCTCACCGAAACACCATCCCAAGATTCTAAGAAGTTATCTGCTCGGCCACTAAGTCACTCTGGAAAGATCAAGCTTCAACTTTTCCCAATAGATGAGACCATTCAAAGGATCTTGCAGCAAGTGAGTAATGTGCCATAAAAAAATCTTCTTAGTTGAAGTCCACTTTCTTGTATTTTTGTACCTTATAGCTTCATTTAATGTGTCAGGAAAAACACAACCCATATCTAGAATTGATCTTGGCTCCTCGAAAGAAGATATCCTCAGTTGTGCAGCATCTGAACACCAAATGGGGCAGCGCTCAGTGTGCAAAAGGCGAGCTCATGCTCTTCCCTAATGATGCTAGACTGGATGGTGTAGCTGGCAGTGAAAAATGGACTATTAAGGACTCTTGCACTGCTGCTGATGTGCATGTTGCAGTTGGCAGCCCTTCAACATTTCGTTTAAGGTTACATTTTCCCCACTAATAGTTGTTTTTTTATATCCCTGCATATTAGTTGCAAGCACAGTTAAAACTTATTTCTTTATTATGAAGGTATGGTTGGTTTGGGCCCAATTTGGAGCTACAAATCAGTGAATCATCTTTGGTATCAGCGAGTACTATTGTCAACAAGCCTTCAGATCTTGTTTTCAGTGAACAGAAACATATGGTTGCCTCCAGTGAATTCCCAAGTAACTTTGTAAAGCCATCCACTGCTGATAACACAAATACATTACCGGCAGTGGTGAGTATCTAATGTTAGTCTTTGTTTTGACATTAGTGAAATCGGTACTTGATTTCTGATACTCCGTATATGTTTCCAAATTAGGATAATCAAAGCAAAGCGGCACCACTTTCCTGGCTTGATTGCATATCTAATATCAGTTTTGGAGCACTGTTATCTGAAGCTGCACCTTCTCAAGACAGCAAACAATTGCCTTCACAAATTAACTCGGGTCTCCAGCAGATCCCAGTCACATGTGATTCGTTTGATGCTGCTATTGCTTCTCTGATTGCTCGCCAGCAAGGAAATAACCAACCGAGATTGTCAAATCCATCCCTTTGGGAGGCAGAGGAAACATGTCATGCGTTTTCCTTCCAGAATCAAACTTCCAAAAGGACATCAAATTCAGCTCCTGGCAATATTAGTGGTACCTCTACCATTTCTGTTCTAGGTGCAATTCCAGAAACAGGCACAGATGATGATCAGGTTACCTTTGCTTGCTATGATAATGTTTTCTTATCAAAAAAAATTTTGTGTGCTTATTTGCATTTCTTTCTGCAGCAATGCTCTATTAAGGGTGAGGAAGAAGAATTAAACACTCAGACACCAGTACCAATCAATGATCATACTTCAAAGCCAGAGATCTCAATGGTACCAGTTAGGATGCCTGACAAAAATTGATACGTTTAAGATGCTAAAATTTCTACTGTTTTCCGATTACTGATGTGAACCTTATCTGTAATTACCTTTTCACTTTCAGCATGAGCCCACTGGTGACCCAGAGATTGGATCATCTTGCTCTAGACTATTGAGTGGAACTGACAGTTTAGGATTAACAGGTATGCTCACAAACAGCGTGGATGCATTCCAGAACTTCTCTATTTTCTGAAGCTCAGATATCCATATATAAGAACTATGGTTATACAATATGGACAGACTGGGGGTATAGAATCAATGGGTTTCTGCTTCAGTGAGTCAACCAATATTTTGGGTTTGCTGAAGCCACTTCTGTAGATAATTACTCAGCATGTAAACATTTTATCATTATGACTAGCTGCTGCTGGGCTTAAATATGTATTCTGAAATTGACAAGAACCTGTGTTTTAGCTTTGATCAGTTTGTAATGTTGTCCACATCAGCTCCTTTTTTTTTTTGGACATTGTCCCCATCAGCTCTTGGATAACATTTATAGACTAAGGTGATAGGTGATGGTGCATTACCAAAGATACTCTGGCTCTTGAGATGGGGTACATTGCATATTCCTTTTACCTTGTAGGGCGAAGACTCATGGAAAGTTTGGACTAACCGTTTTAAGTGGTTGCCCCTACAACCTTGACCATCGTTAGAACAATTTGTGCTTCGCTTCTCTTTAAAGGTGTGCAAAGGTCATGGTCTGAGTTTAATGTTTCATTTCCATCTGTTAGGATTTCTCCGTTATATCTGTTGGGAGTTGCTTGTTCTTTTAACACGAAAACATTGATTGAAATGACATGGAATGTTCATAATAACTAAACGGCATAAAACCTATCTTTTTTATATGTATTGTTATGTGGTAATTTTGAGTGCTGGTTGAGCACTTGAGCATTCCATACAATTTGGCTAAAACTACTGTAATTGTTACGTACTACTAGCTAATCACTTTACCCATGCGACCTAAATTAGAGAATGTGCATCTGCTACCCCCTTCTCTTTGGGTGCTATGGATGGCATGACTCCCCTAGCAGCTTCTATTTTTTATAATAACATAGAATCTGTATTAAGTGCTAAGATGAACTAGAGTAAACCTTAGCACTAGCTCCATGGTAACTCGTTTCTCTACTATAGCTCTTGACGTCTGAACAAATATCCATCTGAACTAGCCAACCATTTTTTCTCCACTCTTTTGAATCCACATCTAAAGTCAAACTAGTTTGAAAGATTTTGCAAGTTGCAGCGCCATGAATCTGGCCTACTTCGTTTGACCACCAGATTCTCCGTTATTTAATACGTCCAAAGAGAATCAGCTGCGAAGAAATGTACGCAGCAACTTGCCTAGAGATCTGCATGCGAGGCCGTGATACACTGCTTATTCACTAGTCAAATTTGGCGCTCTGAACAACCACCACTATTCTTTTATTTTAAGTTCCTGGCATCACAGCGGTTTTGCCCGTAACAGATGCGGTGAGCCGTGGCCAATGAGCACCATCTTCCCATGGCAAACTGACTGAAGGAACTTTGATATAGTGTGATCTTTTGTGCAAATAACTTTAATGAATGATCAAAATGTGCTTAATTCATGACAGTCCTGGTAAATATGATTCATTAGTACTGTTCTTTGAAGAAATTTGAGTGACAGGAATACGTAACTGTCATCTCACTCTCAACTGCCATGTTGTCATCATAAATCAGAGTATCAGACACATGTCACCAGCACATTATACATATTCGTACAGCTTGTTTCGTCCTATCAAATTAGCAAAGCATTTAATTGACGCGATAACAATGACATCTTTTCTTTGACAAATAAAAGTCATACTATCAGAGTATATATTTATTCAATTCCATGATTACCGGCGCCGGAGCTGCCAAACGGTAGGCCTAACTGAGGGCTTAACGCTACACCAGTTGGCAAGAGCAAGAGAAAGTATAGCATGAAGCAATGGCCTCTCAATAAATGGATAAAGATAAATACAGAGGAGAATGGACACCGCATAAAACAAACATGCGTGTTCAAGGATCATGCTCCACTACTCCATTTTATGAGCAAAAGTACAGAAGGGTAGCTAGCAATCATGAATGGATCCATCTCTTGATTCCAAAGTAATGGAATACTCACTGGGTAATGATGACCATGATCAAGACAAACCGTCAATCTAACCTGCCACGCTCTAAAAAATGTGTGTTCTTTCGTGAGGAAATTTAGTGAAGTGGCACTAATAAAGATGAACAGGCGAAGGTCACGCACGTTTGTCTCTGGCTAGTCTAACAAATGTTACACCTATGGCCCTTTTGGAGACTAACGGTGCTAGAGGTTAGAGCTAGTTTCTAGCTTATGATTAACCATAAACTAATTCTATCCTTTGAGGTGTTTGGATCCAAGTGTTAGATTGAAAATAAAGGTATCTTTCCAATCATTTGGAGGTAAGAGGATAGAGAAAAAGAAAGTTCTTTTTTAGTGGGCCTCGATCAAACTAGCTTAAATTAGCACCTCTTGGGGGTGTTAATTTTTTGGGTGGGTTAGATACAACTAGCCCTACCTGTTTGGAGCATTTAGGGTTAGTTGTGCCCAAACTAGCTCAAACTAACTCTAACCCATGGATCCAAACAGGGCCTATGTCTTGTTAGTATTAGTAAAAACGAGTCAATAACTGTAGCTAACTAGCTATCCATTTTATATCATCTTTCCTTCTTTTCAATCGACTGAAAGTTGGAAGCTTCCAATCACCATGATTTTCACTAGAATTTATTTTTACGGGGTTATGTGACATGTAGATATAGGAAAAAAATCTGTAAACTTATAGACTATAAAAAGAATTGTTTTGTACACCGTCTGATTTCGATCTGTGATTGAAAGTTCTCCAAACTTTCTATCAACTGAAAATTAGCAAGTCCCATTTTATATATCCCATGTTTATTACTTTAAGAAATTTATCGGATTCGATCAACCCCGATTTGATTCTAAGCAGATTGGGACAATGAATTGGAAGGATCAACCAAATTGCTCCTCGTTTCCTGTCAACTTTACGCTCCTCGAAAATTTAGACCTTGACCATCATGGCTGAATAGGGATCATTTGCTGTCCAAAAAAAAAGAAGAAGAATAGGGATCATTTACTTGTACCCACGCTCGTTTTTTCTTCCTTTCTGAACACATATTCTACCTTCGAGATATTAATGATATGTCTCTGCTTGAAAGAAGTTTCCGTTGGCTTTTTAAAGTTCCCAACAGAAGGATTTCTGAGAAGCATATATAGACTAGGAATCTGCCCTATGTTATAATAAATCATCCAAGAAAGTTTGAACTGTATGGGTCATTGCAAGTTTAGAGTCTGACTGCCCATTTAACCTACCTTATGGCGCCTACCTTGTTTATATTTTGAAATTATTTTTTCATTTGCATTTTGTATCCATGATATGTGCTACGCATACATTGAAGTCTTTTCTCAACCGAACACATTTTTAACTACCGATAGTGCAGAATTACTGCCTGTATTCCAGTTTTATGTTAACCGTGCAGAGACTGTTTGTATGCCAAAGTATATGGAGGCACCACATTTTAGAAGCATTTATTTTGATAGGGGCAAAGATTGTTAGCTAACTACCTTGCGAAGCCTTAAGCAAACAATATACGTATATTAATTGACACGATGAAATATGAGGTCAATCATCTGAAAAAAATCTTGTGCATAATGTTTCCAAAATATTAAAACCCCAAGAGTTGTCTAATAATTTAGGCACTTGAATAGTTAGCAATAAGGGCGTTGAGACGATGACAACCACCCTGATTAAGCGGATTTTCCCTTAAAATTTGTGTGATGTTGATTTCACATTCACAAGTCAATCAAATCGATAGATATTTAAATATGGAACAACCAAAAAGCATGTAGTAGTCAAGGAGAAAATTCTCAACATATAGCAAGGTGCAAGAAATTGAAAGGCACACTTTTTGGCTCAATGGAACATATTACGTCAAACTGCAATTCTTTAGCATAGAAAAGAGATCACAATTTTTCACTTGCTTCAAACCTAAGTCAGTTTTCACGGCCTATGGATTAATAGCAAGGAAAACTGGAAAAGTGATGTAACTGACAGAGTAGGGAAAAAAAGAAATAATCAACATACATTTTTTTTTTAAGCGTCCTTTCTCCCAAATCCCAAAACCGCATACGGGCCCACTGATCACGCCATTCTGGCATTCTCCATCCTCCATTTATACGTACGCGCGACGAGTTTCGGCGGCCACACCTCCTGCAGTCCCGCTCCCCTGCACTCACCCACAAGTCCACAACCACCTCTCATCTCCAACTCCTCCCCATGGACGGCGGCGGCGGCGGCTACAGCCCGCGCTTCCAACGCCAGGCCTCCTGCTCCTGCGCCCCCAACCTCTCCCGCCGGGGATTCGTCCGCGCTGGCTTTGACCTCGACGGCGACTACTACGACGACGACTACATCTACTCATCCTCCTCCTCCTCCTCCGCCGGCGGGTACGACAAGGTCGACGGCGCTTACTCCTCCACCGCCGCGTACGACGGCCAGGCCCGCCCGTCCGCGCGCGCCAGGCTGAGGGGTCTGTGGCGGCGTATTCTGCGGGAGAAGAAGCGGATCCTGCTCTGCTCCACCGGCTGCGTGCCGGCGGCGCCGCCGCCGCACCGGGAGCCGTACGACGCGTACAGCTACGCGCAGAACTTCGACGACGGCGCGGCATGGGTGGAGCCAGACAACCTCTCTCGCTCCTTCTCCGCGCGCTTCGCCGTCCCCTCCAGGGTGCTTCATAGGGTCGCCGTGTAGAGGAAACCGCCGGCCGGGCTCCGGCAGCTCATTTTTTCTTCTTTTCTTCCTCCTATTTCCAATTTTGGAGCCATGAATTGTGAAAACAGAACCATCAATTCCATCTATCTGTACATGCATTCAGATTTGCAAGTCATCTATATCCCCTAGTACCAATTTCATTCATTTTGGCCAAATTTTGTACTTCACCAACAAAAACTGCTACCACACATGCATGACTCTCGCTGCACAATCACAGATAACATGTGAATAGTTTTTACTACTAGACATGTGAATATTTAGTAATTTCCAAACAAATCTTTAGAGGAAATTAATTTGCTACAGCTGTGCCAATAAGTTACGGTAATCACCTTCGTGCTATACGGGGATCTTTTGATATAAAATTAAGATCAACAATTCAAAGTTTAGTTGTCTAATCCAATTTTGTGTTAAAGGCTTGCTTGGTCAAACATCTTTCGTGGGCATTAGGCGATGCGTCGTTGCATGTGAAGTTGATCGGAGTACACACACGGTCCCCTCCTTTTCAATTCACCAAACGCTTGCAAATTTGACCATGTGAAGAATCACGTAATCGAATCAATCGATGCTGTGCGAAACATTTGACTATTTTTCAGAAAAATGCGCACGCCTTTACGGAGCCTGTTGGCTGCATATAGAATGGGAAAAGAAAAAACTGAAAAGGTACAGAAAAACGTCCTGTGCGTGAGATGTTGATTGTGATGTGAGGCTACCACCACGCCGTTGTTGCTCATTAACCAATTGTCCCCCTCTCTCTGTGAAAGTGAGAGGTCGCGACCTATACTTGCATGCCCATCACCTTAAAGATGAACGCACCAAGAAGGAATCTTTCGGCACTAATATAATCTGTAATCATCTTAAAATATTGTTTTCGTAGGCACATCGTCATCTTCGTGCAATTGTTTTGTACACTGTCTTTTGTTTAATTGCTAGTGGATTCATGTTGAACAAAACCATGCATATAATGCAACAGCATATTTTATCCCCTCAAAACTGGCACTATGTATCTTGCATTGCCGATTACTTCACTTGTTAACTTAACCAGGAGTGAGGATTACTATCTCTATATACATTAATCCTGATCTAATAGAGATTCATTGGATTTCTCCTCTGTCCCAACCTCCAGTTTCTCTCTTCCTTCGACAACATAATGACCCTGTACAGTGAACCAACAGGAGGCATGTATTTGCACGATGATTCATTGTACTGTTCTCCAGTATCGAGTTTCGAGTTCTTAACGAAAACTGATGAAGATCCACATCAGTGGCTAGGCTTGCCATGATGGAAGTGGAATTGAAAGCACCAGTGCCACACTGGTGTGCATGTGACAGTTCATCTGCCCATGCGTCTCTGCGTCATTACAAGGAAATCGATTGCAGAAAGAAGACGACCTACGATTATTAGTTTAGCACAGGTGGTCACATGGGACGACGCCCTCTGTTGAATGCTGATAGCGTGCGTGCATCAGCAGTCAGCGTGGCGCACCCATGATTACCTCCGAAGTATCCATGCCATTTCCATCTTCCTTTCCGCTTTTGCTTTTCATCAACAGTGATCGGTTAGCTTGATCCAGTCGGACCCCCTTTTTCTTTTTCTAAAACCATTTAAAATTCAGATTTGATACAAACAGTTTTTCATCGACGAGGCAACCGTGAACGAATCCCCCATTTGGCTCCTTATGTGAAATATCATGTAAATTCAGATTAATTTAGACGATTGGTTGAATGATGGTTGATCCAATCTTTCTGGATTGTTAACTAACGGACTCTGCACTTCCAATTAATGGAGATCAGATTCGTGCCCTGTGCTAATCTTGACGAAGTGTCGTCAAACCAGGGCGGGAAGAATGCAACTTGGAGTAAAGAAATGTTCCTGAGGTTGCTACTTGCAGCCTCTGCAGGAGTGGTATCATCTCCTCTCATGTGGTCATGCATGTGAAAGCGTTGTGCTGATAGATCTGCTGCTTCTTTGGATACCTTAAACTCGCTGGCTAGCTTGTGGGCAACACGTTAATCGCCAATGATTCGGCCGCTGCCTGCCCACCTGAAATCATTTGATTGCATGCTAATCTTTAGCTAAGACTTATCGGAACCTTTCCTTGAACAAATAAAAAGTTTGTGCGCTGTCCCCACCAGTAGTAAATTATTACAGTGCACTTGCTTATAGTTCAGTTCTTCTGCAAATTTATTTTATGCTTGTGTTCATAAGGAAAGAACAATCCAGTTTCAGAAACTTGGAAGTGATTATTAGGTGAGTTATCACTCCGATCAGTCATTTTAAAATTGTGCGCATTGTTCTGCAGATGGTCAATTTTCTTTTACGACAGAACAGTTATGAAACTACAGGCAATAGCTCGTGCTTCTCCGAAATGACCAGTGATTATCATCCAGTTGGCGAATCTAGCAGTCAGCATGCAGTAGCTGATTTGCTGGGTCCAAGCTGAAATGCTGAATCGGTCCCAAGGTGTGAGCTGGGTTCGTCATAGCATCTCAACTTCCGAAGACGACAGGGAGTTGGATAAAAGCACCAGCTATTCTTCCCACTGAAGAAAAACAGCTCATGGGAAGAGACTCGGAAATAGACACAGACCAGAGGTGACGCGATCCATCAATTATGATGGCAGCTACTAGCTCCTGTTTGCTTGCAGTGGATGCCGCCGAAGATAGCCAGCACGCAGCAGCAGGCAGCCTATTCTGTTATTCACACCTCAGCGGCTCAGCACATATGGTATCTCTCTCTCTGATACAGTGATACCGCAAACATCGCGAATTCACGGGTTAGGGGTTCAGAAAGCAAAATGATAGTATAATTCTTACCAAGGTTGTACTTATCATCTTTTGAGTTTGGGAGCTTCTGTTGGGTCGATTCAAACAGCAGTCAATCGTATTAAGATTAATGATTTAAATCGTCAAAAACCAATTAATCGTGTTAGTGTCGATAGAGAAGTGTTCTCAGAAAATGATTGTGATAGTGATTTTGCCCCTCCGCTAGGGCGCCTATGTGGTGAATTAACGGAAGAAATTTTTGATGGCGATAAGGATCTAAGGGACTCCTTGTTTGATGTTCTGATTAAAGTTTCATACCTTAGAACAAAGAAAGGTCTGACAAATAGGAGAACTAAAATTAAGAAAAAAAATTGTTTTTCAATGAAAGATATTTTTTGGAATAGTCATGGGTTACGTGACTTAGCTAAACACAGGTTTCTTCTTGACACTTCACGTGAATATGAACTAGATTTTATTTTAGTTCTATAGACCAGAAAACATAGTTTCTCGATTGAGTGTCTGGATAACTTCTGTGCGGGAATGGATTTCTTTTGGCATTGGACACCATCGAGGGTAGGTCTGGTGGTATTCTACTAGGTATCAAGCTCTCAAACTATGTGGTCGATAGCATTGAAACGGGTGATTTTTATATTAAATTCCATACAACAAATAGAGAATATGGTTTCAAATGGGCACTCATGTCTGTGTATGGGGCGGCACAAGATGAGTTCAAATATAAATTTTTAGCTGAATTAGTCCGTGCTTGTGGGGATGAGAGTCTACCTCTATTGGTTGGAGGAGATTTTAACGTCATCTGAAATGCATCAGAAAAGAATAATGATAGATTTTCAGAGTCATTGGCCCAATCTTTTTAATGCAATCATTGAATCTCTGAATCTGAAAGAATTAGAACTAAATGGGAGGCAATATACATGGGCTAATTATGCAGAGATTCAAATGTTTAAGAAATTGGACCGTATCTTAGTGAGTACGGATTGGGAATTAAAGTTCCCTCTTGCTCCTTTACTTTTGAATTCAGGCAGTCAAAATCATACAGGAAATTCAGAAAACTTCATATTTGAGCTTGGTTGGTTCCTCAAAGAAGGTATTTTTTGAACAAGTAGCAAATGTATGGCAATCTGAAAATAAAGGTTATACTCCTCTTACGAGATGGCAAAATAAAATCAAACGGGTTAGGAACTACTTGAGAGGATGGGCAAGAAATATGGTGTCACAAAATAGAGTTCGGAAATCTAATATATTAAGAGACCTAGATACGTTAGATAAGAAGGCGGAATGCTCAGTGCTTACGCCTAGAGAAAATGAATTGCGTAGTAATCTCAAAAATCAACTAGCTAGCTTGCTTAGGGAAGAGGAATGGTATTGGCTCCAACGATCTAAGGCAACTAAGTTGTTGCAAGGAGACAATAACACTAAATATTTCCAATTATTAGCTAACAGAAGACATAGGAAAACTCAGATTTTTCCAATTAGGACAAGAGGAAGGAATTATAGTAGGACATGATAATATTAAGAATTATATCACTATAAGAAACTTTTCGGTCCTCCTCATGAGGGTAATGAATTCTCTTTGAATGAGGAGATAACAGCTGATATACCTCAAGCGCGGAGCAAGAGAATGAGTTTCTCACAGCTACATTCACCGAGAAAGAAATAAAAGATGTTGTGTTCCAGATGGAACATAATAAGGCACCAGGGCCCGATGGCTTTCCTGCAGAATTTTACCAATTTTTTTTGGAAAATCCTTAAAGGTGATATGCTGCAATTGTTTAATGCCTTCCATAGGGAAGACTTGAACATCCACACCCTCAATTTTGGTGTAACAACTTTACTTCCAAAAAAACTAATGCAACTAGCATTCAACAATACCGTCTTATATGCCTTTTAAATGTTAGCTTCAAAATCTCTACTAGGGTTCTAAACAATAGGCTCTTTAGCGTTGGCGCAAGAATTATCTCACACAGTCAATCTGCCTTTTTGCCTGGTCAATATATCCTTGATGGAGTAGTAATGCTACATGAAACTTTGCATGAAGTTAATAGACGGAAGAGGAATGCTGTTATTCTCAAGTTAGATTTTGAGAAGGCATATGATAAGGTTAAATGGCCTTTCCTTCAACAGGCACTCAGAATCAAAGGTTTTGCACCTAAGTGGTGCAAATGGATCGAGCGGGTTATGGAGAAAGGTAGTGTAGCAGTTAAGTTAAATGATGATATTGGGCCTTTTTTTCAAACTAAAAAAAGGGTGTGTATGGGTGACCCTTTATCTCCTATGCTTTTTAATCTTGTTGTGGATATACTACCTTTGTTAGTTGAGCAAGCTAAATCTGATGGACAACTAACAGGTGTAGTACCTCACTTAGTGGAGGATGGTCTGTCTATCCTTCAAGTATGCAGATGACACTATAATTTTATTAGACCATAATTTAGATGAGGTTTGAAATCTAAAACTTTTGCTAAGTGCATTTGAAGAACTTTCTAGTTTGAAAATTAACTTTCATAAAAGTGAATTATTCTGTTATAGGTAAGCAACAGATTTTGAACACATGTATTCTCAAATTTTTGGGTGTGATCTTGGTGCCCTCCCTTTTAGATATTTGGGGATTCTGAAGCATCACAGAAGGTTAGCCAATGCTGATTGAAAACACATAGAACAGCGTTTTCAGAAAAAAATAAACTCAGTTCTTGGAAAAGTAAGATGCTATATGTAGGAGGTCGTCTTACTCTTATTAATTATTCAGTCTTAAGCAACCTTCCTCTCTTTATGTTTTCATTTTTTGAAGTCCCAAAACGAGTGTTGGAAAATTAGATTATTTTAGGTCCCATTTTTTTTTGGGCAAAATGAGGGGCATAAGAAGAAATACCGGTTAACAAAGTGGAGTATTTTGTGTACTCCTAAGGAGCAAGGAGGGATGGGCATCCTTAATCAAGAGATACAAAACAAATGCTTGTTACGCAAATGGCTTTTCCGGCTCTTTAATACAGATGGAGTGTGGCAAAACATTCTTAGACGCAAGTCTTTGAGATAAAAAAACGTTGACCCAAGTAGAGCATGTGCAAGGAAATTCTCATTTTTGGACAAGAATAGTGCGGGTAAAGAAGGATGTTTTACGCCTAGGGACTCTTGTTGTAGGAGATGGAACTCATATGAGATTCTGAAAAGATACTTGGGTTGGCCATGACTGTTTCATAGACTGGTTTCCAAGTTTATACAATATTGTCCGAAGGAAGAATGCCACTGTTGCCTCTATGATGTCTACATCACCTCTGAATGTACAGTTTAGACGAGCATTAGTAGACAACAATCTTGTTTCATGACAGCGAATTGTGACATCTGTTGTACATTTAAACTTGTCAAATAATAATGACACATTTAGATGGGCCTTGCAACAGAATGGTCTATCCTGAGTGAAAACCATGTATCAGGCACTAACCACATCACAAGCTTTGCCCTTTTCGATGGTTATTTCGAAGATCAAACTACCGCTCAAAATTAAAGTTTTTTTATGGTATTTGTTTAAAGGAGTAACACTAACTAAAGACAATTTAGCTAGAAGGAACTAGGAGGGAAGTACTAAATGTTGCTTTTGTAATCTAAGTGAGAGCATTCAACACCTTTTTTTATTGTACTCTATCTAAATTCATATGGCGTGCTTTGCATATTGCCTATAATATACCACCTCCTATAAATATTCAGCATATGTTCTCTCGATTGGTTGGGAGATACGGAATATAAGCTAAAAAAACTTATATGATGTGGCAGCGCAAGTATTTGTTGGGCAATATGGCTTTGTCGAAATGATGTTGTGTTTGACAAGAAAACTATAACGTCATATTTGCAGGTTATCTTCAAGGGGACTTATTGAACACGAATTTGTTCCCTACTTCAGAAGGAGGAGGATCGCCTATTGCTGAAGATGGCATGCAGTTTGTTTGAGACTCGTGGCCACGGAGATCTTCGTAAGAAATGGATGGCGATTCTCAAATAGAATAACCTCCTAGCAAGGAGTTGCTAGTGTTATAAATAGATGGCTAGTAATTTTATTTTTGTCATACCTTGGTTTTGATTTTAAGTGTTCTTTGAGATTGTAATAAGTGGAGGCTATATGCATCAATCGATGTAGAGGTCGGAATATTTTCATATATTCCCTTTTCTAAAAAATCATCTTTTGGTATATGCTGAAACTGAATCCAAAAGTTTAAAATGCTCCTCAACATCCCTAGAGCCACTCGTTGTCATATTGGAGAAAACGTTTTAGACGATTAAAAGATTTAGAAAATACTTATCACGAGTGCATCACGTTAGGGATCGGTCTAGTTCTTTTTTTATTTGAGCATCATCGGACAAGTAACGGTTACCAAAAAGGAATAGAGACAATTTTGTATCCCTGATTCCAACCTCGATTCTTATTTTACCCCAAGTTTTTTACTCTATGATTTTACCCTGCAATTTTAAAATAAGACAAAGTTTAACCCTAGTAGGTAAGATCACAATAAAAATATTGTGATTTTACCTCTGCTAGTAGGGGCAAACTTCATGTTTGTTTTGAAATTAGAAGGGCAAAATCACAAAGTTAAAAAATGAGGATAAGATCACAATTGGACATCGGACCAAGGGCAAAAACGTAATAGCTCCAAAGGAATAAGTCTATTTGCCTCTCTTAATTCCAGCCAAAAGTCTAATTTTCCTTTTCCAATTACGAAATCGGGTATCCAGCCTCCCTCAACTATTGAAACTATTCACTTTTTCTCTATGGTCGGTTTTAGCCTTTGATTTTGACCTAGTCAACATACAGGACCCGGCACTGATATGTGGGACCATGCCTCGATTTGAGGCCCACATGTTGGTGGCATATTTTATTACCGACACGTGGAGCCCACATGTTGGTGTCATAGACTTGTGTGTCCCACACATTGACTAGGTCAAAATCGCTGGCTAAAACCGGTCCAGGAGGACAAGTGAATGATTTCAATAGTTAAGAGAAGTTGGATATCCATTTTTATAATTCCAGGAGAATTGAACTTTGACTCGAGTCGAGGGAGACACAGTAACTTCTTCCTATAAGAACCATCTCTAGAAGTTCAATTATTTGCAAAAGATAGGCCCATTAGGGCCTAACAAATCGAAAACAAAGCCCACATTCACGTCCACGGAAGCGAGTCTGCCTCTACTCTCCAATCTGAAGGCCACCCTACCCGCAGCCCTCACCTCACCGCCATGGCGATGGACGACGACTCCGCTGCCGCCGGCGAGGTCCGGCGTCTCCTAGCCCACCTCGACTCCCAGCAGCAGCTTATTGGCGACTGCCGTGACGCCTGGTCGCGCGCTCTCGCGCACTTCGCCTCCCTCGAGGAGGATCTCGCTTCCCGCTCGGCCTCCCTGGAGGAAGCCCTAGCCGCCGCCGATGCCTCCACCTCCGAGTCCCTCGCGGCTATAGAGGCCCGCGAGGCCGCCGTACCGGTGCGTATCGCCGAGGCCCAGTCCGCGCTTGAGGCCGCCGTCGCGGAGGCGGAGGCCGAGTCCGCTGCGCCGCCGCCCACCGACGTCCGGGGCGCGCTCCGGTGGATTTGCCGTCGCATGGACGCCTCCGCGCTCTGGCGTTTCATGGCGTCGCGCCGCCGGGAGCTCGTCGTAGTCCGGAGAGAGGCTGGTCTCGCTGTCTCCTCTGCTGTCGACCCGCCCCGTCTCGTGCTTGATGTGGTCAGCGATTTCTTAGCTGCTGACGACGGCGCTGGAGAGGACCATTACTGGGTGCTGGGCATGTTGCTACGCTCACTATTTGGTTCCGATGGCCGGAAACCACCAGAGATAGGTGATACGTTGGTTGAGAGGGCAATGGTAGTCACCAAGGAGTGGAAAGAGCGGTTTGGGATCGATGTGGTTAAAATGGATCCAGTTAGCAAGGAGGAAAATATGGTGGAATCTGAAAATGGAGAGAATGCACTAGTGGTAGGAAACAAAGAAGATGGTGCAACAGAAAAGGAAGAAGAGCATGACGAGGAAGAAGATGAAGAAGAGGAGGAGCCGAATGAGTTGATTGCGTCAGGAGACGAGGAGGCAGATCCAGAGGAAGTGGAGGCTGACCCAGAGGAAGGGAAGGAATCAAAGGGAAAGGAAGAAGAGGCAGGAGGGAACGTGGCTGAAGAGGGAGAAGGGGAAGAGAAGACAGGATGTGATGAAGTGAAGGGAGCAGTGGAGACCAAGGAGAGAGAGAAGGGAGAAGGAGGTGATAAGGGTGCACTAGAGCAGCCAGAGGCGCAGATATTCCTGCAAATGGTTGCAGCGTTTGGATTGAAGAGCAAGTTTGACGAGGTGTTCTTGAGGAGACTGTTTGTTGCTAATGGAAGGAGGAAGGAACTTGCTAGGATTGCTTCCACGCTTGGATTCAGGGAGAGCCTAGGAGGTGATCTTGTTAACCTTGTTTGTTAACAACGCTGCCACTTTCATTTTTCCGATTCACTTATGGATATTTGTTCTTTGAATTCAGATGTATCTTTGTTGTGGAACCGTGCTAGTTGATTAATTAGATATGCGGCATATTACCGTTATAATATATTTTAGGTTAATATACTAGTCTATCATTTTGTTTTGAAGAATGAATATAGCACATGTTATAATTTTGTCAGGTTTGGGATATCCATCTGAACACCACCATCCGAGATGTTCATCTATGGCATGTGCTTTAATTTCTCACTCTATATATTGATCTGAGGTTTTGATTTCTTTATCAAGATAGTCATGTGAAACATGCCATAGTCACTTTGTGATAACGTTATGTTCATGTCGACGACATTGGTATTATTAATATTTGGAGCATTTATAAATAATTTCCTGGACTATGTGCTTTTTTGAACTAAACCACAAGTATCTTGTCCCTAGTAACAAGTAACCACATTGTAATTTTGGCTTTTGTCCAAGGTTAGGCGTAAATAGTTGTGGTTCTCTGAAATGGGTTAGCAAAATGGTGCTTCTCTGAAAGGCGTAAATAGTCTGGCTGATTCCTGGCTCCAGAAGTGCTTTCAAGGGTGACTTTCAAAGTGACCTTTATCCAGAGCATCTGGTTGGATTCTCTCATTGTTCTGTTTAGATTGAAGCTATAAGAGATTCAATTGTTTTCTGCTTTTGGCAATTTGTGTGAATATGTTTGGTTGGGGTAAGCACATAGTTCTAAGTGGAAGTATAATCTACTAGTCTTTCATTATTAAACATTATTTCCTGAGTTTGTTACCCAGAGTAAGAAAGTAAAGACTTTAAACCTATGTAACATTTTGCTCTATTAGGAGAAAATTAAACTGGCCTTCAATTGGAACCTATGTCAGATTTGGTAACATCTGCCGCTTTCATTTTTATTATTTTACTCATATATACCATAATATCCAGTTATAGGTGACAAGAAAATCTAGCTGACGAAAACTATTTCGGTGCTTCTTTTCAGATATTGTTGAGGAATTGATAACGTCAGGGAATGTGATAGAGGCTATATATATTGCTCATGAAGCTGGTTTGCTCGAACAATTTCCACCTTTGCCTCTCCTCAAATCTTATCTGCAGAACTCTAGTGGCAAGGCTCAGGCTGTGTTGAAAAGTGGAAAGCATTCCAATTCGGCTGTTGTAAGAATTTCTTCCTCTTGATACATAATTTTCTTTTATTGTTTACCAAATTATTTTTAGTTAGGCAATGGCCTATTCCGTTCTTGAAATGGTTGAGGAGTACTATATCTTGTAGTTCTGCCATTTTTAAAAAATAGATTCAGCATGGTAGCAGCATGTGTATAAACGCTAGATCACCGTCTAATAAGGTTGTTCAGGACGTTGGATGTTCATAAATTAGTGGGACCTGTGTAATCTATTATATCCTGTTTTGATTTGTTTGATATGTTCTTTGAATGGACTTCCTTTTACTAATATGGAAGACTACCATGATAGTTTCTTGAACTTGGGTTGTGAAGCATGCCCTTGTTTTGTTGTTATGGTAATTAATCTTGCAAAACTCAAGATTTATAATTTGCATATTTTTCCCCAGGAAGAAGCGAGCATCCTGGAAAGCAATGCATACAGGTCCGTCATCAAGTGCGTTGAAGCCTGCCAGCTACAGTCAGTATTTAACACTGAGGCCATAAAGAAGAAGCTAATGAAGTTGGAGAAAGAGAAGGCTGAGAGAAAGAAACCAGGTGGCCCCAGCAGATTTCAGAACAAGCGTGCACGGGGAGCAACTGGATCTCATCCCTTCCCTTCTGCCAAGTCTGCAAGAGGCTCAAGTTCAAGTTTCAGCCCATCCTTCCAGAACCCAGTCTCCCGTTCCTTTAACTATGCTGCTCATGCGGGGTTTGCAGGCCCTGCAGCTGCACAGCCATATTTTGTGCCTGGGAGTGTGGCTGGGCGACGAGGTGGTGTGCCGTACGGAGGACCAGGAGCTGCATATGGTGCAGCCCATAACTTTGCTGCCGGTGCATCGCATCAACCATTCCGTCATTAGGACTAGATCTGTTGTTGTTACTTAATGTTCCTTGTTTCCGGCTGATAGGATCCTGTATACTTCCTGTTATTTAAGCATACTCATCATTAGTTCTCAATAGACAGATGCAAGATATTGAAGGTTCATTATTCTGTTGTATGTTTTCTTATTTCTTAATTGCTTGTTGTTTATTACTGTGATGAAGGCATTCATACTTGCTGTGCCGCAAGTAATTTTCTTCGCAGAGCTTGTGTCACATAACTCAAATTCTATGGTCATATTGTCTCATAAAACTCTACGAATATGACATGTACAATCGTGGATTCTAACTTTATGCTTGTATGATACTTTTTTTATTGATTTTATCAACAGAATGATCGAGTTATAGGTACAACCAAGTTATGTGAGGATCCGAAAGTTAGATCCATCATTAATGTTTATACTATTGTGATAGGGTTATGATTTTATGAAACAATATAATTGCAAAACCTATGATCATACGAGACGAGTCAAAATATTAGGGATTTTGTGTCATAAGGATTGTGAAATCTGATTTTATGTAAAATCAGTGTTTTAGAAATGAGAATTGTTTTAGTGATCCTATTCTTCAGTTCAACTGCGCATTTGACCCTCTTTTTTAGGGCTTGCACATTTGACCCTACTATTTGAGAAGAAGTTGCACGATTGTCCTTACTTGTTAAAATATAGGGTCAAATGTGCAAAAACATCGTGCATCCTTTCGAAATCAGTATACTATTTCGAGCATCTTTTGAGATAACTATATCAGGTCTAGGGATGTATAAAACAATATTTTATGTTTCAGGAAAAGGCAATTTTATTTATTCAGAGTGCCTTGTTTCAATCAAACTAATTCAGAGTGAATATCGATTGCTTCAACAGTGAAGATTTATTGTTCTAGTATAAAAATTAAATCTAAGTAATATTTTTTAAAAAATAAATATAAGTGTATAAGGACCTGTTTGGCATGGCTCCACTCCAAAACTCTAAGAAAGAGTCTGTCAGAGCCAGCCAAACACCCGAACTTCAAAACTCCAAGGAGCAGCAACTCCACGTAGAGTTGGTGGAGCTGTAGTTCATTTTAGTGGAATACCTCTTTTCCAGCTCCAGGAGATGTCGAGTTGTATGTCTTCATGAAGTTAGGGTGAAATTACCCACCTTTACCACTGGTTACACAAAAAATCGAAACGTTTTTTTCTTTTCCCTTCTCCTCACCCATCTCGTACGCATCTGCTCCTCAGCCCGCTCCGTTCGCGAGTCCTCTGCCCACGTCGCGAATCTCTCTGCCTGTGGCGCTCGCGCGACGCCCGCGAATCCTCGCCCGGCGCGCCGCTCGCGAATCGTCTAGCCGCGCCGCCCGCGAGACGTCCGCGCCACCGGCGCGATGCCACGGCGCCTGCGCCGCCCGCGTAACGCCCGCGACTCCCGTCCCAGATCCCGTCTGCCGCAACTGCACTGTACATAGACTCAAATTGTAAAGTGTTTATTTATGCGTTTGCAGATGGGGAATTCGTTCAAGAGCGCCGTCTTCGCGGACGACGTCGCCGAGACCCTAAGAGACTGGGCTGGCACCGCTCGGGTGCGCAACAGGATGGCGACAGCTGGTGGTGTTGGCTGTCTGGGCGCGGCGGCCGCGAAGCCTGACAGGGGAGGCGCGGTCAGCCAACTTCGGAGCCTTTCTTTACCTTGATTGGAGTGAATGATTAACGGGCATGAACCATCCAGTCTCTGTTCCAGGTTCTAGCTCAATGGCTTGGAATAATTTCATATGAACCGATGATTCTGTAACTTAGGAAAGCCAGAGAGTTTTATTGGTACGAGAATCGTGCTCTGTGGCATGTGAGCGTGAGAGACGTCCTAATCGTCCAACGATTGATGGAACTTGAGCACTGCCAAAACTCGTTTGCGCGGTTACCTTATCAACGTGGTGGGCTGCCAAGCTCCGTCGCAAGGTTGTGCACTGCGCACGGCTCACGGCGGCGAGTGGAAGCGGCAAGTTGTGTGGCCTGGGCCGTGGAAAGCTAGCTGACCGTTCGCGTCCAGAGCCCCGCGCGCTCTTTCCCCTACATGATACAGGTACTGACGTAGTCTTATGTATTCGCAAGGAATATCCTGAATTGAATCGCCACATATGCATTGTGAGTCGTGTTTGTATAAATAAACGTATAAATAAACATTTTATTTTGAGTATTATACGCAAAGAATATTTAAATTATTCTCAAGAATAAATTCATATTATTCATGGCAACAATGTCTTTTCACCCTCCAAACGAACATGTCTAGAGCTGAAGACACCCTCGTAGCCAAACACCTCGAAAAGCAGCTCCAGCTCCACAACGAGAGCAGCTCCACCATAGAGTTTTGGAGCAGAGCTGCTCCGAGATGGAGTGGAGCCATGCCAAACAGGTCCTAAGTATATTCCTTATAAATATATTTTAATATAATAAATAAAAGGATAAAATCTATCTTACTCCCTCAAAGTATCGCTGAAGTAGGATATCCCCTGAACTATTTTTTTGGTTCAGTTTAAATCCAAAATAGTGCAATTTGGTTCATTTTATCCCCTAATATAATTTATCTTTTTGTTTCTTCACACATAAGTGGAGTTTTAAGGTAAAATTTTATAGGGTGTTAGCACACATTCTAAGATATGTTAAAAAAATACATCATGATTTTTTTATTAACATTTTGATAGAGAATGACATTTAATAGTATATTCATTCGTGTAATATAAAAATGTACGAAAAGTAATGACAAAAAATCCATAATATAATTTCTGACATGTAATGTAATACCAACAATCACCATATCAAATTTTGACTTAGGATCCCTTTGGTAGAGCTTCAGCTGATGAAAAAACAACTTCAATTCCGGATTATGGGTCAAAACAGACTTATCCGGCTTATTTCAGCTTATGCAATCAAATTGTTTGACAAAACAACTTATCTTGTCCGTTCAGAAACAAAGTTGTGAGTGTGAGCTGTGAAAAGTTGCTATTTTCAGCTTCACCATCCTAGTACAAAAATGAAAACAGACTTACAACAGCTTATGCCCAAAAGCACTTCTTTCAACTTGCTCTTTGGTACAACTTGACCTATAATCTAAAGTTGAAGCTACTAGTAAAGCTGTACTAAAGAGACCCTTAACACTCCACTTGTGAGTTTCAAAAAAAAAAACACTCCACTTGTGTAGGGAGAAAAAAAAACAAATTCTATTACGGGGTAAATTGAACTAATAATACTGTTTTGATGGGTAAACTGAACCAAACAATAGTTTAGGGGTTATCCAAACTTTAGTTATACTTGATGGGAGTAAATTGGACTTTCTCCTAAATAAAATTCATAAACAAATGAACTTCCTGGACTTTAATGGGCCGCTACATGTAAGCTACATATAGTGCATCTTGTATATAGAAGATCCCACGATTGTACACAATCTCGCTCAAAGTTTGCTGGATTCCTTCCAAATTATCTTTTGAAATAAGACTTTCTATCCACCTTTTATTTTATTTTATTTTCCGGCCAAGGCCACAAAATGTGAATTGATCTCGGCAGTGAGCAAGGCAGGCAAGTTTCTAAACTTTAAAACCTAAACCGTTTTTTTCTCCCTCGCTAACGAGTGAAGTCTCGCACACTCCTCCCTTACTAATAGGTGGAGCACCATCGCCTGAAGTCTGTCTATCTCCTTTCTTTTTCTCTCCTCCCTCGATATAACGTACTTCCTTTTTTGTTTATGTAAGGATTCATAGTGTCGAGTTTTTATCTCGGCAATAAACTACCTAGCTTCGTACGGATCACAAATTTGATGATGCAACACAAGACACACATGGTTTTTAGACAGGTTCGGACCTCTCAATCGAGAGATACCTTACTTCCTGTATGTATTGCATTGCCTTAGCAGATTGCTATTACGTAACTCTTCTAGGTTGTCTAACTTGTGTTTCTAGGGTCCCTGTCCCGCCTTAAATATTTGGAGAGGCATGGTTACACAAAGAATCTTAGTCGGTTACAAGATTACATAAGTGAAAACTCTATCTCTAAGCTTCCTCATCCTATCGGTCGGTCTTCTACTTTCCTTGAGGATTACGCCGGATTAAGTCGGTCTTGTTTTCCGTCTCTGTTTCCATATCGGTCTATGGAACCTTCGATACTCTGTATCGGTCGGACACCATTCCGTAGGCCCTCCCGACCGGTTGTCTGTCTTTCAAATAGTATATACCTATAGGGTAAGTACTCGACACATAGAACTCAGTTTACATATACGTCATTAATTTCTCACCAACTCACCGACTCATAAGATTTTGTCTTGTTCCTACAGTAAGACAATGGTTGCGGCTTTTGAACATTGACCTGGAGCGTGTCGACCTTCACCCAAGCTGTGCCCCTCCTCCTGCATCCTCCCTCCCCAAGAGGGCTCCCTTCCCTTGTAACACTAAAGGGATAAAATGACCCAACGAGATATTACGTCTTTTACATGTAAGTTGAGGCATTATCTCAAAATGACATGGATTAAGACGTTAGAAACCAGAAATACTCCTTTTATATTAAGACTAGCAAAGTGCTTGTGTGTTGCTACAGGCTTTAAAAAATGGGTTTTTGGTCTCTTGGACACTCTAAAAACGTGGGTTGATCTCCTGGACACCACTTCTTTTCTCTTAGTCTTGTGGACACTAAGAAACAAGATTTTTCTTTGTCTATGGGAGACCAACAGAAAAAGTGATTATCTTCCATTTTTTATCTCAGTGCGCAATATACATTGCAACTCAAAATTTGGCACAAGCAACATTATTGTATTCCTTATATATGTAATTTTTTCATATTTATTGTTGATTGTTTGCATAATTTTGTAACCGATAAATATTTATTTTCAAAATCAAACTATGCAAAGTATCAACAACAGATATGAAAAAATTGCATGTATAGGGAATACAATCATGTTTGTTTCTGCCAAATTTCACCTTGCAATGTATATTCTGCATTGAGATAATTCTTTTTTGGAAAACAGTCATTTTTCTACTATAGTGTTTTATAGACAAAAGTCTTGTTTTTCCAGTGTCCATGAGACCAAAAGAAGAAATGTGGTGTCCATGAGACCAAGCGACATTTTTAAAGTATCCAGGAGACCAGAAACCCTTAAAAAATATACAAACTTCAGACATCCATATCAAGGAATTTTTTAATAAACAAGCTTTAATTAGCTTACATGTATTAGTTTGAGCCTCCAATAAACTTCTAAACAATAACAAGTATTGAGATGCTACAGTTTCAGGAAATTTCTGAACATGATAGCAATGTAGCAACTTTGAAAATCCATATGTCCTAGAATATTTGCCAAAGTCAGAGCACAAGCACTCAGAGTACTACAATTATTTCCATTGTAAAATTAGACCAATTTAGTTTTTAAGACATTTTAAAATACCTGCAAAAGGTGAGTGTTGATTTAAACTTTAGCCATAATATTTTAAAATCTTGTTAAACTAAAAGTGTACAGTTTCACAAAATTCAGAACTAATAGCAACATTCAGACACTCATAATTCAAGTCAATACTCTTGTCCACGGACTTTCATTTCTGAAACATCGCAGAGAGCTTTCTATTGTATTTGAAACAAAATAAGTTTATAGAAACTCCAAGTGTCGAAATAGTGTTAGAGCATTGTTTATAGAAACTCCAAGTAACGAAATAGTAGTGGTCCTAGCCCTCTATAGTTCTACGATCACTATATTTCTGATCATAGCTCCACTTGTCCATCTCTTGTAGCCTGCATATGTACGTAGGTGTTGTTCTGTTTGTCATTCATCATCTGAACCTTGCATACTCATTCTACATCTAGCAAAGTTTGTAACGTGAAAAGAGTTGGTCAAACTCTGTCCTGATACAACCATCTAAATGTTGATGAAATTGATGCAAAATGCATTTGGACGTCTGTTTTCTGATAGGATTACCGTGGCTAAGTGTCAACCTGATCATTTTCACATCATGTCAAATTTGAATACAAGAATGTCTAAATCTGTTTTATCATGTGCCACAATAAGTTTCATGCACGAAGCTGATATTTATACCTGCGACCTAGTTAGCGGCGGCCCGCGTTAACATCCGCCGCTACAGGCCCAAACTTAGGGGCGGACCTCTGGGCTATCCCTCGCTAAATTCCTTGAAGTATTAGCGGCGGACCACCGCAACATCCACTGCTATTGGGCCCTACTAGAGACGGCCCACGAGCCATCCACCGCTATTGTGCAAGTACAAAGGTGTGGTCTTATAGTCCGCCTCATGTATGACACGTAATCTTAAGACGGTTTATTAGACCACTTGTATAATGGGTGGTTGTTTTAGTTGTCTTGTAGAAATTGATATTTCCTAAATTTGTGGATGAGAAAAGGAATATTTATGAGTTGCATGGCAACTACCACTTATACAATGGTGTCTCAGCCGTCTCATGCTCCTAAATTCTAGCGCATGAGGTGGTTGCTTCGCGAAACAACCACCTCTTCCTCTCACCTCCTCTCTCTCTTCCACATCATCAAAAATCCTATGTGACATTGCATAAGACGTGCTATGAGACTGCTGACGTGTAGCGTTGTACCTACCCTAATGTTGGATAGCTTCTTGTAGTGGCGGCCTGCATGCCCTCTTCCCTCTATGAGGTTGACCCTGCGCCGTTGTGCACGTTTTAGTGGTGATACGTAGATTTTGACGTGTTCTACTCTACTATTCTAAAAAGAGTTCGGCCGCGTTTAGAAAAAAAAAAGAAGAATAGTAGAAAGGAAAGAGGTCTTGCCCTGGATACTGACACCGCGCAGTATCTTCTTCTTTTTAAATGATAACACGGAATAGTTATTTTGGGAATTGAATGGGTACACATAGTTGGTTGTACTAAGCTATCACTCTATCACGTATTCACGCACCTACCCTCCAATCTCCATTTATAAGAAAGCTGGTGGAGCTAACAGCAAATTTCAAGTCCAAAAATAGCAGCCAGTTAGATTGCCTGCGTGAACCTGAAGCCCACATCACATCATTTAAACCGTAGTATAAGATAGGAAAAAATAAGCTTGATCAAGAAGCAACAAAGAAGAAGACAATTGAAAAAAGGACGTCATAGTGTCCAGTGTTGATCGACAGCGGCATGGCCAGTTCACCGCTGCCACGATGGGCACCAACGCCGAGCCCGTCGCGGCCGCTGTGGCGGTCTTCAGGAGCCTCCACCGGCGGCAGCCGGATGCTGTCCCACTTCCATGGCATGCTTCAAGGTTTGCGTGGGCGCGCCACGACAACGGCGGTGGAGAAGCTGCCGCCGGCACCAGTAGCCGTCGAGGCTGCAGGAGACTCCGGTGGCGTAACCGGAGGAACGTCTAGCTTCGATGGCGTTGATCATCACGATGGCCACCGGGAAGACCGTGGTCGCAACGGTGAGGTGTTCATAACATGGGAGGACGTGTGGGTGACCGCAGTCAACGCTACCATCCTCCACGGCGTCAGCGGCAGTGCCCGCCCCGGCGAAGTGCTAGCCATCATGGGACCCTCCGGATGCGGCAAGACCACACTGCTCGACACACTGGCCGGTAACGTTCGCAACTACTGTATCCATCCTTACTCTCCATCGTGTGCAAAACAAATGTCACACCTGCATGAGTAGTTCCATTTTACACACACAAAAAAAACTAATTGAAGTGTCTTTCTCGGAAGCGTATATTATTTCTCAGAAAGAAAAAGACTGCGATAATCTTTGGATCGTGAACTAATAGGTGCTCAATTGACGTTACCCAGCAGAGAACTATATAAATTCGTGTGTGTGGAGACATGCGCATGGGTTCCCCATTACAAGGGTCTTTGGATCGTGAACTAATAGGTGCTCCATTCACAGGATGTTTCACCTTGTCCTACGCTCTCATTGGAGTCATTGGTGTTCTTACAGAATATACTAGTACATATTGTAGAGAATAAAGAGAAAGCTTTTTTATTATAATATATACATACACTGATTCTATGAACAGGAAACAGTTACATATATGCATAAAGTAGCTCTAATGTAGAGTAATTCTTATGCATAACAATCGATCAGGGCCTTCGTGTAATTATACTTTTTATTTTTCACCGTGTATAGTTTCATTTTGAACTAACCAAACGTTGTCTAAAAAATTTAGAGCAAGTATATATGAAGCATTCGCCTCAATTATTGTCCGAGAAAATCAGTTCTTTAAAAGAAAAAAATTAGTAGTCAATTAAAATTTAAATTGTAGGACAGAATTTCAACTATCTCAAAGCACAAAAGTTCTAAGAGGAGAACATGCTAGTTAACATTTCAACTGTGGCTGTGCTGAACTAAATTAATTGTTGAGCACTTTACATTTAATCTGTCTAGCGGCAAAAGTCTGTTTGCTTGTTATTCCGTTTGAAGCTTCCCGGATGCAGTGCACAATATTAGTGAGCAGTTCTAGTGTTCCTAGCAGGATAGCCGCACTGATGCATTCCCAGGTGAGATGCACTACAAAAAATATGTTAAAATATTTTTTAACAAAAATATAGATGAGGTGTACCTGTTATCATCCGCAGACATACCAAAAAGTTCGAATTAAAATAAGCAGTCGTGGAGTACAAAACAAAACAGAGAATTCTGCATATCAATATAGTAACGGTTGGGATCTGATATGAAGTTACAACATGCTATTGTTCAAGCTGTTTTTCCCTTTTCATTGTTCCATGCACAATTTTTTGTTTCATTTTAACTTTTTGCATGATTGTAGATGACAACCGAAGAGCACAGTGAAATGTTCAATATTTGCAAATAAAACAAAATTTTTATTGAGCACTGTTTTCTCTACAAGTCACATCTGTGATTTTTTTTTACCCTGGGATATTCTTCGTTGACCGCCGTTATTCTTCTTAAAATTCAGATACATCCATTTTTAACAGGACTAATTAATGACACATCTTAATAATGAATGTGTTGACCTACTGCTTAAGAAAAGTCGCATATTTTCCTCGTGACACCGTACCGAGAGATACGTGGCTCCCAGGCGTTCCTAGCAAAAATTGGCAAAGTAAACGTTTTTTTATACTAGTTTAGTGTATGGACCATGCCCCGTTTTGTTTTCCGTGCCTCACATTAATTGGATGCTAGGTTGTTGGTGTGCTTCCACTTCTTGATAATAATAAAAGGAAAATATGCAGATCAAGGTATACACTGTGCAGAATGAAGATGTATTTATCCTTGCCTTTCCAAATTTTATACTTCCTCCGTTCAAAGATATAAGATTTTGTTGACTTTTAACTGTTATGTTTGACCGTTTATCTTATTCGAAATATTTATATAAATATAAATAATAATAATTAATATTTAAAATAAACTGTAAAAAGATAAATACTCCCTCCGTCCCAGTATGTTTGGTATTATAGCTCTAGGCACGGAGATTAAGAAGAGAAGGAATAAAGTAGGTGCGCGAGAAACGAGGAGGAAAGAGATAGAGATAGAGGTGTATTGGGAAGAGAGAAAGGTGTATCGGGAAGTGAGAATGCCAAACATTTTGGGAAAAATGGATGAGCCTAGAATGCCAAATATTCTGGGACGGAGGGAGTAACATTTTAACAAAAAATTGATGAGTGAACAAAGCTGAGCCTGAAAGTCGACAAATACTTATATTTTGGACACAGCTAATAGATAAGGTCCTGCAACTAATGAGCTGCTTGCCAAGTTCTGTCGGCGCTGATCAACTAGCCGGTCAGAAAGAGTCTAGAAGGTTGTTGATGTGTCGAACAATGTGAAAAATGTGGTCTGCAATGAACAATCACATCACGGATAGCGTAAACGCAGTCAAATGTGTTAGGAGAAACTAAGCCCTCTCACATTAACTTTCGCGCTATCACGTTACATACCGGTTGAGAACTTTTAGATAACGACTGAGAATGATAGGCTGTAGGCAGTGCCTGAATATTTGAACGAGTGCACTCTAATATAATATTTGCTCCAAGTAAAATGAAAATTCGGTACATGCATGCGCAACCAAATGTAAATTGTCTTCGGGACTTCCGTTAAAAAAAGGTCTTCAGGACCATACAGAATTTGGTACATATGCGAAATCAAATGGAAATGCTTCATGAAAAAAATGTTTCTAGAAGTATTGTTTTCCAACTGAAAGATGATTAACTACATAATGAGACAATTAAAATCCGACTTGCAGGAGAAGCTAATTCGGATTTCAAACAACCTTTTAAATGGGCTAATTGTATGAAACACCTATATCATTTGGAGTTTGAGAATCCTACATTTAAGTCAAATTTTAAAATGGGTTCGATTTATCTTATTTCTGAGAAAATGAATCCAAATCTCAAATCGTGTGAGACATCATTCAAGTTCTAATTGACATCTTTTGTTGCATATTTTCAAAAAAAAAACATAAAATTACAGTTCTAAATTTTGGTAAGTTTAATAAGAGTACTATCGGCTACTTCAAATGAACAGAAACATCTTAAGTCAATCAAATATGTGCAAGTTAAGATGATTTTTTGAACAAAGCTTAGTGGATTGGTGATTATTTGCAACAAATTGATTTATGAGTGAGAATCTCAAACGTTGTATCCTTTTAATTTAGCAGAAACCAGTGTTTTAACCAAATGATTTTTCAAACAAAAGAAATTTTATGAGAAAAATGCTTAATACAAAACTTAAAAAAGAAAATTGTTTAAATAGGAATTTAATTAATAAAGAGCTAAATCATGGACCACAAAACTTTTGTATGAGGGACATACTTTTTTGTGCACCTTAATTTTCCATGTAAGTTTAAATACATCAGAAAGTTTGAGAATATGTAGCCTATGAAGTCCATCTTTTACAAATTAAAGATGGTAGATAGGTTTAGCTAGATAAAGGTTAGCATATAACCTTTATTATTTCAATTATAGGACCTCCAGGTTAACTTATTTACATTAAGCGAGAACTAAACTGCAAGATGAGTGTTATGTGTAAATATGTATGTCCACCCCACAGGATGGATTTTGGAAGTGGGACATTACAAATATATTAGACCATCAACTCTGGTTGCATGTGTGTACCGTGGATTTTGGAAGGGTAGGTCTGGGGTACTTGCTGTGTTAGCAGAATATCGTAGTAGTGAGTTCCATAAGTTTCAGAAATAATGAAATGGAATTATGACATTAGTTTCACATTTGGTGGTTTAGGTGCACAATGATTAACATATAAAACATTTTGTTTCAACCATAGCACATTCGAATTAGCTCTTTCAACACAAAACGAGGATGGAAACATAAGAAAGATATTATGTATGAATGCGTATGCCTGTCTTAAAAATGAGCTGAATAGTAAGCGTATTTTGGATGCGGGAGTGTTACAAATTATCACTGTCCTCTGTATATTCCTTGAACCCAGTTTTGTTCTCCCTTAAAAAAATCTGGTTTCACGGTTCCGTCAATAAACCAGTTCAGTGAACACATGGTACATCTGTAGGGATACCTTAAAAAGCAACCGCTTCCCCCACAAGAAACAACGAAGGAACGGTGCAGGGCATCTGCCATGACCTCGTGTGAGACAAGTAAAGAGGATTTCGAAAGTAGTTTTTTTATAAAAAAATAATTAGCTAACCAAACAATATAGCTAATTTACGCGACCTAGAGACAAATCAATAGCGATGTGTGGATGTTAAAAAGCAGAATCATCGAACATATACTTCGTATTATAAGTGTTGTGACTTGTGAGATCTTCTATTAATTGTCGCATATACCTTTTCTTTAAGACCAATTGTTGCGTATACCTGGAGACAAGGATCTTGATTATTCTGACAAACCAAATGTCATATGTTAAAAATAGTCTGATAATGATTGAGATATACAGGAAGATTGGATTCAAATCTGAGGACCAAAGGAGATATCCTAATCAATGGTCGGAAACAGAAGCTTGCGTTCGGAACCTCGGTAAGATGCTAGTTTCCTGTTTCAACATCTCCTGCGAATCCCATTGCAACATAGAACGGCACTAAAATATTTTCACTACCATTTCCATCATCTCCTGTTGACCATATCCCATCTCCTTCTTCGAAACTTATGTATATGACAAAATTGGAACTATATGGCCATATTTGATTCTGTGTAGTACAGGTTAGTACTAACAATCTTTTATTCATCAGGCTTATGTTACCCAAGAGAACGTGCTGATGACGACGCTCACGGTACGAGAGGCCATCTACTACTCGGCACAGATCCAGCTGCCGGACAAGATGACAGTGGCGGAGAAACTCTCCCGCGCGGACGACACGATCCAGGAGATGGGCCTGACGAGCGCACTGGACACACGCATTGGCGGGCGCACAACCAAAGGCATCAGCGGCGGGCAACGGAAGCGGCTGAGCATCTGCCTGGAGATTCTGACACGGCCGAGGCTGCTCTTCCTGGACGAGCCAACCAGCGGCCTCGACAGCGCCGCTTCGTTTCATGTGATGAGCCGCATCGCTGGCCTCGCTGCCAAGGAGGGCATGACCGTCGTGGCCGTCGTGCACCAGCCCTGCACTGAGGTGTTCGAGCTGTTCCATAGCCTCTGCCTTCTCGCCTCTGGCAAGACCATCTTCTTTGGCCCGGCCGCAAATGCGGCTGAGGTAATTAATTTTTTGTGTTTTCTATTTCTTAGGTCTATGAACAGAACAATGTTCTTCATTTCGTTGGCTAATTTCGTTTGCAATACTTTTCCAGTTCTTCACAGCAAACGGCTACCCTTGCCCACCAATGAGGAATCCTTCTGATCATTTTTTGAGAACGATCAACAGAGACTTCGAAATGGTATATGCCATTATATACTCGGTTCAATCGTAACGAAAAGAATGCAGAGAAGACACATATATTTAAAGCTAGTAAATCATTCCGTTCATGCAAGCATCCTTGTAACATGGTAACTTATAGGAAGGTGCAGGAAGATCTGAACCCAAGCCATCTGCAGCAGATGAAGCGATTGCAATTTTGGTGAGCGCCTACAAATCCTCGGGTATTTCAGAAATAGCAAAAAGGGAACTGCACAACATAAATGAAATGGTTCGTATCCGAGCACTGCAACCTTATTTCGGCGGCTCATTAGTGTTGAGGCCAGATATGACTGTGTTTGTCCTGCCGAATCATATACAGGGCGGGGAGACCATAGCGCGAAACCAGGCTAGTTTCCTGACAAAGGTGGTTGTCCTCACCAGAAGATCGTTTGTGAACATGTACAGGGACCACGGATACTACTGGCTGCGACTTGGCATCTATATCGCCATCAGTGTATGCCTTGGCACAATATTTTACAATTTCGGCTATGGATACGATGACATTCGTGTAAGCTGACTATTTTCTCACCTGTGCGTCTGGGACACGCATATATATACTACTATGTCATTTGTGAAAGTAACTTACATTATTTGCTCGATCATGCATATTGTTTCAGGCTAGATCATCAATGCTAATGTTCATTGGCAGCCTTCTAACCTTGATGGCAATTGGAGGCTTCCCTTCGTTTGTGGAAGATATGAAGGTATCCTCTTTTCTTTTTCCTCACTACATATTGTATACTGATGTTAGACCATGCAGGAAGAGCTGTGCCAATTAGTTATTATTCATTAATTAATTCACTCTATGAACATACCATAAAAGGAACATAAACTGGTCGAGAAATACTAAACTGCAAGTTTAGCAATTTCCATATTAACTGAATGAGAAAGAACAAAGTAAGAGAGGGGCTACTTCATTTATGCTCAGATGCGCCTGCACACATGAGAGTTCTTTTTTTTCTTTGCTTCATCTTTGCCTTTCTTTATGGTGCTCAGATATTCAGAAGAGAGAGGCTAAACGGACATTACTCTGTCTCTGCATTTGTGATCTCCAATTCTCTATCAGCTACGCCATATCTCGCCATCATCGCTGTATTACCTGGTGCAATAGCTTACTATCTTACTGGTCTACAAAGAGGAGCAGACCATTTTGTCTATTTTACTCTTGTACTTTGTGCATGCACGATGCTAGTTGAAGGCCTTATGATGATCGTAGCCGCTGTCGTGCCGGATTTTCTAATGGGGATCATTACGGGCGCTGGAATACAAGGTATTATGATGCTCAATTGTGGATTCTTCCAGCTCCCCAGCAATCTTCCAAAGATTGTATGGAAGTACCCAGTGTCATATATCTCTTTCCACAAGTATGCTCTCCAGGGATTTTACAAAAACGAGTTCTTGGGCTTAGTCCTCCAAAACAACCCAGAAGGAGGAAACAAAACAATCACCGGAGAGCAAGTTATCACAAAGTTATTCGAAGTGGAAATGGGGCACTCCAAATGGGTAGACCTTGCAGTGCTGTGTGGAATGATTGTAGCATATAGGCTGGTTTTTGTAATTATTGTCAAGGTGGTTGATCAAGTCAAGCCAATGTTTAAGGGTGCAAGATTTAGGCGTCCTACAGAGTGTATTTGTGGCATGCAGATAGCTTGTAGCCGTATATGATATCTTTATTGAGGAAATAGCGTGTTATATATGGATTATCTAGGAGTTATCGACTGAACTTCAAAAAGTATTACTTTTATATGTCAGCAAAATTATGGTGTGATGCTTTCAATGGTCACATTTCCTCATTGATGAGCACATTTCCTGTAGTGAATTTATCGTTCTGTCCGTTTTAGAGTATTTAAATAGCTGAAGTGTTGCTAAAATTTCAGATTTAAGAATATTCTTGAGGGCTTCGTTCAGGTTCGTACGAACATTTAGTTTCAATGTGTACAATGCATAACTGACTAACGGAGTGGATTGAATGAGTCATCTTGCCTGAGCCATTTTTCTTTTCTAAACACCCATTCATCTGTCAGGAGTCACCAAGCTAAAATGTTTAGGTAATTTACATCCTCACCTTTTTGCTCTTTTGCATCGTGTCTAGTGAGTAGTTTTACGTTTCTGTTGGTGAATACTAGAAATAAAGTGTGACATGGTAGTAAGTGTTCATAACAATAGTAATTATTTCCCATAAACATCGAGCAAATTTCACATAGTACAAATACGGATTGGTATGATGATGGTACAATGAGAACGAAGGTCGTCCGGAGTGAGGGAAGTGAAGGTTGCGACGAGGGAAATACGTGAGCACAAGGATGCAAGAGGCGCAATGTGATGTTGCAGCTCAGATTTCACCATTTGAGAGCTAACTTAGCTCATTTTTTTATGTAAAATATTGCTTATGCATATTTTCGTATGATTAGGGGCTTCTTTGCAACATTCTACAACTCGGGAGACGTTTTGAAAAGTGCCCAAATCTGCCCATAAGGGCTATCCGAACGCCTAAATCTGCCCATAAGGGCTACCCGAACCTTCTCTCTACACATAGAGAGAAGGTTCGGGTAGCCCTTATGGGCAGATTTGGACACTTTTCATATGTTTTGTGAGAGAGAGAGAGAGAGAGAGAGAGAGCTAGGGTTTGAGAGGAGATGGGTGAGGCTTTGATATACCAAATCCACCAATAGAAAAGTGAAATGAGTGGGGATTTGGGGCCTCCCCTACCTTGTTGGCTCCCACCTTTTGTACACTTTATCTTCATAGTGGACTGCTTGCTCGACGCTACACGTGGTTTTTTTTCCGCAAGGGGTTTCCCATGTAAATCTTGGTGTCAACTCTTGATTCAGTATTTCTCTTGCCATATGTGTTGATTGCTCACTTTATTGCTTGCTATCGGTGTCATTTACACGTTAAATGGTTTATGGATATGTTGGCATATAAGGGATTTATGTGTTCTTTGATATGTTGATGATGATTCAATGGGGAAATTGTGCTCGTGAGCTGTCAGTATATTATCGTTTATGAAGCTTGGACAACATCTTATTAGAAAATATTGGTGCTAAGGGGTTGTTATGATTTATGCACACAAGATGTTTGGTGAAATGCTTGTAAGGACCTTCTACGTTGTGCGCACCTCTCTCTCTCTCTCTCTCTCTCTCTCTCTCTCTCCCTCTCTAAAGGGCACCTCCTCCTAAATGGCATCCAGATCGGTGTCGGTGTATCCAAGCACGAAGCCTTGGCTCATCAACTCTAAGTTGATGGTCTTATAATTTTGAGCGCCCGATGACGAAGGATCTATGCACGCCAAGGTGCAACGCTTCCGATGTTATCCCGCGTGGTCGAGCTACAGGTGAGTTGGACCTCTCCTCCGATGCCATCCTTGGGTCTACTCATCGGACTTGCTTGTGAGTGGCCTAAAGCTCGCCCAAGTCTTTCACCATCTCCTCGCTCTTTCCCACCTTCGCGGTCGGCTTTTCCTCAAAGGCTACATGATTACGCATTAACCGCATCACAGGGAGTCGGAGAGGAAAAATAAAATTAAAACAAAGGAACTGGAACAACTTTAAGGGTCTAAGACTTAACCTTCACCTCCCCCTCAAGCTTGACAATAGCATCCTTGCCTTGGGCCACCTCCACCGCCAAGCTCGTGAATACGTCCTTGGTGTCCTTCTTCAACTCCCTCTTCCGCCTCCACCTCCTTGACCCTCACCACGATGAGCCACTAGTAGAGAAACGGTCTTTTATGACACAACAAATATTGTCATAGTAGTCTTTAGAATTGGCGATGAAAGTAAAGGGGTTGAAGCTAATGGAGATCAAACTATGCTTGCAATATTAAAGTCTTTTGAGTTTGTTTTCTTGCTACACTTGATGAATGAAATATTTGGATACACAAATGACTTATGCAATGCTTTGCAAACAGGGGAGCAAGACATTATAAATGCAATGGATCTTCTTGAATTCACAAAAGTAGAATTGGATGTTTTGAGAGATGATTCTAGATGGCAAGAATTTCTTAAGAAGGTCACTTCTTTTTGTGAGAAGCATTGTTGATATGAATGGGAAGTACATTCCTATGCAAAGATCAAGACAATTCTATAGAGGGGCTATCAATTACCATCGGTTATATGTTTTAGGGCATTATTGATAGATAAGTTCAAGAGCTAAATAATAGGTTTGATGAGGTACTTAGATGCATGGTTGCATTCAGTCCAACCAATTCATTTTTTGCTTTCAATGTTGAGAAGTTGGTTAAGCTTGCTGGGTTCTATCCTAATGACTTTGAATCTGAAGAAATGAACCAACTTCCTTTTCAACTGCAACTTTATATCAAGGATGTGAGAAGTAATGAAAAGTTCAAAAATTTGAGAAGTCTATCGAGTTATCTATGATGCTAGTTAGTGAAGGAAAGGTTTATAGATATGATATTGTTTATAAACTTCTCAAATTTTTAGTTATGGTATTTTTTATAAACTTCACATTGGTGTTTATAAATTTGTAAGTATGACATTGTTTATAAACTTCTCAAATTGGTGCTTGTTCTCCTCGTTGCAATCGTTGGCGTTGAGAGGATCTTTTCTATAATGAATTTTATCAAAAACAAGCTAAGAAGCAAGAAGGGGTAGAAGTATTTGAATGGTTGCTTGATGACAAGTCATTGAAAGGGAATTCTTCTTGCTAGCTAAGAATGAGGACATCATCAATTATTTTCGGAGCGTTAAGAATCGCAAAGTCAATCTATAGCTGTAAGCTCTTTTTTTCATTTTTCTATTTGTTTCACGTATTGAAACATGGATATGATGATCATATAGTATATTTGTATGCTAGTACGGCATGCGGTGACCAAGCTTCCTCCTTTGTTAAGCTGCAGGGAGGCGATTGCTAGGGAGTAAGCACCAAGAGATGTAGCACACGACGGAGGTTAACGAACAGGCGAAGGAGAGGACGGGGGCTCACCGACGGCGACGAACGAGGGAGGAAAAGACAACGACCAAGAACTTCAACTCACCCACTTGATCTCCTCACCGCACGAAACTTGACGAAGGTTGGTGCGGTTGCAAGCAGCGTCGAACAATGAACTCACCGGTAATGGCGGATGGAGGCTAGGGTTTGTGGGGTTTCGCCCCTAGGCGGCGCGGGGAGGGACGGAAGGGTGGCGGCGGCTAGCGGAGGTGTTCTTGTAGGCGTCGCGGTGGTAGGTGGGAGCAAAGCGGCCCGACGGGATTGGGACGTGTGACCCTAGGCGTCCGTGCCCTAGAACGTGTGGCGCCGTGGGGAAGATGCACCGTAGCTTGCGGTTGGCTGGGCCAGGTGGGCCGAAACAAGCTGCTGGGCCGAGAAGGAAAAGGATTGAGTGCTGGGCTTCACTGCAGATTCGATCCAAGCAATAGAAATTCAAATTTAATGGTTTGAATTTTTTCCAAATTCAAATTACAAACATCCAAATTACAGTTTTCGGGGCTGTTACATTTAGCCATCACCGTACCTTACCACCCAACCTCAAACGTCGCTAGCCAAGTCACTACAACCTCCTCTCGGTGACCCTCCACGATCACATTGTCTTGTCAGCACACCGCCTCGCTATCGAATCATCACTGGCATCAAACTTGAACAATTTCAATGGTGTTAGCACCACATGGCCGCTAATAGTCCCTGCTATCAAATTTCTCAACAATGGCCAATTTTAAGGCCTCTTTGATAGAGCTTTACTACTACTTGTTAAGTGATTATGTGGTTGATAGTGATTCACTTTAATTTCCTTGGTAAACTCTCATAATCAGGTTTCAAAGAATTAGGGCGTGTTTGGCATGGCTCTGCTCCACATGAGAGCAGCACCACTCCCAAACTCTGCTCCGGAGCAGCTCCGTGGTGGAGCTGGAGCTGTCTGTGGAGGTGTTTGGCTACATCACATGGAGCTGCTCTAAAAAATAGAGTTTTGAGGATGCTTTGACAATCATGCCCTTGGTTGGGCTGCGCATATTTTCAAACGAAAAATAAGTTTCGACCGATCAAATAAAATAGAAGTCATGTTCCAGATTCTTCTACAATGAAAATGAGTTCAACATAATTATTACAAGAATGTTTTTTTTCCACTACCACCCGTTGGAAAGAGATGTAGCTAGGCTATCACGAAATGCATCCATTGTAAGAAAACTTGACTCTTCAGTTGAATCATCGGAGGCATGTCGTGACACTACATCTTTGTTGTATCTTTTCGGAATTGTAGGCACAAAGTCAGGAGAGACTCGGTATTCCAATCAATCTCAGGCAAAGCAAACAATTGTATCAGTTTGTTCAACAAACAATTGACAAAGCACTCGGAGAGACTCGGTATTCCAATCAATCTCATGCATCTAAACTCAATACAAAATTCTCAGCATCTAGATGTACTTTAAAGTGGTAATATTATCCAATGTAATAATTAATTTCTACTATTTAATTCTCAGCATCTAGATGTACGTACTAACAAATCAAGGGTCAACAGCAACGAAAAAGAAAGAACAAAGAAAATAGAAGCTTACTGTTGCAGATGGGGACAAGGGCGATGCCGTCCATGGGAGATGGCTGCTGCGTCGTCAGAGACGTGAGGCAGAACCTGCGCCGCCTGGGGACGTGCGTTGCTCGATCTGCCGATGGGGAGCCTGGGGACGCGCGTTGCTCGATGCTGCTCGATGCGCCTACGTTGCTCGTTGCTCGATGCGGCCGACTGGGAGCAGGCTGGCGCGGGGCCGGGGCGATGCGCGAGAGGCGGTCCTGCCGCGTACGACTCGACTCACGCGATTCGCGAGCGCGCGGCTCCGGCGTCTTAGGTCCACGGATGGCCCGCCGGCGGTGGCCTAGGGTTCGATCTGCGAGACTCTTGCGGGACACACAGGGCGCGAGCGAGCGTACGTACGGGTGACGAGAGAGCAAGCACGGAGAATAGAACGAACACCTGTAATGAATGGCAATTGCGAGTAATTTTATCCAACTCTACGCCTAGTTTGTTTTTGTCCATTCCGGGAGTAGCAAAAGGGTGCTTCACGAAAATGAACTACAGCTCCTTCAACTCCTTGGAGTTGGACTGCTCTTAAGAGTTTAGGAGTTGGAGTGTTTGGCTGGCTCGGGGTAGCTCTAGACAGGAGTTTTACTCCGGAGCCATGCCAAACACGCCCTTAGTATAAGTTACCGCTTTTCACCTTATTAGATCATTGAAGATAACCACTTCTCAGAATCAACATAAAACATGATGGTTGATTGAGTTTCCTAATTCTCGTATTGATGAAGCTCTGAAATACAACAAGACAAAAAGAAGGGTTGGAGTACCTTATCTCAATCAATGACGAAGTTTTCATGTTGTCACCACTGCCAGGAAACAAGATTCTTCATTGCTCCATATGTATTACGTCGTCGCTACCCTTTTCAACTGGATCTCTAGAAAAAAATTGAACCTAACAAAATTGAATTGATCTACTATGGAATGAAAGAAGGACGGATCCTCGCTCTCCCCTCACGCTGGCGAGATCTATCCGGATGTTGGTTAGATTTGTGTTATCACATGATGAATTTGGTCAAGAAGACGATGATGGGTTCATGACGAGCTCTATGGCGACAAGTTCATCGTGTTCACGTGTAGAGGTTTAGTAGTTTCCTCATCTATTAAAAAAAGATGAATATGATGATGTAATTGATAGATGATAAGATGAGCATGTTCGTTCAAATCAAAGTTTTTATCCTTAGCATAGTTGTTGATCTCAATTCGAGCTTCAACAATTAAAAAAGTATTTTTTAAAATAAGGAATGCAATATACTTTAATATAATGAATTTTTCTTTATAGTATAGAAAATGGACCTTTTTTTAAGAAACCACCCGGCACACTTTATTGCATTGAGAACATAGTTACATCGCTAACGTGTGGCTCTATAATAAAGCTAGAGGGTTCATCGATGCAAGTACAAGATTGTTTTAGGGAAAAAGAAACTCTAGCTAATTCATGAGCCACTCTACTTACATCCATATGACAATGTTCAATTGAGATAAAGCTAAAACTATACCAGCTTGTCACACACTCACTATAACAAAGAGTTGCTATAGCCACGGTCCAAAATCCACCGTAGCCGCGGGTGAGGCCAACCGCGGCTAAGTTTCCATAGCTAATAGTATCTCACTTTAGCCGCGGTTATATGAGGATTCAACATCAACCGTGGCTATAGTCGAAATTAGAAAACAAAAAAGCCCGAACGGGCCAAGTAGGCCCGCCCGCCCACCCAGCCGTTCGGATCCAAGCATGCGGGGCCCGGTCGCCTCCGCCGCTCGCCGCCTCGGCCACTCGCTGGCCCCGGACGCGCTACCGCTCGCTCGTCGCCTCGGCCGCAAGCGTTGCTGCTTGTCGGCCCCGGATCCGCCCCGCCACCGCATCGACGGCTCGAGCGGCGCCCACCACCCCGGACCCACGGCCACCCGCCACATCGGCCGCTCGCCGCCCGGATCCGTGGCCGCCCGCCACATCGGCCGCTCGTCGCCCGGATCCACGGCCGCCCACCGCCCCGATGGCCGCCGCCACCCCGATGGCCGCCGACGTGCCTCGCCCGCGCCGCTGCTCCTCGCCTTAGGAGGTGAGGGGCGAGTGGAGGGGGGCGGGGGGGGGGAGAGGGGAGGCCGGGGAGAGAGGGCGCCGGCTCGGGAGAGAGGACACCGGCCGGGGAGAGGGCGCCGCGAGAGGGCCGTTGAATGGAGGAGGAGAGGTGGGCGAGGGGATGAGAGGCGGCCGAGGAGGAGGAGAGTGAGGAGAGGGGCTTAGGGTTTCCAATTTTTATAGGTGTGATGTGCTAATGGGCTGGTGGGCTGCGGATGTGAAGACGGACCGTGGCTACGGATAGGGCCTATTTGTAGCCACGGTCCATTTTTTTACCGTGTCTATTGTTATTTTGCTCCCGTGACTATAGTTAACTAGGTGACATCCCGCGCTTTGCTGCGGAATTCTTTAATAATATATGTGATGCTAAGTATTATTGTTAAGAATAAGTAGAGAAAGAGATTGGAACATCTATGTTCGGTATTGGATTTGATGGATCTAAATTACAAATTGACAATATGGACAACCGAGACTCAAGCATTACGGTGCAAATTATTGAGATGGTGTGGCAGCATGAGAGGTGAGAGAATTGGCATTTAAATGGTGGAAATTATTGAGATGATGTGGCGGCATGAGAGTTGAGAGAATTAGCATTTAAAGAGCTATAGTGGGTTGCATCTTTTATATATAAATAGATTTTTGTTAGTGACTCCTCAAAGATCATGCAAGCCGCCATCTCTCTTTGTGTCTACCACCGACATGCGATCCGATTGAACTATATAATATGATTACAACCAATTTGACTTGCTAGCGCTAAACCGTCTTTCGGCGCTATTGCTTTTGCTGTTGGTACATCCATAACGTGGGCTAAAAAGTTGTGTGATGCTGCTATCCAAGAATCGCTTGAGTCGGTGCTCCCTCTACGTGAGTCACTATGGAAACTAGCATTAAAGTTAAGTATAAGGGTCTTTTTGGTTTGACTTTTGGTTGTGGCTTTTGCCTCTCAAAAGCCAAAAGCCAACCAAAGGACTTGGTCGTCACTCAAAGTCACGATCAAAAGCAGCTTTTCTCGAGTACAAAACTCACAGCAGCTCTCCCCCTACTTTCTCCTACTGTGAAATGGAAACTTCTTCAAGGTGGTGTTTGGATAGCACTTGGGTTGGGGAAATGGGAGGGTGGGTTAGGGAAATGAGGGGGTTGGTTGACATTTCCCATGTTTGGCTGAGTTGGGTTAGGGAAATGAGTTGGATGAGGAAAGGGAAATAGACCCCTTATTTCCAAGGAAACCAAACCTAGGTAGGAGGGTGGGTTATGATGAGAAATAAGATTGATCCTCTTGCACCTCTATGGGTCCCACATTCATTTTCATATCCCAAGCTAAATACCCAAACATGATAAATGGAAATAAACTTTGACATCCCTAACCTTAACCCACCCACCTCAATCCATCTCATTTCCATATCCTCAACCCAAATACTATCCAAACGTCGGATATATTACCCGCGTGCGAACTTACGTGTTCATTTTTTTCTTTCTTCTTTCTCTCGTCCGCATGTGTCCGTCCGTGTGACGAACCGGTAGGCGATGTCACCCCTACTTCCGGCCAGCAACCGACGACGCCCCTTCCCCTCCTCTCTCGGCCGGCAAGCGGTGGCACCCCTTCTCCTCCTCTTCGGGTCGGTGGTGGTGACGCCTCTTCTCCTACTCTCCCGGACGAGCGGCGGCACCCTCTTGTCCTCTCGCCAACTAGCAAGCGACGGTGTCTCCTTCTCCTCTCCTAACAAGTGGTGGCAGCGCCCCTTCTCCTAGATAGTAGGCAGCAATGCCTCTCCTCCTCCTCTACCGTATAGTGGCCACGACACCCTCGCCCGGGAGAACCCACGTTGCTCGGATGTGCCCGCATATGGCGGGATCTGCGCTCGCCCATCATGGAGCTCAATCCACCATGGCTACTACTCCCAAAAATTAATCTGCATCCGCACGACTTTAACCCAAAATTACTCACCAAACGGTGGCTCCATAGCTATGGATTGGATTCCCCTACTTCCCATGCACTATCCCCCCCCCCGGCTCGTGCTGCCCATTTGAGGTCCCATAGCTCGTCAATGGCGGTCAAAAGGAAGGGAACGACATTGGAATAATATTTTGCAAAAAGACCCTCGCAAAAACTTATAATTAATCATTCTATTTACTAAGTCTTCATATTTGTACCATATAATCCCATAACTTCAGGGTGTGTTTGGTTGGGCTATGGGCTGTGAAAAAGCGAGTTGTGGGTTATGAGTCGTGAAAAAGTCGAAAGTCGTTTGGTAAAACAACCGTAGCTTTTCGAAATTTACTAGCAGACCCTACTTATCATCATATATACCATCATATATACATACAAATATATGTATAATATATTTTATATTTATATATTTATTTATATTATATATATAAAATAACATATATACATGTATATAAATAAATAGAAATATATATATATACACACATATACGTATGAATAAAAAATATTGATACATATAAACATATATATATATATAAATAAATAAATAAGTAAACACACAATATTTATATAAGATATATGTATATAAATAAATAAAAGTCATATAACATATATATTACATGTATATATATACATACATATACATATGTAGGTAATTTTTTCAAACTTGTGAAAGCCAAAGCGGAAAAAGCACCTCCACACCTGCTTTCGAGAAATGAACTAGCAAAAAGCTGCTTTTGGCTTTGGTTTTTGTTGGCAGCCAACCCCTTTGGTTGGGCTACGGCTTTTTAGAAAAGCCGAAGCGAGAAAAAGCCCAACCAAACACACCCTCGAGAGAATTTCATATTTTCACATAAGATTCTCGCACAAAATTGTGTTATTCATACTATTTTATTGTCTTGATAGTTTTAAAAATCCCACAACTTAAGAAAATGTCAATATTAGTACAATCCACGACTTCTTTTTTAACCAAACGGCTTTCAGCTTTCTCACAATTGTTTTTTCAAAAGTCACAGCTCAACCAAACACACTCTAAGTTTACCTTCCGGTGTCTTCCATCCATCTTTCCTCAGCATTTGTTTTTGGGCTGCTTTCATGTAGTTGCTGGTAAACTTTAATAATTTTGAAGCTCTCCTCTCTCCGAATAGACTCCCCACCGTACAAAATACAATTCATCTTGTGCTAATCGGACCTGATCCTGAAAGAGGCGCAAATCCAGCCCAAATTGAGCCCATTCCACCTCACCGGCGCACGAGTGACAAAATCGCTTCCACCGCAGTGCCGGTTCCTCCTCCCTTCCATCGCTCCCAAGTACCCAACTCCTCCCGCCTCACGCACAAAATTTCTCCCCCTTCCCGCCCACCTCCCCCTCTCCCATGGCCTCGCCAGCGAAGCGGGCAAAGCCGTCGCCGGCCAAGCGCCCCGGGTCGCACGCCTCGGAGGACGCTGGGCCCACTGAGGATCCTGTCGTTCTCCTCCGCCGCCGCTGGGAGCTCGCCTCCGTGCTCCATTTTCTAAGGGTGAGCCTAGGGTTTGTCCCCCTCTCACGATCCGTGGATCACGTGGGATGATTTGGCTTTTAGGCTGCGATTCATGTGTTCGGATTTTCCTGTTCTTGGTCCACAGGTGTTTGAGCCGGTTATCAAGGGGGACCTCGATCTCTCGGCGGAGGACATCGAAACGGCGCTCGTCTCAAACAACGGCAACCTCGCTCGCCTCCACATTGCCCTTTTGAAGGTGTTCTTTTTGTCCCCCGTGCATCCTGAGCTGAGCTTCTGTGTGTTTCTTTCAGATTCGTGTAGAGCATGTATAGAGAATGGTGTCCACCTGTGTGATGCAAGTTTTGCGTTCAAATCATGTGAAATTGCAATAATCGTGGTCAGTTTGTGAGGTTTGGACTAATTGTGTAGAAATACGAGTTTACAAAAGTACTGCTATAGGTACAACCCGAATGTCCTACTCATGTACAATTCAAGTAATTATAGAAACTAGATATTTGGAAACTTTAAACACTTGGTTGCCATATATTCATCCAGTAGGAACAAAGTTGGACATTCGGGTTGGACCTACAGCAATTCCCTTTACAAAATTACATGGAGAGAAGCATCATATTTTCCCCTTATGTTGAAAGCATGGTTGTGGTGGTTGACATGGGTTCAAGCCAAGCCAGAGCCCTTCTGCTGGGATACCGGGATGATCTGCTCCTTTCCTTACTAGTGGCTGAGCTAGAACCAACAATTCCTTTCTGAGCGGTAGAACAAAAGAGGATTTTGACTGATTAGCAGAAGATTCCCAGGCTGATTCCGCGCCTTCTTCTCCTCTGGTCAGCTCGTGCCAGATAAAGGGCGAAGGCTGGTGTGCAATCTATAAGGGAAAACAAGGCCTGAAGAGAAGTCCACGCGTGATGACCACCACCAGCACTATCCTCTTAAATTGAAAGAAACTCAGCTGTTCTATGTGTTCTTGTTCGGTTCTTGGCCTCTACCACCTTTTTTCAACTTAAAGGGTATCTTGTTCATCGACCTGGAAGTGTTTATGCTGCCATGGTTAAAGTCTCCCTTTAACTAAAGTGTCTACCTATCCGGGAAAAAAATGATTAATTTTGCGAAAGTCCTCTGACTCCGAGTCATGTGACCCTAAGGCTATCTCCAACGATGGAGGGTACCCAAACCCCAAAATGAGCATGAACAGTAGCTCTTGAAGGTCGAAAGGTGCTCACCCAAACTTGCTGTCTCCAACGAGTGACTCGAAATGGGTGCGGCGGCCACCAGACCGGGCAGCAGGAGCGCAGGGGGAGGAGTCGCCGGAGGAGGAGCGCCGAGGGAGGAGTCGCCGGAGGTGGAGCGCTCGCGCCGGAGGCTGCTCCAACTGCAGGGGAGGAGGAGCGCCGGGGGAGGCTGCTCCAACTGCGGGGGAGGAGGAGCGCCAGGGGAGGAGTCGCCGGAGGTGGAGCGCTCGCGCCGGGGGAGGAGTCGCCGGAGGTGGAGCGCTCGCGCCGTCGCAGTAGCCGCTCTTGCCTGCCGCCGCAGCCGTCTCGCCAGCTGCCGCAGCTGCCGCCGTCGCCAGTCGCCGCCCAGCCGCAATCCTCTTTCTTTTCTCCCGGTCGTATGGGTAGCGTTGGAGCTGCTTCAAATGTGCATCAGCTCCTGTAGCATTTCTAAAATGGGGTTCCTCTTTGGGTGATTGGTTGGAGAGTGTTTTTTGTAATTTTTGACCCATATTGGAGATGGGTAGGGAAATGGGTATCTCATTAGAGATAGCCTAACATGCATGTATTGGTAGCATTTTTGTGCCTATGTGTTGGCCATCTTTCCTTGTTTGCATATGAGTAGCCAAATATCTGCATCAGCTACTCTATGTTGTATTATCTTTCAGAAAATGCAGAAACCAAATTTTATGGTACTTCACATTTTAACTGAAACTCTTGTTATGTACATAGCGGCCACTAATTCGTTTTATTGTAATCCATGCCACCGTTTGAGTTGCTTTATGCTCACCCTCACTAGCAAATGTGCCAGGGCATATCACCAGGTAACAAAAATCTCAAGACTGACGACGGATGGATGATACTAGCCGCCAAGAAGCTATCAGATTGGTGGTCGTGGGTATGTTGCTATTTCTCTTGATTGGCCTTTTTCTATGACATAATTGGAATATAGTTGCCCAAGCCTTTATTGTACTTGGGTTTCAGGTTGCTGAAGGAACAAATCCATTGACAACCGATCCAGGGTATGCATAGATGCATTAGTGAAATTGGCTATACACAATGGTTCCATTGTTTTATAACTACAACCTTTTTTGTATGCGCAGAAAAGAAGTTGAGACATATAAGAAGCAAGATCCAGTTCAGCGTTTGTTAATACTCAAAGCCCTCTGTGAAGTTCGATCTGAGGTACCGGAACTGTGTAGTGCTTTCTATTCTGTTTGTTAACTTTCAGCAAGCTAATTATTTTGATCAAGCTTAAGTCTAATAAAGTAAGATTGACTGTTTTGTATGATTATTTTACTGCACATCTAATAATTGAAATTATCTATCATGCAGCAAGATGATGCGGTAAGGTATGTTAATGATGCAATGAAGAAAGGAACTGACATTTCCAATTTCCGAAAAGGGAAGTTAGGGAGTGGCAGTAATGGAATTATATACTGGTAAGTATTTCCTTTTATTTTTGGCTGTGTTGCTTTTGCGAGTATACTAGAAGGGATCGAGCCCGAAATGAAGATATCTAGGACAAGGTAGGGGTGGCACCAATCGAAGAGAAACTGATTCAGCATCAGCTGAGATGGTTTGGACATGTCCAACAGAGACTTTTAGAGGCACCAGTTTGTAGTGGGGTCCTAAAGCGAGCCGATAGGTTAAGAGAGTTAGAGGTCGACCTAACCTGAGAGACCTAAAGGAGTGGAACATCTCCAAGTAATTAGCTATGGATAGGGGCGCTTGGAGACTAGCAATTGATATGCCGGAATCGTGTCCTTTCTTTTACTCCCTATTACTATTTCTACCTTTTTTGCCGTGTTTCCTTTTGTGTTTCTCTTGTGCTTAAGTCTTATGGGTTTCATCTTTAGCCTACCCCAACTTGCTTGGGATAAAAGGCTATGTTGTTGTTGTTGTTGCATCATCTTTAATCTGTTATCTCCTGTCAACAGGATACTAAATGGCCTCAGATTTAGAAAGAATGCAAATCTTTTCTCTTTTGTTGGTGTCGTTTAGTTCAATTGTGAACTTACTGACATCAACAATACTACCTCTGTTTGGCGATTGTTAACATTCTGACCAGATGAACGAACTAAAAACAACTAGCAATCACGGTTGGAACGACATCATTTTAATCCGGAGGGAGTATAAAAATGGAGTATATGCTTTCTGTGTTTCATAACATGGCCAAGCTGATATTTGTTTTCAACATGATTGGTGACCAGAAGCATGGCTGGAGTTTTATTGGGAGCAATGTACAGCAAGGGAAACCCTTGTTATAGCAGATACTACTATAAAAAGATAAATAGGGGAACCGAGCTGCTAGAAAACAGCTTTCTTTGAGGCAAACGCTACCGTACACATTGATTAAGTTCTTGAACCGCTGCTGCTTGTCTGATTGTATTTTGTGCACTTGTTGTGGCTGGATTTTTCTTCTTTCTTGCTTACCCTTAACTCTCTTCCTTTTTGTCTTGTGTTCCTTTTGGGTCTCTGCTTGGGATAAAAGGCTTTGTTGTTGTTGTTGTTCCTTTTCGGTCTCTCCTGTTCCTGTTTCCTATGGGTCCCCCCCCCCCCATTTGGTTGGGATAGAAGGCTCACAGCAATCAAACCTTAACTTGCCCTCTTAGAGGGCAAGTTTTTGGGTTCTCACTTTCTTCAACATAACCTACGGCAACCTTTATATGTGAGGTGCCTTAGTGCCTAAGCTATTTGTCTAACGAGCTTGGTAACAAATCCTCCTGCGATTGGTGGTCTATCTTAACAAACCAGTAGATGTGAATCCTAATCTACATCTCCACACCATCCTTTGTTGGCCTCATAGAGCACGTCTGCTACCTGGCCTCATGTCATCCAATGACCATCCAAGAATCCTTGTTTCCAATTTTGAAAGTGAGGCCTCCCCCTATTGAAGATGAAGCTGTGTTATTTCCATATCTGCCAGGCTCTTAGGATTTAGCCAGAGTTTTGTCAATTGTTTTTGTTATTACCTTCCATTAGTTAAGAGGTAGCTAAAATTAAAAAAATTATATGTACTATTTCCACATTTTGAACTCTTGTGATTTATGGATTCATGTGCACAATGGCACTTCATCTTATTTGCCAGTTACAGACCCTGTATCTTATTCGAACCTTCTTATCCTATCATTAATTCAGAACTTCCTTGCTATCTTTTGTTTTCTGGTGTTGTCATCTAAATCATCCGACTTATCAGGTATGATGGAGATTCAACCATCGGCCACAGATTATACACAGAAGATGTAACGGTTGACTTCAAAAAGAATTGGAAGGGAAAAGGTGGCCGTTTGACAAAACCAGTCATCAATATTCACTGGGAAACAGTTGCAACCAACCTCAATGAGTTTCTTGAGATATCTGTAAGGACTCCTGGAGTTAATTTGTTTATGCACACTTTGATTTTTTACTTCTACAACTGACTTGTTATGTTGACAGGAAAAGTTATGCAAAAAGGGTCGAGCTGAATCTGCTATTGCAGAGTGTCTTAGGAAAGAAATTATACCGGCTGTTGAAGAGCTTCAAAAGGTGACAATCAGCTAATATGCTTCCTGTTTTTGCTTATGTATTCTTGTTATTATTTCAAAAGTTGTCAGGAACATAAGAATGTATATTTTATTTGAAATAAAACTACCCTTTGCATCAATTACATTATTGTGCTGCCAATCTGTCAATGCAGAAGAAAGAGAGGGCATTAAAACGTCAGCAGAAGAAGGATGAACTTTTAGCTTTTGCTAACAGTTTCCAACCACGTTCATTGCGTGAGCGCCGGCGTGTCAGCTACACATACTGTAAGGACATTTCTGTTGATCATTCTCATGAAAAAAAATTGGGTGTACAATTGTCAGCCTGATGATTTATGTTCATGTCCAATGTCATGTTGCAATTTGCATCCCTTGTTTCTTCTGTCAGAATCTCATTCTGACATTCTTTAAATACTTTTAAAATCCATCAATATGTTTTCCCAATCTTACTGTCGAATGCAATGCTGGTGGAACTGTGCACTAAAGCGTCAAACACATAGTGATTGTGGTACATCCGTACATGCTTTTAATTTCTTCCTATATGTCTATTGTGATTTTCTTATATCTTATAAAAATGTGTGAACAGGATTTGTATTTTTTGAGATTCCTTTTTTCCCTTAATCTTGATTTGTTTTGTGTGTTTGTGCAGCTGAATATGATCGTTCAATTAAGGAGGCGATAAGAGTCACATCGTAAGTTCAAGCCATCCTACCCCCTTCCTATATTTCAGCAATTAGCGTTAGCACATTTGTGGCAATAAAAGCATCTGTCAGCTTCCTATGGTAAGTAGGAGCCTCTCCTACTGCTTTCACTTCAAAAAAAAAAGGTGTGTCCATGTTCTTTTTCACCTTTTTCCTTTTGGAAGAAACATCATCAAACATGATTTGGCTGCAATCTCAATAAGTAAAATATCTATTTCCTTGTAGAAATTTAGGATTGCTTGTTTCTTTAATATGTAACTGCAAAAGCATTTTTAAAAGTATTATTGCACCTGAATGCAGGAAAGCAAAAGAACATGAGTCACATGCGGCAGGAACAAAAGAGAAGCATGCTTCACATCAGGGGGTAAAGGTGCCAATGGAAGTTCAGGTACCAATTCTGAGCACAACAAAGATGCACAGGAGGATGCCACTCACCTAAGTGACCTGAGCTCTGACGATGATGAAGACAAAGACTATAGTGACAAGGATGGTAACTCCGCAGGCAGTGACGGAGACAATGCTTATGATCATCGCAAGAGCGCACTGGAAGAAGATGATGCGTTTGTAACGCGTAAGAGAACTCGTCTTGCTGCTCGTATGGGAAATGACAAGCCACGGCAAGGGCTTCGTCGGAGTCAAAGACATGTGAAAAATAATGAAGACACCGTGGACCCAGTTCAGCTTACCCCTCAAGCAATGACGAAGAAAACACTGAGGCAAAGGCCCACGCCCGTCTCCAAGCAGCCAGAAACTGCTTTCTCAGGCTCAGAAGATGATCGTGCACTTACTGTTGCAGACTCTGAGGATGAATCTGAAGATTACCGTGCACGGACTGTTGCAGACTCTGAGGATGAATCTGAAGATTAGGGACTGTTGCAGACTCTGAGGATGAATCTGAGTAATCGTTTGAGGCTGTATGTGTTTTTTTTCTGTACCTATTACCTTACGGAAGTTGGTGAATTCGTTAGGTTTAGCTTCATTCGCCGCTTCCACTTTACTAGCTAGGGAAATCAGACTCAGGCAGCACCAGCATTTCCCCCGTTGCTGAGATTATCTTAGGTCATGGCTCACCAATGACCTCTACCGCACTTCTGTGGTGATTGTACATATGCGTCTAGAATGCGACGCATCACCACAGACGCCATCCATTATCCAGTTCAGAATTGTTGTGCTTCTTTCCCAGTGGCCTGCGGTTAAATATATATGTTTTAGAAACGGTATGGTTAAATATATTATCCATGCAATTCGTCAGTGGAAAGAGTTCTTATCTGTGATGTCAATTCTCGTATCTGTGCTTCTGTAATCTCGTATTGCATATGCAGCTATCCAGGTTCCTATTGTAGGCTATGAGCCTATGATACAGGATACCTGTATAAAAAAGGATGTGCTTGAATGAGTGCCAGAATCAAGGGCACACACGCTACTTTCCAAATTGAAACTGTTCAAATTTGACTCGCTCTGTCGAGCGCTAGCGAACTCTGCCTGCCAAACATGGCCACTAGTACGGCCCTTCTGCCGGTGATTTTTCTCTCTCGACGTTTGATAGGCGAAATATGGAACACAAATTTGTACTATATTCGACAAGGCAATTTAACACAACGAACGATACAGTTTTCGGACAACTCTACTAATTCTGGAGTACTAAAAAGGCCTGCTTGCTAAATAAGATAGTTTGTTTGTAGACTCTTCTGCTGCTGATGAGCTGCAGTGCTGTAATTCCACCTTGAACCATGGTGCGGGAAACGCATGATCACTCGCGTGAGCTCAGCATCATGCTCCGGAGACGCACGAGTTTATCTTCATCAGCCCCCGGAGCGGCCTCTTCCTCTTCGTCGGCCGCCGTCGCGCGGTGAGCTCGGCAAAGGCGGCGAGGACGTGCCGGTGGACGGCCGGGTCGTTGCGCTCCAGGTAACAAGCGAGCAGCTCCTCCATGAACTCCTTGTACTCCAGCGGCGGCATCCCGTCCGCGTCGCACGCCGCCGCCATCTCCGCCATGGACTCCAGGAACTCTGCCTTGGGGTCGCTCGAGTACTTCTCCACCAGCAGGGCTCCGGACAAAGCCTCGCCCGCGTCGACGAGCGAGGCTGTTGGCGCCGTCGACACGAAGAAGCGGTCGGAGGCTTGGACCGCGCCGCGTGACAGCTCGGTCAGCCGCGGCGAGGGCAGCGCGCCGAGGCCGGCGTCCTGCGGCCGAGGGCTGGCGGCGCCGCCGCCGGAGCTCGCGTCGAGAGCAAAGGACGGCGAGGACGATATGCAGGAGTGGTAAGGGTGGGACGAGAGCAACTGCGTGTAGTGCTGCGATCGCGTCGTCGCCATCGCTCGCGGCTCGAGCCTTTTTCCCTCAAACAGAACGGGGGCGTGTTGCGAGGAATGTGAACGGCTTGTACCTTTTTATAGCCACCATAGTGCGACGCCTCTGACGGACCAAAGCTTTCGTCCTGCGTCAAGCCATTTCCCGTTCCGCATTTCTGCGAATTTTAAATCGCCTTATTGCTTGAATTTGAGTCAATTTTGTGTGGCAACCCGATCTGTATTATAGATAATGATGAACTGTTGGTTCCGTGAACAAATTGCGACGTAACGCTATCGGTTATACTATGTGTCAAAGCAATTGTGACGTGACGATGTCATCCCACGATCGCAATGGGAAAGGGAGAGGCTAGATGTGCCGTGGCTGTGCTGCTTGCGACGCCTCTGCTTTCTCTGCAGCCAGCAACGCCCTGGGACGAGAGATGATCACCGGCGATGGCATCCTGCGAGTAATCCTCCTTTACCTAGTAGCTCAAGAACATGCGTATTGTTTCATTCTTCGGCGTGGACCTTGAGTCGGCAAGTGTCCAAAACTTGTCACGGATGTTCGGAACCTGTCGCTATGTACGCTTCTCATTTTTCCTTCCGACGAGGACACGGACTTGGAGCATTCTGGCAGCCTTGGTTCCTTGACTTTGGCCTAACTGGTGTCGAAACCGTCAACACTGAGCGAGTCTGATTATTGCGTAGAAACACTCACATGTTCCAAACAAAATCGGGTACGATCCTTACTACACGTTTGGGAAATATTCAGCGGCATGATGAATTATAACGTAACCTTCTTGCTATTTTCTAGACGATGATGTGGCATGATCCCGTTCAACTCGAGCATTGTGGACATTGCTGTAGTGCCTTCTGCAGGAAGCTCATATAACAATTTCGATATGTAAGGTACGGTGTGCAACACGTTCATAAAACTTCAGAGAAATTATTGTGTAATGACCTTCCTTGTAGGGCAAATGCATCGAATTGTGCACCAACATCCTCGGTAATTAAAGATACCTTTGGTTGGATTTCAGCTTCGTCTTCAAAGAAACGATTCATTTTTTAATTATAAATCAGAAATCAGGATATCGTAGTTTTCTACGGTAGTTTCTCAAATTGAGAACCAAATTCTCGAGAAACGTTACAAAAGGGGCCTAATCGCGCACTTCTGATTTGGGCTTCAGGCCCAACATCTGACACAAATACGTAAATTAGCTGGCAAAGCGGAAAAGGGAGAGCGAGCAGCGGTAGTCCATGGTTTTTTTATTTTAGCTCTTTATTGTCTAAAATTTTACAAATGACCCCCTACTAAATTTTCAGCGTATGACCCTTTTTGTCAAGACATTCTCTGTGGCACTACTGTAGGGTCGCGTGCCCATGCGTATGGCGCGACATGGTGCCACGTAGATAGGCGGGGCCCACTCGGGCTAGCGTTGCACACCGTTGACCTCGGCTTGGGTCATGCCGTGCGCGATGGTGCATCCCGGTCACGCCCATCTATTTGACATGACCCAGGCTGGGTCATATCGGTCGCGCGCCTCCCTTTTGCCTCCCTCCCTTTCCTTTCTTCTTCCTCTAACCCGAGGGGCTCTGTGTCTCCTAAGTGCGGCAGCCGGCCATTCCCTGGCGTCTCCCGGCCTCAACTCGTGGAGGAACTCCTCCAAAATCGGCGGGCTTCTTCCCTAAAGGTATCTTCCTCATTCTATCTGGTCATATTTGAATTCCATGCTAGTTTAGGTTGGATTAGCTAGTTAGGGCTAATGTAAGTAATGTAGGTTGTAATGGTGGTTTGGCTCGACTCGCATTGAATTGCTCTGCATGTATCGCTTGTACATGATAATTGTATATTTCTGCTACATAAATTTTAGGGTACGTGTTTAATATTTTCTATTTTGTTGGTCATCCATAATTTAGTACACTAGTGTGCATGTTTTTATCCATTTACTTCTCTCCGAAATCTCACGTAGCTATTTGTTTCCAAAGATATTTAAGCTCATATACTTGTTGTTTGTTTGCTCCATATTTAATTCTCTCTTATGCATCATGTACAATGAAATTAATTTGCACTGAAGTTTAGCACATCTCACTACAAAAATTAAAGAAATTTGACTTCCACTCGAGGTCATTTATTTAGGTGAATGCAGTTGGATATATATCTTCGAACTTGCATTCTGGTCCCGGCTACTATGCATATTAGTGTGTGTGTTATCTTATCTTTGTTTGTGTTGATTTTAGAAATGATTAATGTGACTCTCGGAATGTGTAGATGGATCGTGTTGTCCAATTGTTTACCAATGGGACAGTTAATGTGAATAATGAGTTTGATCGGATAACGAGAGGAAGTCTTTACATTTGTGAAACCACCTGAATATAGTAAACTTGTGAATAGAGTTAAAGCACCAATGGGTGTGGTTTGTGATGTGAGGTTGCGTGGTAGGTTCGACGCATGTGGGGGAGGTAGGTCTCGCTATGTTATTTTGGACTTGACATCGGATGAGGAGTGGACGTTGTACAGGGGATGTTTGAGAGATGGTCGGATGAAAGTTGCGGAGGTAGTTGTAGAAGTAGTAGGTAATAATGACGACGAGAATGAAGTTGCGGTCCCGATGAGCATGAGGCATCCTGGTTTGAATCAGTTGACACAAGATAACCCTTGTTCCCCCCCCCCCCCTCCCCCTCCCCTTCGTGAGCTTGACTCATCTCGTGTTGTGCCGTCAACTCCTAATGTTGATCACGGAACCTAGCATTGCTCGAACAATTTGTCTGGACAACACAATGAGGGTTTTGAACTTGCAGTTGTGAGTGATGATTTTTCCGATGACGGTTTTGAACATGAGGAAAACGAGGACGACAGATGATCGGGATGACAATAGCTCTTGCAACGATGACGAGGAGAACACCGATGAAAAGGATGGTCTACAAGAAGAACATAATAACAGTGAAGAGGTTGATTTCAGGATGTACCAAACAACGAGTGCAAAGTGGTGGTGATTATCATATTACTTGGGGAGACAATTTCTCTCGAGTTGAATTGAGGGCTACGAGGAAGATGCGTGTTACTCTCCCTATGGCTACTAATCACAAGGATGTGAGTCGCGTGGAGAGAGCTATATGCCACGATGGTGTGATTACCGTCGAGGCTGCCCATGATCCTACCGAACCCATCATTCAAAAAGGAATGAGATTTGATAATCTTGCTCGAGATGAAGTTCTTCTTTTAGGATTATGTTGTTCGGCACCACCGACCTTACATTGTTGAGCGGTCAAACAAGGAATCGAGATACACTATCCGTTGTCGGAGACATAGGTGCCCATGGGGTGTCCGGGTTTGACTCCGAAATCCGAGGGAAATACGTGGAGAGTATCGAACGTACGTCAACCTCATATTTGTGGTTCCTCGAAGCCGGATCAAGTTCATCCCCAATGCACGGTATTTGTGGCACCGTGTAATAGGGATAGTGTGGGTCGATGCTCGATGCGATCGTTGCCTCTCTCATTGAGTCAATCAATACAATCATTAACTACCATGTTAAGTACGACAAGGCTTGGAGGGCAAAGCAACATGCAATGGCCGAATTGTGGGGTGGTTGGAAGGAGTCCTATGCAAGGGTTCCTAAACCGCTTAATGGAATTAATTTTTTCAACCCGGGCACAAAATGTTTGATTGATACTAGTGGGAAGATGTTGTTAGGGCATGATGCTAAGAAGAACCCAATAATGAAATGGGTCTTCCGGTGCTTTCCACAAGTGCGTATAAGTGTTCAAGCAATGTAGGCTCGTAATCGGTGTGGATGCAACCTTCTTGACCGGGAAGTACAGGGCAACCATGATGATCACAATTGAGGACCAGCTTGTTGCCGTTAGCATTTGCGAATAGTAGTCCGAGAATAACGAGAGTTGGTCATGGTTCATAACTCGTGTCCTGATCGGTCGATCCGTATGATATCGGATAGACACCAGGGTTTGTTGAATGCTGCTAAGGAACATCGAGACGGATATCCTCCCTTTGCTCATAGGTGGTCCATGCGTCACTTTGCTGCCAACATATGGAGGAAGCAACTGAACAAGGAGGTAATAAAGCGTCTAAAGATTCTTTGCAAATGCAAGGAGGTGAAAAAATTTGAGACCAAACCGGAGGAACTAGAGAAGATGTTAAACGATGATGCGAAAAGCTGGTTAAGGGAACAACTACGCGAGAAGGACAGATGGGCACTTACTTTTGATGAGGGTGGGTTCAGGTACGAAATTATGACAACAAATATGTCACAAATGTTTAACAATGTGTTGAAAGGGATCCGATCGATGCCTATAACGAGAATTGTAGAATACACCTTTCACAAATGCAACTTCTATTTTGTGGATCGGTGGAGGGCGGAATGTGACAACTTAACAAGCCCGGGGATATGGACCAAACCTGCAGCGCTGCCTAGAGACAGAGGGAGATATTTCAGCAAATGAGGTTGCTTCACTCCACCATCCCGCGGCGTATATGTACTCCGTTGAGAGGAGTTATTCGAAAAATGTCCGAGATGAAATATTCGGCGGTCACATATACAGTTTAGAGATAGGTGACAACGTCACTTGTATTTGCAAAACACCGGAGTTAAAACACCGTGGTGCCTGGACAGGAATGGCGCGACCACCCTGCTACAGGACCATGCCGCCTAGATGCATCCCGAAACCAGGGTGTGCCGGTCCTGTAGCAGGTCGGTCACGCCATACCTCGCAATTGGTCACACTCGTTTTCCACGACGCGACCCAACTAGCTAGTCCCAGCGTGACGGCAACAGGAGTCGGTGCACCATTGTGCCACCAGGTGTCGCGTCTTATCATATGGTGTGACAAAACTGTAAATAATTTTTGGCTCAGTTTATATATTGCAAAAATACTTAGCATCATCTTTTAAATCATGTCCGAGGCAAAATTTTAATCATGGGACATATTGATTTTGTTTCTAAAACATCTCAACAAAATTAATAGAACATCATTTGTCATCCGGACGTGTACAGACCGGACCATGTCCTCTCATAGGCCCAGTTTGGAATATCCTAGATTTTGCGAATCCAAAAGCTAGAAGCTGGGTAGCTTCCAAATTGGAAGAATTATGACACAGCTTCTAGAATCTCCAAGTTTAGATTTTCAAAATTTCGGAAGCGGGAGGAGGGGAGCTTCTAGCAGCTATGACAAAAAAATTATGATTTTACCCCTCATACTTTGGAGAAATAACACGAATCTGCCATCTGAAATTCAATGAAAATAAAAGCAGAATCAGCCAAGTAGGGTCCACGCCTGAAAAGTAGCTACCGGAAGCTATAGGCTCCATTTGGGAGCTGGAAGCAATTTGGAAAATCTAGATTTTGGACCGGATAGCACAAGCTAGCTTCTTTCTAAAATCTGTTGCTGTTGTTTGGATTATAGCTTCCAATAGCTACTTTTCAGGCGTGGACCCTACTTGGCGGGTTCTGTTTTTATTTTCATTGAATTTTAGATGGTAGGTTCATGTTATTTCTCCAAAGTACGAGAGGGATAAAATCATAATTTTTCTATCAATAGCTGCTAGAAGCTCCCCTCTAACTTCCGAGATTTTGAAAATCTGAGCTTGGAGATTCTAGAAGTTGTCATAATCCTCCCAGTTTGGAAGCTGCCTGCTTTTGGATTCGTAAAATCTAGAATATTCCAAATGGGATATAATTGTGATGGCAGAGGAATTCAATGGTACACAGGCCACAACTGCCCACGTGGCACTGGTCGCGCCCATGCGTATGGCTGGGCGCGACCCTACTGTCCTGTGGCGCCAGTTCTATGACTTGACCAAAAGGCAGACGCTGGAAATTTAGATCGAAGGGACCATTTGTAAAAATTTAGAGATAAAGGGGTAAAATAAAAGTAATTCTCCATGCCCATCCATCTTTCGCGTCGCGCGCCCTGCCGCTAGCGCGCCTACTCCCATTTCCCGCTCGGAAAATTTCCCCCAAATCAACCTCTCTCCTCGCCACTTCCTCTTCCATTCCTTCCGAGCTCACTGCCCCGCCTCCTCCGCCATCGCGGCTTGCGAGCCTTCCGCGGCGTCCACTTCGCGATGCAGCCGCGTCGCCAGCAGCAGCAGTCTATCCTCTCCTTCCTCCAGAAGCAGCCGCCGCGGCGGGAGCTGGACCCGGCCGGGGATGGCACGAACCCGGAGAAACCCCCGCGGCCCCCTGCGGGCTCCGTCGCCGGCATCATGGAGCGGCTCGTGCGCCCGCCGCCGCAGCCGCTGGGAAGGTACGGACGCAGTGATAGCGGGACGTCGGTGTGCGCCGCCGCGTGGTGGAAGGCTAGGGTTCTATGGGGTTTGGGTATTAGGCGTTGCTTTGAACAGGTTACAGTTGCCGCGAACTTTCTGGGCTGTGAGCTTAGGGTTTTGAGCGATTCGTGTTGGTTGGTGATAATGTGATTATGGGTTCGGGTTGATTTATGCTGGGTTAATCTCGCTTGGTTAATTTTGGTTTAACGGTTTATGATATATTTTACTACATGATTATGCATTCGGGACTTAATGTATTCTGTCGTAAGTTAGATTAGCCTCAAAATATATAAGATGCTGTCATTTTTTTGTTTCACTGCTGTGCTTGTTCTCCTTGGTTTCAAAGTTGAAGTTGCATGTTATTATATATAAAAAAGAGTTGAAGTTGCATTTTGGTAATGCTTGCTTCAATTAGATGCCGTTTTAGTTCATATGGGTTTATGTCTTGTGTTTATTCTAAGTCAGCTATAGTCCTGTTTGTTTATTTCATTGCTGACTGCCATTACCTGATGGACCATATCAATAATTTGATCACAGTGTATGTAAACAATTTTTCTGCTGTGGAAATTCATTTTGTTACCATCATGATGCTCATTTTTCCTTTTATGCAGGAACCAAGATGCTTCCCAGGCTAGACATCTGGACGAGAAAGCATTGCCTCTTAGAAATCGGATTCCCTTAAACGGACAGCCCAGTGTATCATCCTCAAGACTTCACAACACTGAAAGCAACAGAGTCAACCTATTTTCAGAACAAGGTTCGGATATGACTTCCCTGCTTGAGACCCCAAAGAACTCATCAAGGTCTTCTGCAGATGAATTTATCAGAGCAAGCACACTGTTCCCAGAACTCAGGTCAAGTCACACTCCTATTCAGGAGCATCCAAATAAATTATCATCGAAGTCTCCTAATAATGGGTGCATTCGGGCTTCATTGTTTGAAGACTTTGATGTACAAACTCCTCAGAATCCCTCAAAGAGGAGGTTCCTGGGCCCTTCTCGTGGAGATGATACACCTTCAACAGGATGTGGTTCATTTCAAACTCTGCAGCATTCATCAAAGAAGTTTTTATTGAATTCTGCTAACGGTGAATATGCTAGAGCAGTAACCACCTTTAGTCTAGATTCAAATGATACTCCTACAGAACATACGAAGAAGCTACCCCCAAGATCTGCAGATCATTTGTACATCAAACCAACCAAATTGTTTGCAGAACTTGATTCAAATCAGACTCCGTTGCAGAGCCAGTCGAAAAATTCCTCCTCGGTGTTTATGAATGGCAAACGTATTGGAGAAGCTGCTGCTACGTTTCCTGACCTTGATTCTAGTCCATTAAAACCAGAAACTCCAGCAATGCGAGCAGCCATTCCTCGCTTGAAGCGAGTCCGAGAAGAACAAAGTGTGACTCCTGATAAGCTGTTCTCTCCTTTGCGGGTCTTGAACAACTTGAAGCCAGCTCATCCTTTTGAGAAGAAGTTTCATGTTGAAATGGCTGAAAGCGCGCGAAGCAAGTTTGAGTGGCTGAATCCATTAAATATCAAGGATGCAAATGGAAGGCGCCCGAATGATCCACTCTATGACAAGGGTACTCTTTTTATTCCACCTGAAGCGCTGAGGAAGATGTCAACTTCCCAAAAGCAATACTGGAATATTAAATGCAGATACATGGATATTGTCCTATTTTTCAAAGTGGTAAGATTCATTGATGATTCATTTGATATGACGATATGTGGTGTACGCTATTGTATTATGACATGAAGGATAATTGTCGTGGTCAACCCATTTGGCCATTTCGGAAAATTTATCTTTAGGGCATGTGATAAAAACAATCTTTATTTTGTTGACCCCCATATCCTACAGACAAATTTTCCATGAATCTCTCGCATAGCTTGGTACCATACTGAACCATTGCCTGATCCAACATGCAGCCAATTTTTCCATTTACTAATCAGAAGTTTCAGCTGTTCTGCACTATGCATATTTACAAAGACCCACTTGGAACTAGGCATTAATAACTAATACTTGACTGTTCTTCTAATTGATAGTTCTCAGAAGTTTCACTTTTATACTATATAAGCTTCACCTTTTTCTTACTCTTGGATAACCCCACATTTTCATTTTCTGCTTTACTTTTTCTTTTGAATTCACCACTTTTTTAGCACTAGAGATGATATAACCTAATTAACTGTTTGCTGTCTTATCACTAGGGAAAATTCTATGAGCTCTATGAGCTAGATGCTGAGATAGGCCAAAAGGAACTTGACTGGAAAATGACTGTTAGTGGGGTGGGCAAATGCCGACAGGTGTGTTGCCCTCTTCTGCTCATTATTAAATTGTTGTTTCTAAATGACTCTTCAGTTGCAGTTGAGGGGGATTCTTACGTAGTTCAGGTCTACGGGATGACATCGTTTTTATGGACGTGCGGCCAGCTCTTAGTCGTTCTGACACTGCTGAAGTAGTGGGAGGCAAATGGGTGGACATAGGGCTAGAGCTTGATAGGGATGTGGGAGGTGACTACTGCAAGACTGTTCATGATTAAGTTTAGTTGGTTTTCCTCTTAGTACTTGATCTTGCATGACGGTAGAAGTGATTGGGTCAAAAGTTTGACGATCCTACTAATGCACCATTTTGTCTTGTTCACTGCCATCTTGATTTAAATTTCTTGTCACCTCGCAGCATTAATAATTCAATATCACCATTATACCTTATGGTACGCTTCATTAACTTTCTCACCATATGTGAAGGTTGGCATTTCTGAAAGTGGGATAGATGACGCGGTTGATAAACTCCTAGCTCGGGGGTAAGATCCACTTTCCAGTTCTAACTTGTAAATTTCATGGTTCATCAGGTTCATGATTTGTCTAGTTCCAGGCAATATTTTTTTTCAGAATGGCAAGGGCAGGTCAATTTGCTCTTATTTTGCAAAATTGACTCCGTATTCTTATGCTAGCGCTGTTGATTTCCAGAAAATTCAGTTTGTTCATTCATTTGTTCTTACAATGCATATAATATCCTTTCGATTCATATAGCATTGTTCCATATAATACTTCTACTGATTTTTTACTCATGCTGTGAGGAGTACTTAAAATCGGCATTTTCTTCCAGGTATAAAGTTGGAAGAATAGAGCAAATGGAATCTGCAGGCCAGGCCAAAGCTAGGGGATCAAATTCAGTAAGTGTTTAGTATTGTCATCAGTCCCACTTAGCAAGCAGCAGAAGCATGCCTACCTCTTTGGAGTCTGCCTTTCCATCATCCTTTATTCATTGTTTGGATTATTTCATGAAGAAAGATCCTTTCTTTTAGTGTGCATTTTCCATCATCCTTTATTCTTGTTGAGGTGGAAACTCTGGTTTTGCTTAAAACATTGCACTAGCATGATGGATAACAGTAAATAGCTATATCCTATGCCACTCAATAGTCCATACTTAGTTTTTCGCACCTGGATAGTTGAAATGAACGTTTGAACTACTGTATCGAGTTACAGTAGCCTAATTTCATGTAACATACTAATATTTTTCTGAAAACTTATGCAAGGTTATTGAAAGAAAGTTGGTTACTGTGTCAACACCATCGACTGCAGCTGATAGCAACATTGGGCCTGATGCTGTTCACCTTCTTGCATTGAAAGAGGTTTGCTTTGATCAACATGGCATTGCCCTGTATTTGGGCCTTTATGCATTTGTCAAACACTTTGGAAATTTAGTTGATTTTTAATTGAATGTGTACCTGTCTCGTGACAAAATAATGATATTTCTAGAAAAAAATCATAGTTTGAGCACATAGTTGGTCAAACCATGCTTAATTTGCTGATAAATTTGAGCGGATAATTAATTTTACTATAAAATTTTGCATCTAATCTAAATATCTTGGTGGTCACTGCATAAATCCATAGATCAGAAAATGTGTCGTTTTATCTTTGTTGCTTGTTTTCTGTACAGTTGTTGTTTTCTCATTTATATTAATATAATTTTAACAGTGGGGGCCAACACTGCTGTATTCCCGGTCAAAAATCAGTAAATGTGGACAGCATTCACCTAGCAATGTTATTACACTGACTTCCAAACTGATTGTTCTGTACAACAAATAGTATTATTATAGTTTTCTGTGAATCATTTATTATCCCTGCTGTTTTTTTTCATTGTTTAGTGTTGCATTTATCAAGTAAAGCTTCATTGTAATTGAATATATTGTGGTTGTATTAACATCTTCGTAGATGACTTTCTAACGTGGCTGTTCCTTTTCGGAACATTCAGCTTACCACTGCTTCAAATGGTCGTCGGGTCTTTGGATTTGCGCTTTTGGATTACGCAGCTCTTAAGATTTGGGTGGGTTCACTCCATGATGACGATTCATCAGCGGCTTTAGGGGCTTTGCTGGTGCAGGTGTGCTCCCTTAATCCATTTTCTTTGGCCAGGGGGCTGGGAAATATCATTCATTGCCTTGCTTTTTTTCTTTCAGGTTTCACCAAGGGAAATCATCTATGAAACCTCAGGTTAGTACATACTTTATTTTCTAAACTCTAGATTTGTAAGAGCTAATACCTGTGTGCTTTTGTCAGGCCTCTCAAAAGAAACTCATGCATCAATGAGAAAATATGCCTCTTCAGGTAAATGTCTGTTTTTTTGGTCCATATTTGTTTTTGTATGCCATTTCTCTGTTTTTTTCCTGTGATATTTTTATCCTTATTTGTTTTTGTATGTCATTTATCTGTTTTTCAACACAGAGGTAGCAATCTACCTTCTTTCTGATTAAACATATAGGAAAGAAAAAGAAAAGTCAATGCTCCTAGCAGATGATAACTCTTCTGCAAGATATCAAGTTAATGGGGCATCAGAATATGAAAAGTTATAGATACCTTCTTTTCACTGCAGGAACTGTGAAAATGCAGCTGACCCCACTATCAACCATTGATTTTTCTGATGCTTCACAAGTTCGGATGTTAATACACTCTAAAGGGTACTTTAAAGCATCAAAAGATTCGTGGTTATCTGCATTGGATTCTTCAGTTAATCAAGATGCAGCAGTTTGTGCACTTGGTGGACTTATTGGTCACTTGACTAGGCTAATGGTACTGTACTATCTTACTCATCTTCATCTTTTTTCCCTGATTGCAGTTTGTAGGGCCTGTTTAGAACTACTAGGGATATTAGCTAACTGCTAAAATTATCTCTAGTGGTTTCAAATACCTCAGCTAATAGTTCAGCTAATTGTTAGCCAACCACCTTGATAACTAATACTATTATCCTTACTGGTTCCAGAAACCCCGTAGTTGACTCAATCAATCGAGTCATTGCAAACTGCTATTTTCTTTCTGTAACTGCTTACTGCTGTATAATGTTGCTGTGAAACTCTGTATTCGCTCATGTGATGACTGTTAGAATCTTAGATGTATATGTCTCTTGTTTAATTTCCCTGTTGTATAAGGGTTTAGTGCATATTTGTTCACAGCTGTTCTAGTACATGTATATATTTGGACCTAGTGTCCACATAAATGAATATCATAACAATGACTATTGAAATATCTTGATTTTCTAATAAACTAAAACTACAATCTGAAACAGCTAGATGATGCTCTTACCAATGGGGAAATCCTCCCCTACCATGTTTATCAAACTTGTCTAAAGATGGATGGCCAAACTCTTGTGAACCTTGAGATTTTCAGAAACAGTTTTGATGGTGGTCCATCAGGTATGAGTGCAGATTCTACTTTTGTTCTGATCTTAATTTTGTTCTCCAGAATAGAATCTTTGTAACTGATAGGTAAACAAATCATGTAGGTACTTTATACAAGCACCTCAATCACTGCATAACTGCATTTGGTAAAAGGCTGCTAAGAAGTTGGATTTGTCATCCACTTAAGGATGTTGATGCTATCAATAGGAGGCTTGATATTGTTGAGGGCTTCACCCAAAATAGTGGTCTAAACTCTATTACACTTGAGTCTCTCCGTAAAATTCCTGACCTTGAGAGATTGTTAGGGCGAGTTAGATCGACAGTTGGATTATCATCTACAGCTCTGCTACCCTTTGTTGGTGAGAAGATATTAAAGAGACGGGTTAGTGTTTGTTCTTCTATAATCTTTTATACTCAGACGAGTTTATTACATCAAGTTATCTTTTATAGTCAAAGTTTTAATGGTATTGAATGTGCAAATCTCTTGGAATATTCTGCAACATATCTGTCATTCATTTTGCTGTTAAGTCATATGAGAAAGTTCTTTCTTACGCTGTTTCATAAAAAAGGGTTCTGACCTTTTGTATCTTGACCCTTTTTTAAGCTGTTTGATCATTAATTTCACCTGAAATAATAATGCATATTCTTTTATGGGAACAAGAGGAGCTAAGCTCCTACTGATTATATTACATTAATATATAGAGGTTTTAATTTATAAAAATTAAATTACAAAACAATTTAAGAATGAAAGAGGGGTAGATAAGTTGCCTTTGCCTGATGTATAAGCATTGCAGATTCCTGTTTCTGATTCTGCAATTTTGGATGGTTGAGCCTTTTTTCAAAAATGAATTTTTTACTTGCTGTCCAGATTTTATGCATGCAGAAAATATACCAATGAAGGTGATGCCTTTTGTTGCACATTTTGTGATCATAAACCAACATACTCCCTCCATTCTCATTCTGATGTTAGGACTTAGGACAGCAACGTTAGTGCAATTTTGAACTAAACAACCTATCCTAATGTCATGTAAATAAGAACAGGGTATAGAATGTTAAGAAAGTACATTTCAACTTTTCAAGAGAAGTCTATATATATGGTCTCAATGTTTTATAACTGAAAATTTCAAAAGTTGTGAACAATCAAAATTCCAAAAGATTCACTATGGAGGGACCAATTTCGTTTGTCTGAATGATTTTTTTTTCAGAAAAATGCTTGCTTATGGAGATATCTGACTAATAAATTGCCTCAGTTATATATATTCGATTAGTGGCATGTTGATTTTCTGAAATAATTAAAAATTTCCTCTTGCTGTCTATCATTAACATTCAAAATTCTTTTTTGGGGGAATTGTTCCAGATTAAAACATTCTGCACGCTTATCAAGGGCCTCAAGGTTGGAGTTAAATTACTAAATGACTTACGAAGAGGTGATCATGGTATCTCAGCACTGTCAAAGATTGTGGAGATTCCTACATTAAGCTCCCTTGATGAGTTAATCAGTAACTTTGATGAAGCAATAGACAAGGAATTTCCAAGGGACCAGGTAAGTGTTTCATGAATTTACCATGTGCACGGACAATTTACCAACAATTTGATTGTTGTTTCCTCTTCTGTTACTTGTTAGTCATTATTTTTCCTTTTATGGACACTATTTATTACCTTGATCTTATGTGCTTTGGTAGGATCATTCTGTCAAAGATGATGATCATAACACTTTGATTGTTCTAGTGGAACTTTTTGTTGGAAAGGTTTCTGAGTGGTCTCTAGTGATCAATGCACTGAGCACTGTTGATGTGCTTAGGTCTTTCGCAGCAATGATAGTATCATCCTTGGGCACCATGTGCAGACCGCATGTCCTAGTGAAAGACAATGTACCTATACTTCGGATGAAGGGTCTATGGCATCCCTATGCTTTTGCAGAAAGTACAAATGGACTGGTACCAAATGATCTATCCATTGGTCAGGATTTATCTGGTCTTAATCGTTTTGCATTATTGTTGACTGGTCCGAACATGGGTGGAAAATCAACGATAATGCGCGCTACCTGTCTGGCCGTCATACTTGCCCAGGTCTGTATAAAGTTAAACACATTTGGCTGCTAATTTGTGCTATCTATTCTTGACCTTACCTTATCGGATTTATTAACGGATTGCATCTGATCTGCAGCTGGGCTGTTTTGTTCCCTGTCAATCATGTGAACTCACCCTTGCAGATTCAGTTTTTACACGTCTTGGTGCAACTGATCGGATTATGTCTGGAGAAAGTATGTAATCATAACTACAAATGTTCTCATGTATTTCATATCATAGTGCTTTTAGCCCAACGAGTTAGAGCTGGGAAATGGTAAATTCGTATATGATTGGTCCTTAAAGTAAATTTGATACTGCATTGGTGCATCCAGTTCCATGAAATGGTCCATCTTGAATGTGAAAATGCTGCCTTTTTTCACATCTAGTATTGTAGGGATAAGGAGAAGCATCTCACCACATACAACCGATAATGTGAACATGCTTAAGGATAATGACAATTATTCAATTCTTTCTGTTCTATGATGTACCCCCATATATGAGCAACGTTCAGTATACTCAGATATGAGATGACAATGACCTTAATAACGCCATTTGTTATGAAATTACTCGCAGGCACGTTTCTTGTAGAATGTACTGAGACTGCTTCAGTTCTTCAGAAGGCAACTGAGGATTCTCTTGTCTTGCTTGATGAGCTTGGCAGAGGAACTAGTACATTCGATGGATATGCGATTGCGTATGCTGTGAGTTTTCCTTCTTCCATGGTATCTTATTATTTTACCAATGCTTACTGTGTACATTCGATGGATATATACTAATGTACGGATATTAGTTCATTTGTTCAATCTTATGGCAGTTATTTTATCTCGAAGCATGCTATGTGCTCTCTATATCTCTAGGGTAACTCAACAAAAGGAAATAGTATGTTTTATGTGGCTTCCCTCTATTGCTTCAAATCTGCTCTGTGACAACATTCCTTGACCTCAGATACAATGATTAAATTATTTACATTAGTACTGGGATTAATGATTTTGTGCTACATCTGACTAAAGTCTTTTCCTTGTTTCAAGATAGAATTATCAATTATGCATCAATATACGTTTTCTTTTAGCAACTTTTGTTTTTGTTCTTCACAGAATTGGGTAACAACTTGTGCCTTGTACAATGCATCTCAGGTATTTCGCCACCTGGTGGAGCGGGTGCGGTGCCGTCTGCTCTTTGCGACTCACTACCATCCTCTCACAAAGGAGTTTGCCTCCCACCCTCACGTGAGCCTTCAGCACATGGCCTGCATGTTCAAGCCAAAGAGCGGTGCCCATGGCGGCATCGGTGAGAAAGAACTCACCTTCCTCTACCGTCTCACCTCAGGAGCCTGCCCAGAGAGCTACGGCCTGCAGGTTGCCACAATGGCGGGGCTTCCAAAGTCAATAGTTGAGAAGGCGTCTGTTGCAGGCCAGATGATGAGATCAAAGATTGCCAGGAACTTCAAGTCGAGTGAAGAGCGGGCGGAGTTCTCAACCCTTCATGAAGAATGGCTTAAGACGGCTATTTACATCAGTGGTGTGAAGGACGGTCACCTAGATGATGATACCATGGACACGGCGTTCTGCGTCTGGCAAGAGTTGAAAGCTCACTTCAGGACGGCAAGATGAGCATTCAGAATCACAAACCACTAATTAGCAGTGTTTATATCCTTGACAATGCCATCATTTGCAAGATAATGCTGTGTCTTTGTCATCATTTATCTACCATTTTGATGGCTGAAGTTTGTCGACTGTCACGTGTGTGTATATGTATGCCCTGTGGACCAACTAGTTTGGCAGTAGCCTGTGCACATATCGGCAGTTGCATGTTACCTTGGTCGGCCAGGGTGAACAACATTGATTTGCTGTTTGCCTGAACTGCGTGCGATAGAACTGGTAACATGTAAGTGAGTTTTAAGTTGCGCCACTAGAGCAGACCCAGCTAGAGCTAGTTCCAGTCGTACGACATACGAGACTGAATTCGAAGTAAGTACTAGCACAAAATGTTATTCCTTTTCCTTTCAAAGTTTCAGACGCTGGCCATACCATCCGTATTGAATTTTGAAAAAGCTTTACTGGTACATGTTTGAAGATTGGCCACATCGCCAAAAAAGTATGCGTGTATGTACTGGTGGACGGCTGGAAGTCTGTAACCCTGGTACTAGCTCCGGCTTTGAGAAAAGCGCTGCCACTGCCAGGAAATGAGCAATCCGTGCGCTCCAAGCTGTTCCTCCTCTCCCCAATCCCAAACCCGCATGACGATGCTTCTTTCCCAATACAGCAGGCAGCCGCCATGAAAGCATATGGGAGCGTAATGGTCACGGGCTAAAAGAAGAGAGCCAATGGCGCAATCGCAGGCAAAAAGCAGGGCGGCGTCGCAGCTGCATCCATGCATGCCAAGCTTTCTTTTAGCTCTCTTACGTATACATGCATGGGGCGTCCGTCAGAAAAGTCAAAAGGCGGCGCTGCGCCAGACAACCAACCAAGTTTAGCAAATCAACGCCGCCATTAAGGTCAACCCTCCCTGCTCGCCCGCCACCGGTTAATCGCGTTCGCGGTCGCAGGTCCCATGCCATGCACGTCGCGTTTAAATACGCTAGCTGCTCCCGCTTCTCCTGCAGTACACAACAACACAAGCATCATCCATCGAACCGTGGGTGAACTCAGGCAGAGAGATGGTGTCTTCCATGGGCAACAACAGAGCATTGGTGTTGCTGCTTCTGGCCGTCGTGTGGACGGCCAGCGGCGCCGCGCGGCGTGAGCCTGCGGCGACGTGGAGTCCCGGCATGATTGCCGCAGAAAACTGTGACAATAAGAAGCATGCTGGTAATGGTAAGGTTGATGTTGCAGTCGGAGGGGGAGCCGGTGTTGGTGCTGGTGTAGGAGGTGGCATCGGTGGTGGTGCGGGCGGTGGAGTTGGAGCCGGTGTTGGCACGGGAGGTGGCGCCGGAGGCGGGATCGGTGGTGGAGGCGGCATTGGCGGTGGCGGTGGATTCGGAGGTGGTGTAGGCGGTGGCGCGGGACTTGGAGGCGGAGCAGGAGCAGGCCTTGGAGGTGGTAGTGGCATAGGTGGTGGCGCTGGGTTGGGAGGTGGAGGTGGACTCGGAGCAGGTGGCGGCGGCGGGTTCGGAGGAGGAGCCGGTGGCGGGTTCGGTGCCGGCGGTGGAAGTGGAACTGGTTTCGGAGGTGGAGTTGGTGCGGGAGGTGGACTTGGCGGTGGTGCCGGACTTGGAGGTGGAGCAGGTGGCGGTGCAGGTGGTGGACTTGGCGGTGGTGCGGGGCTCGGAGGAGGAGCCGGCGTTGGTGGTGGAGGAGGAATGGGTGGCGGCGGCGGTTTCGGAGGTGGTAAGGGAGGCGGGTTTGGCGCCGGAGGTGGCGCAGGCGTTGGTGCTGGAGCTGGTCTCGGTGGCGGAATGGGCGGAGGCGGAGGATTTGGAGGCGGCGGCGGCATCGGAAGCGGAGCGGGTGGAGGCGTAGGCTTCGGTGGCGGGAAGGGCGGTGGCGTCGGTGGAGGGATCGGTGGTGGAGCTGGCGGAGGCTTTGGTGCCGGCGGTGGGTTTGGAGTTGGAGCTGGATCGGGTGCGGGTTTGGGCGGCGGATTCGGTTCCGGCGGAGGACTTGGTGCGGGAGGTGGACTCGGCGGTGCAGCTGGCGGAGGAATCGGTGCCGGTGGTGGAGGCGGTGGCGGTGTGGGCGGTGGAAGTGGCTTCGGCGGAGGAGCTGGTGCTGGCGGTGGACTCGGCGCAGGCGCCGGGCTTGGAGGAGGAGGAGGACTAGGCGGCGGCGGTGGCCTCGGAGGCGGAGGTGGAGGTGGTGCAGGCGGTGGCTTCGGTGCTGGAGGTGGTGCTGGCGGTGGGTTCGGCAGCGGACTCGGTGCAGGTGTTGGTGGCGGCGCTGGGGCCGGGGCCGGGCTCGGAGCAGGCGCAGGCGCCGGACTCGGCGCCGGTGCTGGCGTTGGTGTTGCCAAGGGGAAGGGCGGCGGCGGGAAGCACCACGGCGGCGGCAGCGGTGGCACTATTGGCGTTTCGTATCAACTGAAGGGCGCGCCGTAGCCGCGTTGCTGGCTCTGTCGTCCTTGCTGCTCACTGCACGACTAATTGATTCGTTTCGTTAATAAGGGCCCTGATTCCGTGACAGCCCTGACCCTTTTCCGTTGTTTTCTATATGAGTTTTGTATCAGCTCTATTTTTTTCCCATTTTTTATGATTTTGTATCTATTCACCACAACATTGCTTCATTCGATGATTCATTAAGTTGTGTGTCTTTTGTTCCCTTTCTCTCAGAGTGAGCGATGCTTATATTAATGACACTTAAAAGTTGGATATTTTGGATCACATGTATTAAGAATGAAATATGCCTTATAATGAAAATGATGTGAAATGGACAACCGCGCCGCGCCATAATTTAATTAGTAGAAGCGTTCCTAAATAATTATCATTGTTAAAAAAATTTATCGTTGCATTTAAACATTCGTCTTATTTAAATATATCAATTGTATCTAAGACAGCTAGAGCTAGAGGTTAAGGGGCACAAGCCCCTCGTACTTCCAATACTCCGGTATAAACTCACACTTTGCTATCTAAATAAATAATTTTTATAAGAAATTTAAATAAATTATTTGATAATTAGTATTTGGATCATTGTCTCGTGAACAAGAAAATTTAAAACCATAGAAACTCAACACGATTGTAAAGTAAGCTAGAAAGACTCTGAAGTGGAATTATGTTAATAAATGCTTGCGATTTGCATTTTTTTCAAAAAAAGATATATTGGGACATTTGCACTTTAACCATACCCATATCACAAAATAACAACTTTTTATTTGTTTGCACTAAAAAGATGTCACACAATTGTAGTTTTCACTATATCCAACATTGGTCTTTTAATTTTCGTTTTACACTTTGTTGTGTTTTGGGGTCTTTTTCAGCTCAGCTTATTTGTTTAGAACAACCTTTTGTGTGTGTGTGTGTGTTCCAGCGTTTTCTCCCATTGTATTTGAAAGCAGGAAACTTCGGGCTCGAGTAGTGAAGCCCACGTGCCTGGCCGTCGGCCCACGCCACGGCACGAAAGTTGCAGGCCGTGGCGGGCCGGTCCGTTAGACACGCAGGCCCGACAGCCCGCTTACAAATCTTGGCCCGTTAACACTTCAACTTACGAAAAATAAGGTGAAAATAGGGGTTGAGTCGGATTTGAACCGTGGTTCGGTAGATGCAGCTCAACTTACTTACCACCAAGCCACTCAAGCATGTATAGTGATATAGAAACTATATTTGTTTTAACTTAATTTTATTTCGGACCGTGTCTAAACTAGGCCTTATTCGTGCTTTATCCGGCCGAAGCATAAACGGGCCGTGCCCGTGCCGTCCGTCGGACCGCCCCCTCAGTCCAAGCACGGCACGAAATTATGGATCGTGCCGGCTCGGCACGAAATTAAACGGGCCGTATCGTGCTTGGACCGGAGCAAAAATTCCGTGCTTCAGACAGGCCTGCTTGGCACGGCCCGTTTGTACAGCACTAGGCTCGAGCGATCGAGCCCCGAATGCGGAAGACTTCTTACGAGCGCGGCTGACTGCCTGGCCCGTTCTCTTTGTCCATCAACGGTCGGGGGAGCCCAGTAGCGAATTGCTGAGCACGTGGTGGCAGGCCACATCCGTTGCACTACTCTGTTGTCGCGACCTGCAACGAAAAGCGGCCCGCGCAGCAAACAAAAGGTGGTACGTTGTGGGCTTCACCAGCTGGGCCTCGGACCGTCCTGACGCATGGGCCCCTTCAGCATCCTCTCTCCTCCTCCCTTCGTCCAATCATCGAGCGATGCTTGCTGATCATGGTAGGGGCATGACATGATTTGATATGCTGGGGATGAATGATAGGAGGGAATCATTAGGTTTACCAGTAGTGATCCCACGGATTAAAGGCAACACAGTATTTGATATGAAAGCCACCTAATCGAGTGGGCATGCCACACCGTTTTGACCGGCCGTGCCCCACGCGAGCATATCTGCGGATTTCTTTCATTCAGCGTGCATGGACAACCTTTTCAGTGAAAATCCCCAGGGCCATGATCACCTCTACTGCTGCAATGTGACGAAACAGGTTTTTATCAAAATAAAAGGGAAATTTTGACAGCATCATTAGATAAATGCATTTATTCTTATTTTATTGGAATCAGAATCATCAAACACAAAAAGATCAAGCTATATTAGAGGGAGTTAAAAAATAGAGGAAGAAATCTACGTGTGAGGATTAGGTCCCAACCATTACAATTATTCAGATCCTAATGGCCCATGCTATATATCATTCTGACGTATGTGGGGCCATGTTTATTAGGACTCGCTACAAACAAATCATATAGGGTTGGACTACCTTGTCCTCACCCATCAACAGTACCCTAGATGCATGTAGCCATTCCCATCGTCTTAAACAAAAAGGGATAGGGTTAGGTCCAGGTTTTCCTTTCCTATGAAACCTAGTTAATTCTTTCATCAAACTAGAAATGCTGGAGATTATCGCTACTTACTCTAGATAGGGACAACACACTAGCTAGAACAGTAGTCGTAGTACCAATGCAACTAATATCGGTAGACTGGAACAGTTTAGAGTATGAAATAGTAGTAGCAATGAGGATGATTTCCAAGTGAAAATAAGTTTTGTGGGACAAAATTTAACCTTTGAGTATATACTACAATGCATTAGGCATGCATGTTTTATAGGAGTACTACTTTGATTTGGCACCCGTTACCCATTTTGCCAGCTGCTTCTTTAATTTCATTTGCAAAATTAAGATCCAAGATTTCTAATTTCTAGTTTTTTTGGTGCCTTGTTGTGCTTATATTGGCCTTGTGAAGACTGTTAACACACTCCAATCATCTTCATCAATTTAAAAACAGACGATATAAACATCATGTCTTTACTCACTATTTTTTTTCGTGGTCTTTAACCCAGGAATATATGAGAATTGCAGAATATGCTTTCGCGGGATCTTCTAAAGCATAACAAGACAAGAAAAGTCTTACCTAACCAAACTGATATAACTAGTCAAAAAGTAGCACATATGTGTGCAGAGAATCCAAAAGTATTGTTTATTAGACACGGCTTTAGAATGCAATCAAGGTGGTGAAAACACAAAATACCCATAAAAAGGTGACTCGATCTAATGATTCTTGGAAATAGTATATTTTATAATTTTGTCTGGTTGGTTGGAAATTTCTATTTTCCATGCTACACTGATGTAGTAATAGTATTACTTAAACACAACAAACGGAAGGGCTCACTTCACTAAACCACCTCGCGACACCACAGCGCCATTGTTTACTTGGAAGCTCGCACAGTCCGCGACCCGGTGACGCCTGGAAGCAACGCTATTTGGCTGTCCTCAAACCAAGAAATACATTCGATATGTATATTTGAATCGATATAAATATATATCACTCCGATGTGGTGGTGCAGTAAATTATGCCTCTGCCACTGTGCCCTGCTCCTGGTGCCATCATTCATGCAAGGGCAACGAGACCACTCCCTTCAAGTACTCCTAGAATAATGGCTGCAATAAACCTCGCTGCAGCAGCCGCGCATGGTCCACAATATTCTCTCGAGGAATTTTTAGTTTCTCGTGAACATCTGTTGCTGTAGATTTTACATTTACGTCGAGCAAAAGAAAAAGATAAAGGGTGTGTTCATTTCCTCATCTCTAAAATTTAAGCACTGTCACATCAAAGACAATCTTATTATTTATGAATATTTTGATCAATTTAATGACAAAACCCTATTGATAGATTGGTGCTAATTTTTGAAATGAATCTAATGAGCTTAATTAATTTATATTTTGTTAAAGTAATGCTATAGTAACCGTCTTCTAATCACGACTTAATTAACCTCATTAGATTCGTCTCGAAAATTAGTCTAGGGACCTGTAATTTGTTTTATAATTAAACTTTATTTAATACTCTTAAATAATAAGATTCTTTTTAATATGACAGATTCTAAAATTTAGACCTGAAACGAACACACCCAAAGAATAATAATGTGCACGAGTCTACTGACTACAGAATCCGTACCGTAGTGCTGAGTCACTGACAAAGAGCTCTCCTGAAATACTAGTACAACCAGCAAGTAGAAAATGTCCTAGTTCTGATGCGCATTCACTTTGTTTGCAGTAATCTTTGACTTAAAGAGCCGCAGAAGTGCACGTCAGGAGGCAGTAAAAATATTGCTAGTACTACTCAGCTCAGATGAAATACAATGTCAGTAGAGGGGACTACATAGCCTGTGGGTTAATTTTATGTCTACTAGTAGTAATACTTTTATCACTTCATCAGTGTAGTATAGCAGTTCAACATTCTAGTGCCGTGTCCATACGTGTATGATGTAAGATAGCGTGTTACCAGCTTTAAGCATCATTATGCGATACATATGGCTGGACGCTTTTTTTTTAGTTCACCGATGCGCGCGTCGTAGGACGAGCAGACACATCGCCCTGGCACGTGAAAGATCCTTAGCTTTATCCGGCGAAAGCGCAGCTGCTTCCGTTGCGTTCATCTGAATCACCGTACCTGACCGGAAAAGCTTGTACATGATCTAACACATGATCTACTGGCGTAAGCTCGTTGCAGGAAACAAAAGTGCTTCTTTATTTATAGTATACTCCGCGTTTTGCATTGTTTGGGCACAATAATGCAAAGCAGTCGCATGAGTTACTAGTAACGCCGCTTAATACAAATCTGTTTTATTAGTAGAAACCCTTGCTGTTGCTTTTTTATTTTATATATAAAAGCAGATTCTGCAGCTTTGATCTCCGAAGCTTACTACTATACTCAAAGTGGAACGCAGCAAAATAAAAAATTTGTTGTACCATTTGCGTCTACCAGCACAATGCAAGTATGTAAGTATACTATACGAGTAGTACTATTTCAGAATATGTATGAAAAAGCCATACAGTATTTGTGGCTTTCAAAATTTCAAGGTAAGTATATTGAGTGGCGCTAGCACAGGAGTGCAGCACACAAGTACGTACTGATGTCGGTAAAGCGTAAGAGCGGGAGAGGTAACGTGTCGGCGAGCACGTGCGGTGGGGCTCTCCGCCGTGCGCCGCTGCTCCCCGCTCCGCTTCTCGGTCCGTACGACCGCAGGCGGATCTTCCTGGTAGGCCGTCAGATGCGCCTCGCGATCCGCGCCTGCGGAAGACGACAGAGGAAAAGGACCTCGACTGCTCGCTACGAGAGAGCGCTTTCCTTGTCCTTTTCCTCGCGCCATGATTTCCCACGAAAGCCCGGCTCTCAAAAGGATTAATCTGGACAATTTATCGGAAAGTGTTTGCGTATGTCCAGTTATACTGACTGCACAAGTATCGTGTGACTCGTCCACATTTTCTGCAGCTCCAAGGACCTGAATGGTTAGTACATCATTTGGCAACGGTAAACACAGCATGCGGGTTCATTCCTCTGGCTGCAACAATCTCTGCTAGTAACAATCTCTACATGATAAAATTTTTTGCCTTACTAGCCAAACGCAATAAATTTTTTACCACTTTTTACGCTAGTAGAAAAGGTTTGCTTGCTTCTCCCTTATCCATTTTCTTTTTGCTCCAATGTGTAGAAATGTTTTCGTGATTTTCGCGGTGGGCACTGGCTCATGTAGGTTGAAACTACTCCACGTCGCAAAGTAAATGCAAGGGGCAAATATTTGCAGTCCTTTTTTTGTGCTCATCTTTTTTTTTTCTCGTCTTTTCAAGGGGGCCCTTTTCCTGCTCATGCTGAAGACGCCCGGAGAAGGAAACAAAACGGAATCCTTTGGGAAGCGGGCCCCACCAGCAGGCAGGGCCCATGGGGCCAGTCAGCTTTGTCAATGCCGGGCCATGGCTGTCCGCGTAAAAGCGGAGCACTCAAACGGCGCACTCGCAAATAATTCGTGCTTTTTCCCAAAAAAATAACAAATAATTCGTGCCTGCCCCGTGCTACCACTGCCTCTGCCCGGTGGGCCCCACCCGCCAGGCCGCATGGGATCGATCGATGGCGCTCGCCCGCCGCAGGCTACAGTGGATCCGCGGCGGGATGGTCACCGTGGTCGTGGTCCCGCGCAGCGTCTCGTTGCGTTGCAACATCCAAGCGCGCCGCGCCGAGATCAGGTTGAGATCAGATGCCATCCTGGCCGTCCGTGTCGGACTAGTATAAGATATTGTTATTTCCTCCCGCTTCGAGTCCACCACCAGATCATGGACGGTGCTGCGGCGGCAGAAGATCAGTCCCGCTCGGATCTTCCGTGCGCTCGTGGCCCTTGTGTCCGGCGTACGACGCCGTTGTCATTGCGTCGGAAGCGAATAGAGCTCGGCGCAGAGGATCCGGTGGCTTAACGGAGTTAACCGTCCAATCATCCGGTGCCGCGCGCGAGTTGTGTCATGCGGTGGCTGGCGCACCTGAAAATTTGCGCGTCGTCTGTCGGAGTCTGCGTCCACTGTCGCTAATTCCTGCCAAAACCTGCACACCAAACTCGATCTCTTCTTTTCATTTTTACCAGACCCGAGCGTGGGCAGATTTTAAAACTCCAAGCACCTCGATTCGTGACGCAGTAATAATCCTTTTTGGTTTTCCCAGAGACCTGACGCGAACCTAGCATTTTCAGGTGACGGTGAATCAAATAAAGCTGGGAGACCGAGCTTGTCACTCGCGCGTCAGTTTTGGACGCCCAACCCCAACATGGGCATCGCGGAGGACGCGACGGCAACCGCATCAAACAGCGCGCCGACGTGATCTCGCGACATCATTCCGACCCCGTCTCGCCGGAGCTCGCAACAGGAACGGAGGACGCGAACAAAACAGGCCCGTGGCGAGTAGCCGTGGCGGGGGGCCCACCACCGCATTATGACCTGCCAGTACCGGACACCGGCTGGACGCGTCGCCATGGACGCAACAGTGGTGAGGCCAACACACCTCCGGAGGCCAAAGGCCAAAGCGACGCCGCTTTCAGAAAGCGGGTTCACGGGGCGAACAGCACATGCCTGACACGGATGGGGGCAGCAGCGAGAGAGAGAGAGAGTGAAAAAGATTTCGTGAATTACCGTAACCTCACGAACCGCTTTACGCTTTTGCAACAGTAAATCCGGCCAATTAAGCGTCGTGGAGGTTCAGAAACGCTGCCCGCGGCTTGGAACCCGGAGCCAGAAAAGAAACTAGTTTCTCTTTTGCTGCGTTACGCCTGTTTGCAGCGGCGAGAAAAGAAGAGAAAGGGGGCGACGCCTAAAAGTCCAATGATTGTGCGTCCTCGATCCTCATTCCGCTCGATGTGAAATCGGAGTTTACGGTGTTTTTTTTCTAAGGAATAGCAGCTGTTTGTTTTTTTTGAAGGAATAGCAGCTGGTGTTTATTAGGTACGGTCGCTGATTAGCTCGCGATGTGGAACCGCTCATGTGCGCAGGAGTGATTGGGCCAATTAATAAGTTTCAACGAACGAACGAGCGAATTGGAAAAAGTGGTTTTGATTAAGTGCGGTGTCAGTAGGCGGAAGTGAGCTCGAGACAAGGAACAAGTGGCGCGCGTGGATCATCATCAGGTATATTTCGGGTGTGATTTCTGGGGCACAGTTAAGCCAGGCATTGTGGAACAAGGGGCTGGGGCCTGTGTTGAAAGCGTCCAGGATCATCAAGCAGTCGAACGTGCATTCGTGGAAGCGATCCGTTCAGGTCGTTTGTGTGCCAAATTGCACAGCGGAGGAATGAACGTGTGCTGAAATAGCGGAAGGATCGGGGAGAAGATTCATCGAATCCATCTTCTCCCACTTTCGTTCAGGAAAATTGTCAGGTTTTCCTTCATCCCTTATTCTCTCGTTTAAATACATTCTTGTTTTTTTTTAAAAAAAGTTGATCTTGCACACCGGCCTGAAACATTTTTGCAAAGGACAGTACACTCATCATGAAGCGGAAGTGACTGGCCAGACAGCATCGAAAGCAAGCTACGGTATTGCAACGCAGTAGTCTCATACAGTACCGGCATGAGCTCACCAGTATGCCCAGCCTCATCGATGAGGCCCTGCACCGTACTATACGCGCCAGGCCGTCGTTCTACGCGTACAGTACAGAGCAACACGGTTAAAACGCTTGTACATACACCTGCCCCCTTTCTCTGACATCCATGAATGGCAGGCGGAGGTGGGTGGTAGAGTAGGCGCAGGAGTATTTCACAAGCCACAAATCATCCTGCGTCGTCTCTGATTTTGATGCATGCAAAGGGACAGAGCGAGGAGAGAGAGAGAGAGAAGAAGGGTATCGGTCGTACAAGTAGGGGCAGTGCAGTGTGATTTTACTGCCACCGTGTTCCCTCCTCTCTCTCCTCCTCCTCCTCGCGCATCTCCTTTTGCTCCCCTCCTCCGCTCGCGCAGTGCCATTGCGGTGGGCGAGGTGGAGTGGAGGACGAAGGGCGATAAGCACACACTGCCAAAGCCCCAAGAGAAAAAGATAAAGGTCAGTGAGGGTGCTCGCATTGCTCTGCTCGCGCCCCCTTTTCTTGCCTTATTTGTTGCTCACGAGCCGTTCATCCGACGCGTGCGTCGTGCGCCTCGGACGAGCTGCCTCGCTGGTAACCCGCGGTTTCTTACTTGGCACGGGCCGTCGTGTGATCCTCGACGGCGAGATGCTAGAGCGTTCCGCTGCGTGGATTGTTGGTCGGGTGGGATGAATTTGTGATTTGTCTGTGATCCCGGTTTCAGGACATCTCGTGGCGCGGCGGAAATCCGGCGATGCTGCGGAGGATGGTGTCCGACCCGACTCCGGACGCCTCCGAGGCCGGCAGGCCCGCGGCGGCGGCGCGGCGCTCTTCACCGTGCCGCGGCTGTTCGTCGGGTTCGCGCCGAAGCGCGCGCCGGACGGCGAGTCGTCGCGGAGCCCGACGTCGCCGCTGGACCCCAAGGCGCTTCTCCTCCGGTCGCCGCGCTCGCCGCGGACCTGGGACGCGGAGCCGGCGGCCGGGCGCGGCCTCGTGGACGCGCTCGCCGGCGACAACAAGAACTGCCTGCTCAGCCCGCGCCTGCGCCTCAAGTCCTACGCCTCCCTCCCCAAGGACTGCGGCGGCGGCCACTCGCAGCCCGAGCTCGGGAAGACGATGTCGTGCCCCGCGCCGGACGCCGCCGGCATGTCGGTCCCGAGCAGCAGGTTCTTCTTCGGGGATCTGAAGTCTGGTCCCGAGCCCACTCGCTCCGACAAGCGGCAGCACTCCTTCGACCTCGGCAAGCTCGCGGCGCCGGGCTCGCTGCCGGCGTCGATCGCCGCCGGCGCGCGGCGGTGCATCGGCTCGGTCTCGGCCAGCGTGATCGAGCAGTCGGAGGACTACACGCGCATCATCGCGCGCGGGCCCAACCCCAAGACCACCCACATCTTCGGGGACTGCATCCTGGAGCCGCTTCCGGTCGGGGAGGCCGACGAGGCCGCCGTGGTGGTGCGGGAAGGAGCGGCCGAGTCCTACCTGGTGGTCAAGTGCGCCGAGGAGGCCGCAGCCTGCGAGGACTTCTTGAGCTCGTGCTTCACTTGTATGAAGAAGCTGGAGGGCAATGACATTTACATTTACAGGTATGTCAGCATCTTTGCTTTACGATTCTTCTTCGACTCTAATGTGAAAGAGCTGATGACTCTTGTATTCAATCAATTGGGTCATTTGGGGAAGCATTTGTGGTTAAATGGACATTTGATGTGAAAGGACGAATGCACTTGACTGATTTCTGCATTGGTCTGATCATAAATCATCTCGGGACATTGCTAATTCAGTGCTTTCCGTTATTAATGCAAAATTAATTAATAAATTAAGTGGATCAGCTTGCACAACTGTTAAGGGAGTGCCTTTAGCTAGAGATGAATATACCAACACAAAAGAACGGTGGTTATCCGAACAGATTGGTTTGCTGTTTTTTGGTGCATGAATTGGGTGAACTGAAACTCTGCATCACAGGGAAGACACAGACACTGAACTGTTTTTCTGTGACATCTTGCAGAGGCGAGAAAGCATTCTGCAGCGCCACTTGCCGGGACCAGGAGATCATGATCGAGGAGGAAGCCGAGAACACCACCAGCACCGACTCGCCTCGCTCAACCTGCTCCTCCTTCCACGACGACATCTTCATGGCCGGCATGATGGTGGCGACATGACCCCCGTTCCGGGCACCGTCTCTTCGCCGCCGCAGCGACAAATAACGCGCCGAATTTTTCCTCCTTCCGCAAAGGGGATCGGTGGTCCTCGACGATCGACCACCGGCGCACTCACGTCGCCGTCGTCATCAGTCTGTTGTGTTTTGATTCAGCGACTGAAGAGGAAGAAACGGTGCTCAGCTCATGGTGGGTCACTGTCGCTAGTCCTGGAAACCTGCAGAGATCTGGGCTTTTTAGAAAGAGTGAGGTCGCCTTGCCCGCCTTTAGCACTGTAGTTTTGATCTTAAGGCTGCTGGCCGGTGCCCCCATCCTTTTTTTCTCTCTTTCGCTTTTCTCTTTGCTACTCTTAGCAGCAGTGACTGTGTCTGCACATTGCTACATTACTCTGCCTCTGAGATAATGACATTGAGCTGCTTTGAGTCATCTCCGTTGCCACTTTACATTGTTCACTGTGCAGTGTAGAAGTAGTCGTTGTAGTACTGGAACTGAGAGGACATGTGATGATGGCTTATAGCTCGATGCCCCCTACTTGATGATTTCGGCCCTGTTCGTTTTCTGCACTCTAAAAATTATACCCATCACATCAAAGAGAATCTTACTATTTAAGTAGTACTTTTATTAATTTAATGATAAAACCTATGTCACGACCCCCTCTAATTTGCGAGACGAATCTAATGATCCTAATTAATCTATGTTTTGCTACAGTGATGCTACAGTAAACATCTTCTAATAACATCATAATTACCTTCGTTGGATTCGTCTCGTGAATTAGGTAGGGAAGTCTGCAATTAGTTTCGAGATTAGACTTTATTTAAGTACTTTAAAATGATAAAATTCTCTTTGATTTGACTCCTCTAAAAATTATATAGCTGGAAACGCCAAAGGCATCTTTTTGCCATGGACAATCAAGGGAGGATAAGCAAAGCTTCCACGAAGACTGGCAGAGGAACAATGATGCGAGACGGACTGAATCGAGGAGGCGTTTGTTCCTGAAACCCATGAGCGGACCGGATCAGGTGATCGCAGCGAGGAATCCGCGTGCACCCGATTTCCGCACCTGTTTCCATAAATGGGCTCTGCCGAGCAGGAGGAAATAAGCGTGGCAGAGAGAGCAGGCGTTGCGTTCGGAAGGCGCCTCTGCTCGTACTACCAGTATTGAATTCAGAGCCAGCAGCAGCCCATGCCTCGCCAACTTTTATTTTGGACGCCAGGCGTCGTCGGATTCGTCTGAGCTTCTGCTAGCCACGGGCGCATCACTGCATCAGCAATTGCGAGTTTCTGCCTTCAAAATTGAAATCCTTTGGTTGGACTCTTTCGTCATTGGAGATGGAGAGGGAAGGAATGGACGAACCGCACGTCTGGAAATAAAATTGCCGATTCAACGAATGACGCCAAACTTCATACAGTTGGGTCCTGCTTACACTGAAACGCACGGGCTTGTGAAAAGATTTCCCTTCGTGAGCTTGATTGTGATGGTACGTAGCTATCTTCAGTCATAAGATTGGCAAAGTAAATAGACGATTCATATAGTAGCAGTACAACTTTAGTACTAGTTCATTTGTAAACCAGCCAAATTGATTTTACAAATAGAGATTTGGAGAGAACACACCTTCACTTTTTCGACAATATAAAGAATCTTCATCATAGAAAAAGGGACAAAAAAATAATCTCTGCCTGCTCTAACACAGAGACTCTACGGTATATGAAAGATTATATTATGATGAGGAGGGTAGCTACAAACAAAGAATATCTGGAATGAAATATACACAGGATGATAATGAAATTCGACCTAATAACTATGCAGTGTGGTGTGGGTGTAGCTTATTTAGATTTGGCCCATTGTGTCGCTATGAAAAAGTCAAATGGGAGGCCCAATATACGCAACAACCAGGCCCTCTGGTGCTTCAGGGCTCAGGCAAAGGCACAACCCAACAAGAGCTCCAGTACAGCACCCTATCCTTAATGGGCCGGGCCCGCAGCGCCACGTGGCTAAATCTTAGACTCACACTCTGGATCAGCCCTGCTCATCTGTAGGCTGTAGCTGTCCTCCTCCTCACCGACCACGCGAAATTCCGTAAACACCCTTGCAAACAGTCGTCGGGCCTTGCTGTCGTAATCCACACGTGTCGAAGTCACGGAGGGCAGCTCCGTCATTGTCAATCCTAAACTTTTGATGTGTCGAAAATGTTCTTTCTCCGGTGGAGACCCACCTCCTCCTCGCCCACTGCTCCGCCTCCGACGCCGAGATGGCCGAGTCCTAATCGTCTTCACCTTCACTACTAGCAGCCACCGGTTCCGCTGCTACCGACGCCTCCTCAGTTCGAACGCCCTGCCACGCGGTAGGCGGGGAGCTAGGGATTCGGGCGCGGGATGGGGTACCTGCTCCTCTCACCGTCGCCGCCGCTAGCCTTGCAGCATCACTACTCCGGCGGCGCCGCCTGCCGCCGCCGAGCGCGGAGAGGGGCAGTCTTCGTTGTCGCTTCGTCAGCCACCCCGCCCGATGGCGGCCCGTCTCCGTCGGCGGAGGCGTATGTGTTGGCACGGCGAGCGGTGCTCCTTGGCGCGTCAGCGGCAATCCCACTGGTCCGGCTTCGCGAAGCCGCGGCCGCGCCCGCGGACATCGTGACAGGTTAGTCCCGTGATTCCTGTGAAGATTTTTTCCTTCCGCGCTCAATGCCGTCCTAGTCCTATTCGACGCCGGGGAATGGTATTTGCCTGCGAAATTCGAATGGAATTCTGTGGATTGAGATCAGACATAGGAGTTGTTGTGCATTATGTATTAGTATCGAGTGATGCTCCATTGTTGCATTTTTATAGCTTGTGGGTATGTCGGAACTGTCCAGGCTTGGCTTCAGCATGTACTTGCATCCTTGTCTGCAGTTAGCTGACAGAAAAGTTCAGAATATGCAGGAGTCTCTGAACAGCGCTGAATGCTAGGTGCTTTCATGGTTTTTTTTTTCTTTAGTTAGATACTGTAACTGTCTCTGTAAATTGTAGGAGTATGTATATATGCAAACCTTCAGATTTTTTATGAGACATTCTATCAGGTGCATACCGAACCCTACATTGCCCATTACTTCCCATCAGTGTCATGAATCTACATTGTTGGGAGAATCACTTATACCAACAACAACAAAAAAGAGCTAATACATTTCGTGGTAGAAACACTTTACATAATGGCATACTTATACAGGAAGGAACTCTTGACCGTCAATGATTCCTCAAAACTGAATCCTACCCTTACACTGTACCATTTACCCCATACCTTTTGACTAGATCTTTGCAAAAAGGGTTCATATATGCAATAGATCTTGAATGATGTAGGGTTTATTGTGGTTGCTGTGCACTTGTGCTCTGCTGCGCTTCAAAATCTAGTGTTTTGTGCGAATATTTTCTAATCCAATTAAGATTCCAAATGGTGTCTTGTTATATTACATGGGCACTGGTGTGGGTGTCAAAATGGGATTTGTGTGTTAGTGTATTCAGTTCTTCCAACAATTCGTTGGTACATGCAAAATGCCACCTGGAACCCTACATGGATGTGGAGTGTCTAGCTCGGAAAATTTTAACATTCTAATTGGTAACAAAACAAAGAAGAATTCTGAAATGGAATGCTGTACTGAATTTTAAGATGAGTGACCCTTGTGGTATTTTAATTTACATATGGCATGTGATCAGAAGTCGCCTTTTCTCATTTTCCTGCAGTTTATGGCATGTTCTTACCTGAAGGGTTTATTAGAAGAAAGGGGTTCGATACCCTAAGAAATCAACAAAATGAGAATTGCTACAAAACCTCCAAGATTGGACGTAGTTCCATCATCTGTAGCCCTAAGGAGACTGAAATTGATGGTCAGAACTTCCTCTTTTATGAGTAGTTTGGTAGTTTGTACTGCTAAGGATAGGATTTATTGCTACTACAAAACCTATCCAAATGTACCACCAAAGAGGTCCTCCTCGATTTGTTATCTTCTCTGTTGCAGTTACAAAGGCCCTGACTCATGGCTGCTTCTATTTATGCCTTTGGGCTCTCGGATCCCTAATGCATTTACTTTGAGATGAGATTTTCTTGACTTAATGAAGTTTGTGTAGTGCCTTATTACCTCATCTGGGTTACTTTATAACACTTGGGAATAATGTGTGCCTCTATTTCATGAATTTTTGGGTTATCAACATGTGCCGTTGCTTCACAAATGTAGATATACAGTTGATATTGTTTTTCTCTGTAGCGACAATGACAAAGGATGTCTCAACACCTGATGACCCATCCAAAGGGATAGAGAGTGCGACAAAGCCTGACAACTCACAAGCTGAAGGAACACAGGCTGATACACAGCCTTCTGAAGCTCCACAGCTTGAATCATCCTTGCAATCAGTGCAAGAACAATCTCCAGGAAATCCAGTACTTGGGCTTTTGAACATAATTGTCGTTGGTGCCTCCGGTGTTCTTGCTGGGCTCTATGGTACTTCTAGACAAGAAAACAAGGCTCTGCAATCAATCATCTCATCTGTAAAACATCTACAAACTTATAGTTAGTTTATTTTACTTTTTTCTTGTTAAGATATGTTGATCAATTTCGTATAGCATGTATAACAACTGTAAAACATCCCAGCTTGGTAGCATGCACCCATATTCTCGAAACCGCCCATGTTATTGTTTTCCTATGCCATGTCCTCTGCAATGTGAATACCACTTAGATTTCAAAATGAACAAAATATGAATTTAGAGGAAGAAAATTTGTTATAATTGGTTATACATTTCTAAACTCTTTTGATTCATATCTTTTGCCTTATTTGTTTGTATGTAAACATTTTATGCCGTTTCAATGTGCCCCATATGAATTACTTATGTAGTCTTGGTTAGGACAGATGTAAAAGGAGAACATTGAACCAAGTAGTACATGTAGAATGGAAGTTCTGTGTGTTCCTGTTAGCCCACCAAAACTGGACTTGCTATCCAAGTTGAAGTTAGCTCCACTCATATTTATTACAAAAAGTCAATTCCTGAACCATGTTGCTTTTCCTCTGCGTAGCTATGGTGTTTAAGGTTACTCTCTTTTCCACCATGATTTTTTTTTATTGGGAACACACCGGGAGAGACTCCCAGAGTGATATTCGGGTCACTGGTGCGGCACCAGGGTTCAAACCCTGGTGGGCACCCTCCCAGCCAGTGGACTTTGCCACTGCGCTGTGAGCGCCTTCACTTTCCACCATGATCTCACAAAAACATGTATATGCATACTCTTATCAATACAAAAAAACTCCGAAAAATATTTTGAACACCTTAATACGCTAATGTATTTGCCAAGATTGATATATGTAAAGAAGATATTGCCTGATATATTTTTTGTGCTGCTTTTTTCAGATGGAAAGCAAATTGGTGGAAAATGAGGCAGCATACTCTTCGATGAGAGATAATTATGAGAAAAAGTTATCAGAACAGCAAGCAGCACAAAGGAAGCAATCAATTAATTTTCAGGAGCAGGAAACTTCTCTTTTAGATCAGTTGGCTTCAACAAAAAAAACTTTGACATCACTAAGTGAAGAATTCAGGCGGGAGAAGAAACTAGCTGAGGAACTTAGGGATGAAATACAAAGATTGGAGAGTAATATTGCACAAGCCGGGAGTGATAAAGATCTGCTTGAAACAAAACTGCAGGAGAAGTTGGGTGAGATTAGTATTTTGCAGGAAAAATTAAATTCGCTCAGCCAAGAAATTGATGATAAGGAGAAACATATCAGGGATCTCAGTGCATCCCTTTCCACAAAAGAAGTAGACTACCAGAAGCTATCCGCTTTCACTAATCAAACTAAACGTAGCCTTGAGCTTGCAAAATCTCAAGTACAACAACTGGAGGAAGAGCTTCATAGAACTAAAACAGATCTCAGTTCTAAGACATCTTTGATTGATTCACTGAATGTGAAACTTCAAACATTGAACTCTGAGAAGGAGGACGCTGAGAAAAAGATTAATGAATTAAGGCAAGAGTATACAAACCTGAAAGATGAATCTGAGACAAGAGCAAGCCATGATTCCAAGTTACTAGCAGAGAAGGATGATCAGATTAAACAGCTTGAAGAAAAACTCTCCGTTGCATTAACTGACTCTAGGAAAGATCATGAAACAATTGCTGAATTGAAGAAGGAATTGGATGCCACGAAAGTGATGCTAGAGAATGAACTTGTGGCCGTGGAAAATTTAAAAGCTTCAATTCAGTCATCTGAAAATGCTCTAAAGGATTCCAGAAGTGAGGTTTCCATCCTTTCCAAGGAACTTGAGGAAGCAAATAAATCAAATCAGGACCTGGTATTACAGATTTCAAAACTCCAAGATGAATTCAATGAAATGGAAGCAGATCTGTCCAGTAAATTAGGAGAGGCAGAGTCACTGTCCAAAGCTCTGTCGGATGAACTGGTTTCAGTTAAGGAAATGGTTCAAAACGTGCAAAAAGAACTTGACGCCGCCTCTAGCGAGCTGACATCTGTTGTTGAAGCTCGCGACAACTTGAAGAAAGAGTTGCTAGATGTGTATAAGAATTTGGAGTCCACCACACATGAGCTTGTTGAGGAAAGGAAAATTGTGACTACCTTAAATCGGGAGCTTGAAGCATTGGCAAAACAGTTGCATGCAGACTTTGAGGCACGGAAAGCTCTTGAAGCAGACCTGGATGAGGCAACAAAATCACTGGACGAGATGAACAATAGTGCGTTGTCGTTGTCTAAGGAACTAGAGGAGACACATTCTAGAAATGATACTCTTGAAGCTGAGAAAGAAATGCTATCAAAAGCTCTGGCTGAACAAACGAAAATCACAACTGAAGCTCAGGAAAACACTGAGGATGCCCAGAATCTTATCACAAGGCTTCAGACAGAGAAGGAGAGTTTTGAATTGAGGTCAAGACACCTTGAAGAGGAATTGGCATTAGCAAAGGGTGAGATACTGCGCCTAAGGAGGCAGATTAGTGCAAACAGATCTCAGAAACCAAAAACACTTACAAGAAGAAGCGCACCACCTGAGACTAATGAGACTGTGAAAGATCAACCTGTGAACGATCATAATCAAAAGACCAGTGGAGTTTCTGCTGGAACTCCAGTTTCTGCAAAAAGGGTAACCAGGAGAAGAAAAGGTGATGCGTCCTCATGAGTTTGGAAGCCTGAACAAGTAACATCTTTCAGCGTTCCTATTTAGCCATCCATTATTGCTTCATTTTTGGAATTGTCATCAGCTGGAAAATAGCATGATTAACCATTCCAATGCCATTCATATTTGCCTTTCGTAGCCTTTCAGATTTTGCTCTGTTTTTTTTTCTTTTATGTTTTCGGGAAATTTAGGTTCTATACCTGTACAGATGAGTTATTGAATGGCGAACATGATGGCAAATTGTTTTATTCTATCTGTAGTTATGGAGAATGCTTCATACATTATATCACACTGCTCATATTGTACATATCTCTTGAGTTTTCAATTATTGACTGGGAAAAGTTTTTATTGCTATATTTTGTTCATTTTTGTACTTAATCTAAGTTCTTTTTTGTTAACCTTAAGAGAAGATTTTACTAACAGTTATTGGTAGACTAATGATTTCAATCACTTCAGTGTTGACTGCTTAGGGCCTGCTATGCTTTGGGTTGATCATCCTCTTCAGGAGGATGATCAACCCAATCAACCCAAAGCATAGCCATCTGATTTCTACATGTAAGGTATTGATTTTAATCACTTCAGTGTTGACTGCTTAGGGCCTGCTATGCTTTGGGTTGATCATGCACCTGATCGATTTTCTTCCAGTAAGGTATTAAACCCATTATAGGATGCTGGAAGCAGATCTGTTATTGATACTATCTCCGTATCATCTGTCTAGATTTAACACACTTGCTGTCGTTTCATTTAGTGCTTATACAGTCAGTCCCAACATGTCTTACTGTTGAAATTCTGCTGTCGTTTCATTTAGTGTTTATACAGTCAGTCCGAACATGTCTTACTGTTGAAATTCTGAAATTGAGGCATCTGATTTCTGAGATTGAAAGTTTCGAAGAACCCGGCAGCACTTTGCTGTACTGATTACGGCAATTATAAGTCAATTTCATCTATATGAAAAAAAATTGATGGCAATATTTTTGTCTTCCGGGGTGTCTATGCGGGATGTACCAGCCTCATTCTTGGACTCTCCCTTTGTTGGTTGAAACATCGATGTGTACAACTGAAACTGAAAGAATCTCATTGCATGGCTTTGGACCTGTGCGCACCTGTGTTTGTGCATGTATGTGATGATTTTTACACTGTTCTGTGATGACCACAGGTTCCGTTCCCGCCGAGTTCCCCGAACCAGGCTGCCCAATGTTCAGAGTAAGTACATCTGCCATTCCTCGAATTAGTGCGGCTAAATGGGCCTCATCGGCGGAGTCCCGTGTCGGGTTTAATCACTTGTGTACTTGTGCTGTTGAATGCCTCGTACCAGTGAGTACTGCGTCGGTTGTGGCCGTGCCAACCTTTCCCTCAGTTATCAGTTGGTCATCCAGAGAGTCACGAGCCGCCTGCAATATTATTTGTGAGCTGGTTGGAGCGGCGGGGCCGTGCCTCGTTTGACTGACTGATTCTGCATGGGTCGGGCGGGCGGGACAGGGAGGAAGAGGAATGCACCGTAACGTCTCTCCCCCGTCCACCGGAAAAAGAATTTTGCTCTTTTTCTCGCCGGGTGTCCGTGCGGTGTCAGTATGCGACCGGTTTTGTTTACAGCCTGCTGATTGACCTTCCTAATCCTACCTACGATCAGAGCATAGTGGACGAGACTGATGATGGTGCTAGACTGCCACAAATGGCCCGTAGCTAGAGTGGCGCTGCCAGTAGTAGTCTGCTACACCTGCCCGTCGTTGCACAGCACGGACGACGACGGGTCGCTGCCGCCGCGTGGGCCACGCCTCGAACCGCCGTGCTCCACCCGCCACCTGGGCCGTGCGCATGCATGTGCGCCGCGTCGGCCAAACCCAACCACCTACCCGTCCATCGGCCATCTCGCCGTGCGTCGTGGACTCGCCAACTCGATCCGGCCGGCCGGCCGGTGCGCCGTCGCCGTCGCAGGCGCTGCGTCTGCCGGCCGGAACGAGCCAACACAGGGTGTGGGCCTGAACAGCCATGCACGGCAACATATATGCCAACGCCAAGGAATGAACCCGCAGGGCAAAATTCCCCACCTCTGCCAGAGCCGGCGGCCCCAGTTCTTTTGTAGACACGGCTGCAGCTAGACACGCGCTGGTGAGTGATGATTGCTTGTGCTTTGCTTAAATAGCCTGCATTTGTAGCTGGACGGAGGAGGAGAGCTGGCCTCGTTTTCCCTTTTGCCCGATCGCTCTTGCCGTGCCACCACCTCTGTCAGACCGGTTTCAATTCATTTCGCTATCCCTACCCGCAAAACGGAATGCTCGTGTGGAAGCGGCAACGTCCTCCTCGTGCACAGCAGCAGGCGATCGAGCAGCACGTGCCTGGCCTCAAGCAGCAGGCGCGCGGTAGGGTAGGAGTAGGACATGGCTCATCGCTTCGTGGATTTCTCCTCTCTGTCTGACCTCAAGGAAGACGGACGTCCCTGGTATACCATGGAGCCTTTTAAGCGCAATTTCGCTGTATATACACACAAAAATTACGGGCTGCATCACAAACAGGATACGGTGTTGGATACCGATGCAGGATACGACGAGCGCGTGTGAGGAAACAGGATACACGGTGGGGGTACTGCTCGGCCACCTGACCTGTCTATCCGGTCCCGTACATGTCTGTGCTGCTCCATATCCCCTGTTCCCTCGTTATTCCCTGTGGGCCGGGTAGTGTGAAGAAAAAAGAAACGGCATGGAGAGAAAAGAGGTGTCGATAAGGCCGCCCGTGCTGCCGCGCAAGCTAACAAATCTTCAAGTGTAACATGGATGCACGCTTTCTTCACGCGTACATATCCGGCCGGTTTCGCGCGTCACCGAATTGACGAGAACGATGGCGTTCGAATTTAGGGTCCTATATATGGGCTTACTATGACGTAGTGCCTTCGTGTACAGATCGAATACATGAAAGCGATCTTTTTTTTCTTGCGGAAAAAAGGTTGTAGCTCCCACACGATACATACATGTGCGTGTGTTTGGTTCTGGGATCAAGTAGGATGAGACAGAACCGTCCTAGTTTTTGGGATGAAACGGTTCCATTCTTTGTTTGGATGAAGGGACGAGCCGGTACTTGGTTTTCAGTTTGGTACGAAGGATGAGAAGGAACGAGTATTGACTCCGTCTCCACGGTTCCGTTAGCTTTCCCTACCCATGACTTTGTGGCATTTCGTCGACCACCCTGCAGGCGGAAGGTGCGCCGCGAGTTCTTCACGGCTGCCTCGCGCAGCTCGCGCCCAAGACGTCGGCGTGCTGCCCGGCTGCCTCGCAGCCGCCGCGAACCCCCTGCGCCTGCCGTCGCCGGCCTTGCGCCGCCCGCAGCCGCCGCGGCCTGCCGGCGCCTCGCCGGCCTTGCGTCGCGCGCGGCCGCCGCGGCTCGCCGGCGCCGCGCCGTCGCCCGGCGCCACGCCCGCCCTGCTCCGCACGTTGCCGCCGCGAACCCCCTGCGCCCTGCCGTCGCCGGCCTTGCGCCGCGCGCAGCCGCCGCGGCCTGCTCGGTGCCGCGCCGTCGCCTAGCGCCACGCCCGCCTCTGCCATGCCCCGGCGTGGAGGACGAAGAGGGAAGACGAGAGAGAGACGCCGTGAGCGTGGGATCATTCGATCCGCTCGGTTTCGGATGAATCGTTTCGTCCCGCATCTACTGGAATATTCGGTAGTGGAACCGTTCCATCCCTTTTAGTTCCACAAGCAAACACTTTAAAAATGAGACGATTTGGTCCCCGTCCCGTCCCGTCCCCTTCGGTTCCTGAAACCAAACACACGCACAGTGTCACTGGAGAGTGGGCGTCCACTCATGAAGAAGAAGAGCCTGACAGGTGACAGCAAAGCAGTGTATGTGTACGTGTACAGCGTTCTGGAGGTCTCGTAAGCGCGCGCGCGTCATGGTACGTTATTACGTTGACCCTGGATGCATGGCCATGTGCTGTGCCCGGCACACGTTCGTATAGGTGTGTGGTGTAGCACAGCACTACACCTCTTTTTTTGTTCAGAAGGAAGGGAGGAAGAACGGAAGACTCGTCGTATCGATTCGATGGGCTGCGTGCGTTACCACGGTTTCATTATTTCTCCCGCAAGTAATTACGCGGAGGTGCTCTGTGACCTCACTAGTCAAAATTTCAGACCTCCTGCTCCGGGCCGTCCGATCAGATTGTCAGTCACTGCCACGTGGGAAGCAAGCTACCGTGGGCCCCATCTCGCGCGTCGCCGCCCAGAGCGCTGGACGACGCCTGCAAGTGGGGACCGCCTCTCTCGCTCTCTCTGCTCCTGTCGCGTTCTCACCGCGCCGTGGACCGAAAAAAGCGATAAACCGACGACGATCAGTTGACAGCTCTCAGTTAGCCCAGATTAGCCCCTGCGTGGCGTTAACGTCGTCCTCGATGTGGCCTTCTGCATGGAAAACGATGTGACCAAATGACGTATCTTTTCTCAGTTAACGGTAGTAGTAACACCGACCGTGTGCGTGGAAAACCGTCCGTGAGTACCCTTGTTTCACAAATGCTGTTTATTTGTCAGACATCTGGTTTGGTGCGACCATTTTATCCTGCCTACTACTATATATATCTTTTACTAGTATTTCTTTCTTAATAACCACATAAACAAGGGCAGAAGTGAGGAGCAGTCCCAACGGTTACACGTGCCGTCTCCAGCCATTTCCTATTTTTGCAATTCAGAATTCTGTCCACAAGCACAAACATGCGCAATAAACAATACTGAGTATGTACTAGTACACGCAACAGGGGCGATCTTGTGGATATAGGCATGTTAGACTAATCTTGCGTGTGTTTATTTTATTTTGAGCTTGTACGTGGTGGGTTTCAGTCTTCGTATACGTAGGTTTGTTTACGGTTTCCGATGGCATCCCTTAATTCCTGTTTGACCAGTACCGCAGGGTACACGGACAGTGTCAGTGAGCAGAACCATATCCCTTGTATTTTCTCTGAGTAAAATGATACTACTACTGTTCAGCCAAAATATAGTCTCACTTTCTTTGAAAAAAGTTCTATTCACCTTCGCAAAAAAAACGAGAGAATAAAGCTTCATTCTCACGGGAATATCCTACGCAAAAAAAATACACACCTTCTTTAACTTTTGTACAAACATTTTTTCCTGCCACTTGCTTCCACGCGCTGAGAGGCAGTCCCCTTCCCCAAGTTTGAACTAGACTCGCGCCGCGTCTTCGCTAATCTCACTAGACTGACCAGGCCTCGCACTGGCATTACTTCTCGGGCGCAGTTGTGGAGACGAACGCGGGGGCCCCTAGCGCTCCGCCCGCGCCATAAATCCTCCGCCGCGCCAGCCTCTGCCAGCCCTTCCCGCACTAGCTACACGCACGCGCTCACACGTACACGCCACTCCCTCTTCACTTGTCGCCTTCCCCTTGCCTTCGCACAGCTGCGCGTCTTTATAGCTGTCTCCTCCTCACTCCCTCTTTCTCTCTCTCTCTACACCTTAATCTCTTCTCCTCTCTCTCTCTCTCTGCAACCCAGCCAGAACGCGTCATTGCTGCGCCGCGCCGGGAAATCGGTACTGCGCCGGAGATGAGATGAGAGGGGCCGTGGTCGCCGCGCTCCTCGTCGTCGCCGCCGCCTTCTGTGCGGCGGCGGCGGCGGCGGAGGAGTTCTACGAAGGCGAGGCGTGGCCGGCGGCGGTGGAGGTGGACCCATCCTGGCGGTTCCCGAGCCGCCGCCTGCGCGACGCGTACGTCGCGCTGCAGACGTGGAAGCAGCAGGCCATCTTCTCCGACCCGCGCAACCTCACCGCCGACTGGTCCGGCCCGGAGGTCTGCAACTACACCGGCGTCTTCTGCGCGCCGCTGCCCTCGGACCCGCGCGTCCTCGCCGTCGCCGGCGTGGACCTCAACCACGGCGACATCGCGGGGTTCCTCCCGCCGGAGCTGGGCCTCCTCTCCGACCTCGCGCTGCTCCACCTCAACTCCAACCGCTTCTGCGGCGTGCTGCCCCGCACGCTCCGCCGCCTCCGCCTCCTCCACGAGCTCGACCTCAGCAACAACCGCCTCGTGGGCCCCTTCCCCGAGGTGGTCCTCCACCTGCCCGCGCTCCGCTTCCTCGACCTCCGGTTCAACGACTTCGAGGGCGCCGTCCCCGCCGCGCTCTTCGACCGCCCGCTCGACGCCATCTTCCTCAACCACAACCGCCTCCGCTTCAACCTCCCCGACAACTTCGGCAACTCGCCGGCGTCCGTCGTCGTGCTCGCGCACAACACTTTTGAGGGCTGCCTCCCGGCCAGCGTCGCCAACATGTCCGGCACGCTCAACGAGATCCTGCTCATCAACAACGGCCTCAAATCGTGCTTCCCGCCGGAGATCGGCATGCTGCGCGAGGTCACGGTGCTCGACGTCAGCCACAACGAGCTCGCCGGCCCGCTGCCGCCGGAGCTGGCGGGGTTGAGGAAGGTGGAGCAGCTCAATGTGGCGCACAACAACCTCTCCGGCGCGATTCCGCAGGCGGTGTGCGCGCTGCCGAGCCTCAACAACTTCACCTTCGCCTACAATTTCTTCACCAGCGAGCCGCCCGCGTGCGCGCGCGTCGTGCCGCCGGATAGTGACCGGAGCAATTGCCTGCCCAACCGCCCTGACCAGCGTGCCCCGCAGCAGTGCGCCGCGTTCTACGCCCGCCCGCCCGTCAATTGCGCCGCGTTCCAGTGCAAGCCGTTCCTTCCGCCACCGCCTAGGCTTCCATCCCCACCTCCACCATCGCCGCCGCCGCCTAGGCTTCCATCCCCACCTCCACCATCGCCGCCGCCGCCTAGGCTTCCATCCCCACCTCCACCATCACCGCCGCCGCCGTCTCCACCCCCACCATCGCCGCCACCGCCGTCACCCCTCCGCCTTCGCCACCGCCACCATCACCGTCCCCTCCGCCACCGTCACCGCCGCCGCCATCCCCGCCTCCACCATCATCACCTCCCCTGCGCCACCAGTACACCGCCCACCACCCCCGCCTGCACCAGTCCACTTCCCGCCGCCGCCCCCTACTTGCGCACCATGCCCTGTTCCACCGCCCTGCGTGCCAGTAAACCCATTGCCGCCGCCGCCACCGTATTACCCTGGCCCACTGCCTCCCACAGACCCAGTTCAATATGCATCTCCTCCACCACCACCACATCACCACCCTTATCCATGGCCTAGAGTAGATCCTGTCCAATACGCATCGCCACCGCCGCCCCTGCGGCATTGATAATCTCAGAAGCAAGGATACTACATGGTTTTGCTCTTTCCCTGGATGATGGCACTGCCAAATTCACCAACGTACGTGGTCATTGTCATGCTTAGCTTTTCGTATTCTCGTTGATGGCTACTACAAGAGAGTGCGGTAATCTGCAGACAATTTCTCAATTATGATTTGTTGGTGTCCGGCCGTGTGTTATTGAAAGGGATTGAATTGAAGGTGATGGGTATTTATTTGGGTTAGGGGATTGGTGGCGAATTAGTTGTGAATAATAAGAGGATTTGAGAGGGACGTAGGGGCAGGATTTGGGAGAGGATTGTAGGTGCAGGGATATATCAGGGTGTATAGAGTTTATCAGTTCAGTTGAGTTCAGTCAGACATAAGTTTAGAAGAACAGAATTCAAGTGCTATTTTTTTATTTTATATCACAGCTATTATCAGTTATTTTATTCTTATATCATTTTGCTCAGATCGTTATGTTCTTATTTATGATCCTGTTTATCTTGGTCATGTTTGTTCTTCCTTGTCATGTTGTCTTTTGGTTTGATCTTCGTTCTTTCTTTCCTCCCCTTTGCTGTGTCTCTCTTCTGTGACTTTCAGCTGGTGGTGCATTGCTTGAAATGAAATCCAAAATATGCTTCAAAGAATCTGAGTAGCCTTCGACCACGTTGTCTAAAATCTGAAACTTCCAGGCTTTCTGCCGTGGTTAAGATTGTCCTACCAAGTTTATGCACAGCATTAGGCTTGCTTTGTTTTTTCTCTGAGCAGCTTCACCTGGTTTGTGTGCTGCATCGATCAACATTTCGCCCAACCTAATAGGCATCTCAATCAGGTAGTAGTATAGCCTGAAACTGATTTCAGCAACTGCTATACTATGCTACTTTCAAGTACTACAGAAAACAGGGTCAGCTCAATACATAGAACCATCTTAGGAGCCAAGTTACAACTCTGCAGGACTCCATTTTCTCTCTCCGTAAGACAGAAGGTTCCTGCTATGAGCTTGCTTGCTTCTGAAGCATCTGGCGAGGAACAAGATTTATCTCTTCAAGAACATTTCCGATCTTGGAGAATCTTTCAGGAAGCAGTGTTGGCAGCAAGGGCTTCACTTGTGCTACCACCACCGTCATCATGATGTTTAGTGCTCTTTGCACTGTGAAGTCACACAACTTTGATATATTACGTTTAATCCTCGATTTGATCTGCTGATTGATGGTTGGAACATCTGCCGGTCATGGACCGCAGCCATTGTTTATTTCCACTTTCGCCCAGAAAGCTTGCGGTTAATGGTGTTGTTTAGGGAGTGTTTGGATGGTGTCCACAGCTCGCCACACCAAAGATTTGGCGTGCCACACCATCTTTGGCTACTGTTTGCTTCATCACCGAAGGTTTGGCTTGCCAAAGAAAGTTTGGCAGCTGCTAATGCAATTTTCGGCCAGAGTTGCGGCGAGCGATTTGCTCGCCAGAAGTTTGGCGAGTCGAGACTAGAGATAACGGCAAGTGATAACAGCTCTCGATAACAAGCACACTGGTTTTTGCCTTGGGCTGTTGGGCACATATCTGGGCCAAATGCACAGCAAGGGGCCATTAAGCTTAGACAATAATTTGATTAGAAAAAAAGAACACCATGTGTAGCCGTGGCAACTGGTGAAGTTGATAAAGTAAAAAAAAACTGATGAAATCGATAGTAAATTATAAAAAAATGCACTTATTTTTAATTGATTGATTTTTATGGTGAAAAATCCAAATCATAGCCATATGTAAGGGTTTAGGTGTGGTAATCAACCAAACAACTCTATTGCCACAAACTTGGCATGCCGCAAACTTGGCACATGCCGAACTTTTGGTGTGGCAATTTACGGTAACCAACCAAACAGGCCCAGTCTTGCTTTTGGGAGTCTGGGAGAGCTGTCCTGCTACCAGCCCCTGCTCAATAGGCAAGGTGATTGGATTAGCTCTATGGACTGGTACACACGGTCTTGGTCAGCCTTCGGTTCTTTTGAGGTAAAGAAAACGATCTGATCTCGCCTTGCTTTGTGTCACGTCCCATATGACCGTTACGAGTACGGGTTTTGTGCACCTTTTACAGACTCAGCATGCTGCTGCTTTTGTTTGCATAATAATCGTTTGTTTTTTTATTCCACATTTTTTAGACAGATCTACGCGTTCTCATGTTAGGCTTAGGGCCTGTTCGTTTCTAGCTATATAATTTTTAGAGGGTCAAATCAAAGAGAATTTTATCATTTTGAAGTACTAAATAAAGTCTAATCTTGAAACTAATTGCAGACTCCCTATCTAATTCACGAGACGAATCCAACGAGAGTAATTATGGTGTTATTAGAAGATGTTTACTGTAGCATCACTGTAGCTAAACATAGATTAATTAGGATCATTAGATTCGTCTCGCAAATTAGAGGGGGTCGCGACATAGGTTTTGTTATTAAATTAATAAAAGTACTACTAAATAGTAAGATTCTCTTTGATGTGACAGTATATAAATTTTAGAGGGTGAAAACGAACGGGGCCTTAGACACTGTTAGTGCACAGTTTCGAGCCGATTGGCAGAAACACGGCCCCTGTAGTGGCGTCTTCTTGCCACTACGCAGGAAAGAAGCGACCACTCGATCATGGAACAGTTGAGAACAGAATCGACGCAAACAATGACCAATCTCATTTGGTATTGTTCTTTACCCATGAGTCCTTTGTTCGCGTGCTTCCGATGCTTCCAACCATGAAAACCTGAGGCAAGAAGGTCTCTGGAGGAGGGCGCGATTCTTCGCTGCCGCGCAGCAGCCAGCAGGGACCTCCCGTTCCCGTCTATTTCTTCCTACTGGCCCGTTGCATTTTCTTTTTGGAGGTCCGTTTAGCACCCACCGTTCAGGACTTCAGGATGGCGACGGCCCATTTAGTACTGGTGAACTGTTAAAATTTTTCTTTTTTAATAATGTGTTTTCGTACGTGAAACGTTATATGTAGGACTTGTTTAATTGGATGTTGTTTTTTTTTAAAAAAAACAACCAGACTTTCTAAACTGAACGTGGAATTTAGCTTTCTTGGTTTTGGAACTTTTCAATTAGATCAACCTACGGATCGGAACTATGTGGAACTTTTCATCATATAATCTTGAAGTGATTTTAGTGCATTTTGGTGAATTAATAATGAACCACTTAAGGAACTAATGATATTATTTGCGAGCATATGGACAGTTGAGAACATACAAAAAGTATGGAAAAAGTCCATTTTACTCCCCGAACAATTCATTTTGCCTAAATTACACCCCAACAAAATCTTGTCTCACCTTACTCCCTCAAAGAATTTAAGTTGTCTCAATCTACTCCCTCATGCAATTGCTCTCTTTTTTTTCTCTTTCCACGATCTAAATTTAAAGCTCAAATTTTGTGGTGCAATTCTCAACATAAAAGAAAATATTTTATAATTTTTCCTAAATACTTTGTATATAATTTTAGAACTATATACTTGAGATGATAGTTGATGCCATTAAATTATAAAATATATGTTTACAATATATTTTGCATTATTTTTTAACGTAAGGATCAATAAAAATTATCATTGTGCAAAAATTAAGCACTAAACTTAGATCATACAAAGAGAAATAAAAAGAAAAATTGCATAAGGGAGTAAATAAATACCAACTTAATTTGTTTGAGGGAGTGAAGTGAGCCAAGATTTTTTTTTTTGGTGTAATTTGGACAAATTGTTTGGGGAGTAAAATGAACTTGAAAAAAAAAGACTGGTGAACGACCTTGAGTATAGGCAAAATATTTTTTTTTATCCAAACTTGAGTATAGGTATACCGTACTATCAAGGGGATGCGAAATATTGCATTGGAAGTGCCAAAAAGTCTATGGAAAGTGCCAAAAACATCCTAAAGCCTAACCATTTGAAGTTCATGTTCCAACCGGAAGGTCCGGTAGATAGAGGTAGCCCACTGAAGTTACTCGAGCTAGCACTCAAACTTGTGAGAAACAATTAGACAACCATTGTAAATAATTTCTATTTAAATGACTTGTGTGAATGATTTACATTAACAATTAGATGGACCGTCAAGCGGCTGTGGCTTGCATGGTATAGGTGCTTGGAAAAGTAAAGGATCTCCTATTTTCTGAATTGGGCCTCAAGAAGTAAAAAGTTCGTAGCCTCCACCTGCGCCATACCCCTTCACCTTTTTTCCCCCTTCCTCCTAGCCCGTTCTCGCTTGCAACACCCAATGGCCATATGGCCATGGTAAGAGCGTCCTCAAAGGTAGAGACGGCACTAACTCTCCACGTCATCTAAGAGTTATCTAAGAGTCATCTAAGAGTTCATATCAACTCTAAAGTAACAATTGGACCCACATGTCGGTGCCTTAATAAATGTTAGAGGCTGCCATTTGAACAAGAGCTAGCAATCTTCTCTCTCTTTTTTTCTCTAATAAATAATTCTAAGAGTTAGCTAAGGCCCTCCACAATGAGGCATCCACACCGATGCCCAAAACGATTTTCTCGGCTCCGAGCATCGCTCCACCCACTATGTAATACGATGCCCGTGTGCAATCGGTGTCCAAAAACCGAGCATCGGAGCAACTACGTGCTCCGGTTCCCACTTCTTAAAAATTTATTACCTCTTACTTTATCTCTTCTTTTCTCGAAGGTAGATGGTACTGGTAATTTTTTTCTTGCCTCACGGAGGATGACAGGGTATGGTATTTTATTTGTTGTGGGACCTAGAAGCTGTTTTGGGCACCGGAGCCAAACATTGTGAGTCCATCTCTCCCATTCCCGTTTTTCTATTGTGGGGTCCGAATTTTTACCGCAGCCGCTCCCCACTGTGGAAGGCCTAAGAAGCAATCATTGGGGACGCTCTAAAAGCTTGAAGGTGCCTGATGTGGGACCGGGAGAGGGGTTTTCGCCGAAGGATAACTGAGACAGCCGCCCCACCCTACCGTATGGGGTGATCCGCCCATGCTACCTCTTTGAAAGACTATTGACATTGAAGTCGCCTCCTACCGAAGGAATAACTAAGATTGTTGACAGTGAAGTCACTTCCTACCGAAGGAACAACTAGTTGTAAATACAATACATGTGTCAAATCTAGAACTTGAATCCAAATAGGTTGGTTTCACTATAATTAACCTATACATCTTTTAATTTTTATTTTATTCTCTTTTCTCTCCAGTGTGAACTTTTTCTTCTTTTCTCATTTCCTCGTATGTAATTGCCTCTGTAAATATTTGGTTGGCTCCTTTAATGAATTTAAGGCGGGAACTCCCCTCCCGACTACCTCAAAAAAGGAACCTAAACATGTGAGCTAGACTCAGTTTATGAGTTGTGACGCAGCCAATATCGAGGCAGCACTAAGTGGTGTGCTCTTCAGGGACATAACATTCTTTGTTTGTTCAGAGTTTGATGATGTGAAAGTAGTCTACAAATCACATACCTGTAATGCAGTAGCTGATAGCCTTGCTAAATTCGAGTGTGAGTTTGAGTTAGGTGCTGTGTGTTAATAATCTGGCCAGATGACAACCCTACTTTCGTAAACCTGTTAGTGGCTGCTGATATTCAGTCAGCCTTGGGATGTGTGTGATCTAGTCCACGTTTGCTCTATGAGTACATATACGTTTTAAAATAGTTGACAGCTTTGATTTGGGTAAATATTTGAAAACACATGACAAGTTTAAGGTATACTAGTATTTATTTAGTATGTTGGTAACTAGCTATACCGTTATTCTTATCGAAATAGTTGAAGAAATATTGCTAGTCAAAATGTAAACTGTAATATAAATCAAAATAGAAAGTATTTTGAAACGAGGTTCGTACTTATTCAGTCTTGGAAAAGATAGTGGGTTCCACTAGATATTCTCTCGACTGGCTGAGCTCAGTGGTGATGGGTGGTGACTGTCATACTTTCAGTCGGGATTTTTAAGGTTCGATCCTTCAAGAAAAAAAAGGAATGCTTGAGCACATCTTTTCAACACTCCATTGAGGAGTGCACAACATGACATAGGCCCTGTTGGTTTCCAGTATATAATTTTTAGAGGGGTCAAATCAAAGAGAATTTTATCATTTTGGAGTACTTAAATAAAGTCTAATCTCGAAACTAATTGCAGACCCCCTATTTAATTCACGAGACGAATCCAACGAGGGTAATTATGGTGTTATTAGAAGATGTTTACTGTAGCATCACTGTAGTAAAACATAGATTAATTAGGATCATTAGATTCGTCTCAGTAAATTAGAGGGGGTCGTGACATAGGTTTTGTTATTAAATTAATAAAAATACTACTAAATAGTAAGATTCTCTTTGATGTGACGAGAAACGAACGGGGCCATAGATAGTGTGCTGCGCGACCTGATTATGATCCCCTACGGCAGCGCGCAATCTCGACCTCTATAAGCTGAGCAACAAGCAACTTTACCTTGTTCAAGAAAATAAAATCTTACATCCTTTAACTTTTGAGACCGTTTTTTCAGAACTTGAATCAGTTGCCGAACAAACCAAACCATGGGACAAAACGATCGTCGGGAGACGCAATCCGTCCGATCGCACGGTTCTCCACATCGCAACAACGGGAACGGAAGCAGCCACGCAGCGTTAACTAACTTTCCTAACAGAAATATTCGACGGTGATGTCGTAGCTACGCGTCGGTCACATCCGGAAGCCCTTCCCTCTCCCTTTCCTCCCCTCGCGTCACCCTGGTTTCCAAACCCGAGCTTCGAAACGAAACAAACAGAACCGAACGGAGCCGAACTCCTGGCACACGACGACGTTAATTGCGCTCGTGATCACGCCACGACTTGGCCGGCGGCCGGCGCGTTCGTTTCCCTTTGGCGCTACAACACGCGTGCGATGTGGTGGTCCACTGGACGAAGGAGCGCACGCGCAGCGGTTGAGACGATGGCTCGCATTGCTTGCCTGCTCACGAACCATGTCGCCTGCTGTGGCACACTTGCACACGAGGTTGCAGCACAAAGTCAGTGATGAGCGAGAGTGGCTTCTCCCTGTAGTGGCTGTAGCTTTAATTTGGCAGGGGTCAAACCCGGTAACGAGCACACTTGGCCACAGACTTTTTGTGGCGGCTCAGTTGGATCCGGGGATGGTGGTGGCCATGGAGGCATGGGGCAGAAGATCATGAATCTGTCAGCTCAGGCTGGAACAGTGGGATTGGCATTCCAACTTTGTGGACCAGGCGAAGCGAGCCTGGCCGATCTCGTTTCCGACCAGTCGTGGACAGCGTCAACGTGGCTCTAGACAGCGTAGTCCATGTGTCGGCTGCTACTACGTTCCGGAACGCCGAAACTCGATCGCCGGGTTACAGAAACCAACAGGGCGGTTTAAATCCCTTGTCGCGCTCGCGCTCTTATTGTGGCGCTCGTATACCCGGAATTCGCCCGCGTCCCCCGCGCCCCCCGTCAATTTTTCTGAACGCAGATCGCCCTGTATTTCCCGCACCCCGAGCATAGGAACAAACGAGTTTGCGTCGGCCCGCAACAAGAAGACGGGGGAAAGATCTGCCGGTTGTGGCCGACACGGATGGGCCTGCCACTGGCGACCCTGCTGCCTGCCGTGCAGCGCTGCGACTCATCACGACGCCCTCTGCTCGTGCTCGCTTGCCGTTTCGGCGTATAAGTTGGCGCGCCCCTGCCCACCCTACCCTGCCAGGCCTCTGCATCTACTAGCAGTTGCAGCACGCGCGGCATGAATCCGGCGGCTAGTGCAGATCGAGTAGGGCTAGGTCAGCAGCTGCCACCGCGAGCTCCATTATTAGTCCTTGCCGAGCTCGTTGCAACGTGGGTTCCAGCGTAATTGCCGGTCGTCGATCGCGTGTCCGAGCGTCTGATGCCAGGAATGGCAACTGAGCAGTAAGCAAAAGCAGGGACGAGCAGACCGGCAGAGAGAGAGAGAGGGGCAAAGGTGTGCTCTGACTCGCAACTAGAGAGGTCTCTCGGTTGCCGGTGACACGGAGCTGGTGATGCGGACGCGGTAGCAACTAGAGAGGTGCGGTGCGGTGCTCGTCACCGACGAGGAGGAAAATGATCCACCTCCAAATCAAAGAGATTCGAAACCGATGCGACACCAACAATGCCTTCTCTGGCGTTGCCGCTCAAACTGGTTTACCCTTAATCTTGGCCTCGGCCACGAGAAGAGGAAAAATCTCGTACTGGTGGATTTGCAACGAACAGCTCGATCGAATCCTACATTGCCGTTACGGAATTCAAGAAACTCCCGTCCAGAAAATTTCGGGCCGGCGACACGCGTCCCAGAGGCGGTCAATACGGCGACAGCGACCGCGGCGCGGTGCCAAACTCGCGCTCGCCAGCGTTTTTGTGTGGAGGGGACCGAGGGCGAGAGCCGAGAGGGACGTTGCGCGCGCCGGCGCAAGCGCAAACGGGCTTCTTGTGATACATAGCCTCACACGACCGAATCCGCCAATCGCCCACCGTCGCGGCGTGCCACCCCCACTTGCGGCCGGGAAACAAGGGCGCACCGCCACCGGCCACCTCTCCTCCTCTTCGCCGCGCCCCGGCTCTGCTCCCCCTCCACAATAAAAGCCGGCGCCGGTGAGCAGCGGACGGCGTCAAGAGACCCGCAATGGCAGCCATGTGAGCCTCCGATCCGGCCGGGTACCTACCTCTTCACCTTCATCTTGCTCGCTCTCTCGCTGGGAAGAAGCACGACGACGCACCTTCTTCTTCTTCGTCTCCGGCCGTCCGTCCGCCGCCTGCAGCCTCTACGCGTAGGTGAGCCGCCTTCCTGCTCGCTCGATCCTCCCTGCCTGTTCAGTGCTTCTGCTGCTCGTGGCCATGATCACTGTTGGTTTGTCGATAGTTGGTGTCGCGAGTAGAGAGATCCTGTCCCCCTGTCGGCCCAGCACAACCCGTTGCGTTTGTACGCAAGTGCCATCATTTGGCGCTTGCTTTTCCTGGTCGGGGCTTCTTAAGATGCATGCGTTTCTTGCATGCGAAACTTTCTTGCTGCTTGCTTCTGTATTTTCCTTTATTTTATCGTCTCTCGATCGATCGCGTCGTTCGGCTAGGAGAGGCGATGTCGAGTTCTCAGCGCTGGGAAATGTGACGATCTACCTGGCCTAGCTCGAAGGTACATGTTCCTTCTTCTTGACGTACGTACTGGGATCACAGAAAACGTACTTTTGGTCAGTCTACTAGTTCATCTTGATTACAACATTAGTAGGGCGCTGAATCGGTTCATGCTCTTTTGTTGTTCACCATGGAAAATGAAAATAAGGGTTACCAACAAAATTAAGCAGTTGAAATACACGTGCTGCAAAGCTTCATTTTCGTGCAACAGTAGTACCAGACCTAACTAAAAGAAATCCTCCCACGTTCTGAATTCAGGGATCAAAACCTCTAAGATCAAACTAGTTTACTTGAGTTTGGTTATAGCTCATCTATATATCAGTTATATATTTTATGATTCTTGTCCGCCAAACCTTCTTTTTTTTTAAACTTAGATCATTGATATATAAAATGCTACTTAACCTTGTGATGTAGTAAAAGGTAGACGTATTTGTAGTCCCCCTTTTTACTTAAAACGGGTCATGTTTTGGATATGAGAGCACAATTCATCTTGTTCACGTGCCTTCTTTTTGTCAAAAGGAAAAGTGCGGCCGTCTCTGCCCTTTTCATGCAGCAATAGCGGGCTGGATGAACGCCAATTCAAAAGAACAGTAGCAAAAAAGCAAAGACAGAAATATAAAAATAAAAAATCCTCCTACTGATTACACGGAAAGGTTGAGTTGCTTATGAGAAACTAGCCTGTCTAATTCCGGCAACTTGAAGAGTGCCCGGAAGAATGTTGGCTCCACGAGAGCCGAGGGAACAAATGCCAAGCAAAGCATAATTCCCGAAACGAATATACGGAATTTGCTTTCTAAAAGGGAAGGGAATTCGCTGAATTATGACCAAACAATTCCAGCACGATACCAGTCCTCCTCAATCAAGGGACGAAGAAGAGTCCACCTTATTCTCTTTCGCCCCTTCCACAATCATCATCCACATGCTTTACGTATTAGCCTTAGCCCTACGGCTTTTGCTCTTTTTTTTTTTTGGCCCCCTGCAAACGCCCAAAGCTCAACACATGACAGTCACATAAAGGCATGTGAATCCTCTCGCGGTCGTTACCCAATCGCTGCATTTCAACCATGCGTATGTACCACCACCGCCACTTTCTTTAAAGCCAAGCTTTGCTTATGTTACGCGTACTTATTCCCGTTATCCGGTGGCATTATTGCTTTTCGCATTCGTCACCGCTTTCTTTATATGTGTCCGGTATCCGTTATCCTGTCAAAACAAGAATCCAGACTCCACAAATACATGTGTTGCTTTTTTGCAGCTTGCAAAGCTTTAGTTGGGGACGAAACCTAGCTTTGAGGACGACTCGCTTTTAGCAGATATAAACACATGATGATAATCCTCATAAATGTTTGGACGCAAGAAGGCCTGTTTCTTGCAAACTACAACCGTGTTATAAAGTGCTGCAACGGAAATGGATGATATTTGTAGCAGTCTGTTGCGGACTGCCACATAACGGTAGCACCAATATATATATATATATATATAACGGCGCAGTTAGTCTTGCTCTTGTTGCCCAACAACGCAAGCCAAGAACAAAACGCTAGTACTCTTTTATTACCAAGAAGAAGATGATGCTTTAGCGCAAAGAAACACATCGTTTTCATCCGCCGCGTGCCGAGGAGGCGGATCGGAGGAGGAAGATGTCGGTCGAGCGAGACGTACGTAACGAACTACGGCCCCAGCCGCATCCACGATTTGCGTGTGAGCAACTCTGATTTTAGTTTTTTTCCCGTTAATTAATCTGGCCTCTCTTGGATGCGTGTGTGTGCGCAGGACGCCTCTGCGGTGGTGTTCTTGGGGTAGATGACGGCTGGCATCGTGGACGTGGAGGCCGGCAAGGCGGGCTACGACGTCGCCGCCGCCGCCGCTTGCAGCAAGATGGAGAGGGACGGCGGCGCCGGCGAGCACGGGAACGGGAGGGGCGACGAGGAGCGGTGCTGCGCGGGGTTGGTGGAGGACTGGTGCTGCGCGTGCGCGCGGCTGTTCCTGGGGCCCAACCCCATGGTGGCGCGCTACATGTACGCCTTCATCTTCCTCGTCACCAACCTCCTCGCCTGGACCGCCCGCGACTACGGCAACTTCGCGCTCGCCGAGCTCCAGCGTGCGTCTCACATCGCCCCGCGCACTCGTAATCAATTAGTGCTGGCTCTTCTTCGATCGGTGCTGATCGATCCGCGTGTGTTGCTCGTCTTGCAGGGCTCAAGATTTGCCATGGCTCGCGCGCCTGCTACGGAGCGGAAGGCGTGCTGCGCATCAGCCTCGGCTGCTTTGTATCCTTTGCAATCGCAGCCTAATTAGCTAGTAGATTCCGTTGTTATACAAAGTCAGAGCTTGATTTCGCGTTCATGGAACTTTGTGGCCCTTGACCCTTGTCTCGATCAGCTCTTCTTCTTCGTCATGTTCATGTCCACCGTGAACGCGAGGAAGATGCACGACAAGCGCAACTCGTGGCACTCCGAGTGGTGGCCGGCCAAGCTCGTCCTCTGGCTGGGCTTCACTGCCATCTCGTTCTTCGCGCCGTCGCCGCTCATCCAGCTCTACGGTCAGTCAGTCACCGGAGGATCAGTCTCTGGTTTTCAGCTGCAGCTTTCGTCTTCTGGTTCTGTCTCTGACGACTCGTTTTTTCTCTGAATTTTGCAGGGAAGGTGGCGCATTTTGGAGCAGGGTACGTTTCTTGTTCCTCAGTTCCTTCAGGATCCAGATTCATGTCTTCCTATATTCCTAATGACTTGCCTTGGAATGTGATCGAACACGAACAGGGCGTTCCTCGTGATCCAGCTCATCAGCGTGACCCGGTTCATCATGTGGCTCAACGATTGCTGCCGCTCCGAGATAAACCAGAAGAGATGGTAAGGCTCGTTCACCATGCCCTGCACCCCTGCCCATTCCGCTGCAACTATTCTACAGGCATGTTATTATCCGTCGGATGCTGTGATCTGACGGTGGAGGTTCAGCCACATGCAGATTCTCGTGGTCTCCGTCGGCGCCTACGTGTGCTCCTTCCTCGGGATCATTCTGATGTACGTCTGGTACGCGCCCAGCTTCACCTGCAAGACCAACATCCTCTTCATCACCATCACGCTCATACTCGTTCTGCTCATGACCCTCGTCTCCATGAGCTCCAAGGTAATTAAAGTTGCACGTGCTTTCAAAATGGATTTACCAGCTTGTAGTCTGAGCTTTTGTGTTAACTTTTGCGGTTTTGTTTGTTCACGAACGCAGTTCAAGGCAGGGTTTTTGGCACCGGGGCTGATGGGGGTGTACGTTGTGTTTCTGTGCTGGTCAGCGATTAGAAGGTGAGGTTATGGACAAATTACAAAGCTATGTTGAATGCATATATACTAGTAATAATCAGTCCATTTATGGTAACTTTGCAACAATTTATTTGGTTGTATCTGAATTTGTTTTTCTCTCCACAAAATAGCGAGCCGCACACGGAGACTTGCAACAGGAAAGCTGAGGTGGCAACAAGTGCAGATTGGCTCAACATCGCGGTAAAGCATCTCTCTTATGTGATTATCTTCAGTTACACTCGTTGCATTAGTTCGGTGGAAATTTTACCAAATCAACTGAACTTCTGTGAGTGCCACTGAAATTGGTATAACTTCTGTGAATGTGGCTGAAATCACATAAGTCCTAGTCTGATGACAAAATCAGCTGACATCTGATTCTGACATTGTTAATCTTCTCCGCAGAGTTTTGTTATTGCGGTCATCGTCATTGTCGCGGCTACCTTCTCGACAGGAATAGACTCCAAGTGCTTGCAGGTACGCTCTGATTTCAACTGAACTGACAGTCATCAGAGTGTCATCAGGCCAAGTTGAAGATGAAACACTCAAACTGAACGGCCTCATAAATTTCAAATACGTTTGCAGTTCAAGAAGGCAGAGTCGGAGGAGGAGGACGACGACATACCCTACGGGTTCGGCTTCTTCCACTTCGTGTTCGCCATGGGCGCCATGTATTTCGCCATGATCTTCGTCGGTTGGAACGAGCACCAGACGATGGAGAAGTAAGTAGTATCTACTTCTAGTCTCCACAATTCCCTTCTCTTTTTTCTTCAGACGAAATGAACTGTTGATCTGAGACGTCGCGATCCGTTTCGTCAGGTGGACGATCGACGTGGGCTGGGCGAGCACATGGGTTCGTGTTGGGAACGAGTGGCTGGCGGCAATCGTGTATGGTAAGCGATCAAATTGAATCTCTCTGCACGGAACGATGTCAGAACGTTTGGTACCAGCACGGCATAGAGTTTCAGATGCACGCTTTGTTTCCTGCATATTTGCAACGACACGCTATGATTTTCTGACAGAGGAATGCTGCTTGCAGTATGGATGATGATCGCGCCCGTCATCTGGAGGAGCAGGCAAGTGGGATCATCATCGACGTAGGGAAGAAGATTGTCAACCTTCACTAATCATATTAATTACATCAGAAAAAGAAGACGACGAATTGAGGGATGCTATAGCTGGATGGTCAAGATGAACTAGTAGCTGTTGGCCAGCAATTCCCTTCTCTTCTGCTAAGCAGAAGGTGAACGGCGAACAGGGAGTGAAAAGGCGGGACCCTCCTTATCAAGGCTGAGTGAAGTTCAGTTCAGAGAGCTGTCCCTGTACAGACGATCATTTTTTTGCCTGTCGCTGTTTAGAAGGCAGTTGTTTGAACTCTGAAACTGCTCCATTGAAATTCGCGTCGGAACGAGACGCGTTGTTGTAATATAGTATAGAGCGGTTTATACGTAATTAAATACAAAATCTTGCATTTATGGATGCAACTATATGCATTTACTGATACAATGGCTGGAACATTGAAATATATTTCCGTTTGTTCAAAAAAAAAACACAAGATCTTGTATATGCACTCCATGAGCCCAGCTCCGTTTCTTTTTTGTTTAAGGAGAAAGCTCTGTTTCATGTGTATTTGAGAAAAGTTCGTTCGAACCAGTCCATACTCCATAAATGCATAAGGCTTAATCCCAGGAACACGGTGACTTGAAGAAGTGAGGCCCAGAAGATGCATGAAACCCAGCGTCAAGATAAGTGGGCCAAAGTGGGTGCGCAGGTGATCCAACTAAGTGTAGTGCTTGTATGCGGTTTTCCTATACGAAGATGGTTTGTTGGGAGGTAACCGGAGATCAGTCCAAGTGTCGATTCCCTAGTTGGGGCGGGTGATGGGAGTGACAAATGAATATGGTTGTGTTGTTTAGAATTATAATTATATAAAATGAGATTCAATATAAAATTTTAAAATTTTTTATACCGCATCAACATTTTTATTATTATACCGCATCAACATTTTAAATATTCAATATCAAAATTTTTCAGAAATGTTGATTCAACTTTTTTAAAATATTGAAATGAACTTTGATTTTTGTAGAAAAATAAATTATTGCCCACATTTTTTATTGTACTACGTCGATATTTATTTATATTGTGTTAACATTCTGAATATTCAATGTCAATATTTTCGATAAAAGAGTAAAATACACTAGCGATCCTTAAACTTGCTCAATAGTGTCATATAGGTCCATAAACTTGTAAATTGCATAAACGCAAAAAAAGAGAGAAAAACTTATCTTGTGAAGTCATCTATATCCATGAACAAGAAAAATGCAATCGCACATCCTTAAACTTGTTATGTTATGTCATGTAGGTTCAGATCTCTATGACGTATGACATTGGTTTATAAAACTCATGCAAATTGAACTGGTCTTCAGGAAAAAAACCGATTTAGTTTTAATGTTTTTGTAATGAAAAAAGAAACCTAATATTGTAAAAAAAACAATTTTTTGCTTTTTTCATTTGGGTTTACAAAAAAATGATACTATAAGCAAATACATTAATCCTAACTATTTATGGACACGTGCCTATGTGGCAAGTACAGTACCGATCTGACATCTCCGATCTCTATAATTCTCACATGTTGAAGTCTTGCCTAATTCTTACTAAAAGTGCTCCAAGTCCGCTTCAAGTCGTCAATACTTACGTGTGGAATACCACATAGGTAGATACATACATTTTAATAAGGGTTTGGACCTAGATGACACTAAAATACAATTTTAAGGGCATGTTTCTGCAATTGATAAATTTATGGACTCGAACGATATCATTAGACAAGTTTAGGAATGTGCTTGTGTAATTGGCAAGTTTATGATCCTAGATGACGTCTGGAAATAAGTTGAAGGACTGCTGATGTATTAAACTATTTTAAAAATATTGTTACATTTGCGTCACTGGTTGTCAATGCGTGGTGTAATGGATCTAATGGGCCGATCCCCCACATGACTCCTGTCAATCAATTGTTGTCTAGCAGGTCTCCTTGTTTGCCATCTCGTGTGCATGGCTAATCGGTGGGCCAAGATTGTAAGGTGCCCATGAGAGGAGAGGCAGGGTTGGTGGCAAATTCTCTTGATCTGAATTCGGAACTCAATCCCTATGTGATCTTGATTCATCCTGCTAAAAAAAAATCCAATTTATCCCTCTCATCTAAGCTTTGTGCTAAAAATAAGGACCTCTCGTATCAACTAAGAAGATTTTTTCATACAAATTGAGAAAACTCTTGAATTCCCCTCCCAAATGTACAGTAAGGTTCAACTCTACATGTGAGCTGCAGTACGAGATTTTATCTATGCTTTAGCATGAGAAGGGGTGAGGAGATATTGTTTTTGTGAGAACTGAGAGTCAAACTCTTGACGGGTATATTCCCAAGTTGAAGCCCTACTGCTTCTTAAGGTGTGTTGTACAATTTATGGATCAACTTATGAGACAGCTTATAGTATCATAAGCCGTAAGCTGTACCAAATAGGTTGTAGTCATAAATAGCTTATTACCAAACATGGGCTTGTTCGACTGGCCTACAAGCCAGCTTATATTGGTTGCTTAGCAGAACATTGTTGCAATGAAGCAGCCAGGATAATTTGGCTTCTAGGCCAGTTGAACAGGGCCCGTGTACCATAAGTAACTTTTCTTTATGTACTAAAGAGGCAAAGCAATCAAAACCTTGCTTTTCCAGCTTATACATTCATTTCACAGTCATAAATAATTTTGATAAGTTGTTTGTTAGATGGTTTGACTGTTTATGCAACAATAAGTTGAATAAGATACATAAGAAATTTTGATAGATAATTATAAACATTAACCTGCATAAGCATAAAGTTTACCAAACACACCTTTAGCTCTGTGCTAACAAAGAGCTGGTTGTGGAAATTTTGAACACTAAAGAGACAACTTGGAAGCGTATCCAAGTCTCCAGGGGATCATATGAAGAAAAATATTTAGACACTGAATTATTCGATTTGATCTTTTATTCTTCTAGCGGGGACTCGTCATCTAGTTGCATTCAAACTGAAATGGAACAGACATAAATCACCTGAAATTAAAGTATACGACATCTAGTTGCTTCCAACATCGTGTGGACCGGTAGAGACTGTGGACATTTGGAGCATGTTAGCTTGACAGTCCAGCTGGACACACGACGCTGACAAATGATCTGTTCAGAGAGATCCCGTGCCTATTTCTTATAGGACGAAATGATTGGTAGAAGCTTCCAGTACGCTGAGCACGCATATACCACGGATTATAGTGTGATTGATCTACGTTCAGGGCTTCTAGAATCTATAGTGAAGATCTGAATTGAGCAGTTCTTCCTCCATATATAATCTGTTCTCCGACATCCATATGCATGCCTCAATCATGCAAGTTATATAATGAATAAAATTTTGAAAGATGCCCCCGCGATCAGTTTTAGTAAACCTCACCAATCCCATCTGGAGGATCCATACTGTAAGGCTAAAAATATACTCCTACTCCATAAAGCGAGCTGGATATTTCATTATCACCCATATTGCAATTTCGAAAACAAGTGGGTATTCGATGCATGATATATCATTTCTTTCTTGTAGACTTATCGTATTAGTTTCTTTTGAAGTGGAAAACATGTAGAACCATACAAGAAAGAGACAGTCAGGCTAATTTTGTCATGACAGCGCATATTTGTCGAGTTTAGATGAGGCATGCATCTGGATTCAATGGGTTATTTGTCTTGAACAAAGCAAGTTGCACAAATGGAAGGATAAATACAGATCATGTGGCCTACAAACCGCAGCGCAACCGTCGGAGATCGGATCAGCTTGGAATTGGAACCCCGATGGCCCGCGCAGATCAGAGAAGTACCCAGCTGCCGCGCCGCTTCCAAACAAAAGTTTCCGCGTCAGCTGCACTTGCACGTACACGCACGTAGCGTGATGGCGGCCTCACACGCTACCCAGCGTGGTTAATTACCGCGATTGATAGCGGCAAGTTTGGGCCAACCAGCGTGGTTAATTACCGCGATTGATAGCGGCAAGTTTGGGCCAACGGTTCCCAACTTGAACACGACCATCCGCGAGCGAATAAGCCCGGAGATGATGATGCGAATTAGGGCCGCGCCGGCGCCGCCAAAACTTCACGTCGTGTCGCCGCGCGAGCGGGCGATGAACGAACGAACGAACCAATGTCAGGCGGAGGCCGAAGCCAGCCGTGCGCACATGAGCTAATTAACAAAAAAAAATGCATTATCTCTCTCTCTCAGTTCGTCAGCGCGGACGTCAGTCAACAAGCGCTGCCTGCCCAAACCAAATCATGATCTCCCATCAATCATAATACATGAAAATGGAGGGACTGTGAAACGGTGATCAGAACCTGTCGCATCGACCATATCCCAACTCAAGCCAGGTTCTTGCTCTCGCCGTCATGTCCCCGTTGTTGCTAATTGCTGTGTCCGTATGCTGCTACTTGTACCTTGTCATTTTCGGCGCAGGTCTTCTAGAACCTGGCCGGGACAAGGAGAGGAGCCAACGACAAAGCCACAGAGCAAGGCGGGATCGAGTAAGATCTCGGAAGTGTCTACTGTCCACCCGCCATCTTGCATGATTTTAGCCGACTTTTCGCCTCAGCCTTCATACTATTTTACTCTGAAAATAGTTCATGCCTGTTATTTTTTATACATATTTATTCAACTCCGGGTGCATCTGCCGCAGTCCCGCAGATACACGCGCTGAGTTTCCATTTCCAGAACTCCTCGTACCTTCCACCAAAAGAAGGTGTTGAGGCAACAAGAAATGCACATGGCAAAATGAAGTTATGTTTGTCATGTCTTTCTGTTCAGACATTGACTTCATCATCTACCAATCATTGATTTTTGAAGAAAACCCAATCATTGTGTTTGGGCTTCTAATGTACTCTCTCTGTTCCTAAATTATTGTTGTCATTACTTTTTTTATTATCTTTGACCATTCGTCTTATTCAAAAATAAAAAGTTATATATAATAAAATATATGATATTTTTTAAAAAATAAATAAATAAGACATGGATTAAACATAACAAAAAGAGTCGACGATAACAATTTGGGAACCGAGCGGTAGCTAGCTGTGCATGTTGTCTTGCATGCGCAAAATGGCACTCGGTGCCTTGCATGTTTGGCAAGACAACTGAAAGGAGAAGGCAAATAGAAACAATGGTCTAACAGTTCATCTTTTTTTTTTGGTAGGAGTATTTGCACACGCTCTGCTTTCATTTTCCCACACTCACGGTATTCACAAAACGAAGAAGATTGAAATTGTAACAAGTAAAATGAAGAGTACCGCTATAAGTCTAACCCGATTGTCCTACTCATGTACAACTCAAACTATTATAGAAACTATATATAATCATTTGAAAATTTGAAACACTTGATTACCATATATTTATCTAGTCGGAACAGAGTTGGACATTCGGGTTGGCTCTACAGCAATTCCCTAAAATGAAATGGCCTTTCTCTTTCGCTCCCCACTGTTTCGTATATTTGACTCAATACTGACAACCATTTTGATTTGAGCTTAGAATTTGAGAGACAAACGCAATTCCTTTTACCTTCCATCAAATTAAGGAACATACATATATGGTCTTTAATAACAAACAAAGAACATTACTTGTGGCAACAAAAGAATGGTGTTTCTCTTTCCTGTGTTTTTGCTTAGTCATTACCAAGTATTGTTTTATTTGTTGGGCTTTCGATGTTAGTACTCCGTAAGACACTGTTTAGCCGTGCGTGTTGTTCATTCATACCGGAAAGAGTGTGATGCATACACATGCATGTGCAAACCGAAGGCAGACCGTCAATGCCATAGCTGTGTTTGGCAAAACAACCCAACGGAAAACCGAAAGGAAAAGACGAACACGAACACTGCCGCAGTCTATCGCTGTCTCTCTCCAACCCCAGGACACTGCAGCGCCACATGAAACTCGACAGCGAAGCTTCTCCTCTATATGGACGCCGTCTTCGCTGCACCTATGTGGAACAGCTCCATCCAACGGCCACAGCAATCAGTGTCTCGCTGGCGTGGCATCCCCCTCGGCACCACAGAAACACCTGCGCCAGCTACAGTAATTAATTAGCTCCAGTCTTGCAGTAGACCTGTGTGGTGATGTGCACAGAGACAGCAATCCATGCCATGCCAACAGCCAGCCAGCCACCGGACCTTATCTGCTGACCACACGGCCGCGCTTGCCCGTTCCGGCGCCGCTCGCATCACCGCTTGCGTCACCGGGTCCTCTCTCTCCCGTGTATAAATTGGGAAGCCCAGAGGCATCCACTTCCGTCCATCACTGATCACTCGCTCACTGGCAACAGTTCAGCTCCCCGCAATCATTAGCTTCCACAGCGGCCCAGCTTGCTCATCGTGAACTCACAATGCCGGCCATGGAGGAGGAGAGGAGGGCAGCGCCGGCCACCGAGCCGCACTTCCTGATCGTGACGTACCCGGCCCAGGGCCACATCAACCCGGCCCGCCACCTCGCGCGCCGCCTCCTCCGTGCCAACACGGGGGCCCGCGTCACCGTCTCCACCGCCGTCTCCGCCTGCCGCAAGATGTTCCCCGCCGCGTCGACGGACGAGGAGTCCGGCTGCGGCTACCGCGACGGCGCGGGGGTCTGGTACGTGCCCTACTCCGACGGCTACGACGGCGGGTTCGACCGCGCGGTGCACGACCACACGCACTACATGACCCAGATCAAGGTGGTGGGGTCCGCCACGCTGGGCCGCGCCCTGGACCGGCTCCGGGCCGCGGGCCGGCCCGTCACGCTGGTCGTGTACACGCTGCTGCTCTCCTGGGTGGCCGACGTGGCGCGCGACCACGCCGTGCCCGCCGCGCTCTACTGGATCCAGCCGGCCTCCGTGCTGGCCGCCTACCTCCACTTCTTCCGCGGCACGGATGGCGTCGACAAGGCCATCGCCGCGGCGGGCGGGGACCTGTGGGCCCCCGTCGCCGTCCCGGGCCTCCCGCCGATGCGCGTGCGCGACCTGCCGTCGTTCATCGTCACCGCCGCGTCCGAGGACGACGACCCCTACGCGTTCGTGCTCGACGCGTTCCGCGAGCTCGTCGACCGGCTCGACGGCGAGGAGGAGGAGGGGCCCACCGTGCTGGCCAACACGTTCGACGCCATGGAGCCCGAGGCGGTGGCCTCGCTGCGGGAGTACGGGATCGACATCGTCCCCGTGGGCCCCGTGCTGTCCTTCCTCGAGGACGCGGCGGGAAAGAATCCCGGCGAGGACCTGTTCGAGCAGGACGCCAAGGGGTACCTCGAGTGGCTGGACGCGCAGGCGGAGGGCTCCGTCGTGTACATCTCCTTCGGGAGCCTGTCGGTGATGAGCGAGCGGCAGATAGAGGAGGTCGCGCGCGGGATGGAGGCCAGCGGCCGCCCGTTCCTCTGGGTGCTGCGCAAGGACAACCGCAGCGGCAGCGAGGACAGCGCGGCGCGGCTGGGCGGGGAGCGGGGCGTGGTGGTGGAGTGGTGCGACCAGGTGCGCGTGCTGTCGCACCGCGCGGTGGGCTGCTTCGTGACGCACTGCGGGTGGAACTCCACGCTGGAGACCGTGGCGTGCGGCGTGCCCATCGTCGGCGTGCCGCAGTGGACGGACCAGGGGACCAACGCGTGGATCGTGGCGGAGCGGCTGGGCGCGGGCGTCAGGGCTGACGTCAGCGACAAGGACGGCGTGCTCGAGGCCGACGAGCTGAGCAGGTGCGTCGACTTCGCCATGTCCGACGCCGTGCGGGCCAAGGCCGCCGTGTGGAGGGAGAAGGCGCGCGCCGCCGCGGCCGAAGGAGGCTCGTCGGAGCGGAACCTCAGGGCCTTCGTCGGGAAGCACCTCGCCGCCGGCAACTAGACAACCAGTAGCTGTGCTCCGTTGTCGATGTGGCATGCTTTGCCAGTGCATTTATTGGTCAGTGTAGCCTGTTGTCATCCGATGGGATCCGCAAGGATTTAATTACTTTGCTGTCATGATTCGATTTGATTAAGCTCATCTATGGAGTAAAATCTAGTAATATGTGCAAAAATGTTTTTTTTATTCTATATGCAAAAATGTTGTATGACAATAACTCCATTCGAACTCTCCGTGTTCATGTCCTGCAAGCTGCACATAATCAACGTGCATAGTCCTTCCAGTAGAGTTTTTTTTTTTGGTCTGATCCCTTAATCAATTGATAGTCCGACTAAAAAAATCAATTGGTAGTCAGGTGCACCGTATTTGAAGGAAAAGAAATAGTAGCCGCAATAAGATTGGGAACTTCAAATCTATGAAGTAAATTTGCTACTTCACCGCAATAATGGAGTCCAGAAGCACCTGAGGGCTACATTTTGCTGTAAATAAACTTTTTGAGACTAGTGTTGGACTTTCGGTTTTGCAGAAGAGTCGAGACAAATGCTAATCCGCCATCATTTTCTAGTTTCCTTTTTCCGAAGGGTTCAACGAATGAGACGCGTATTTGAGGATTGCTGACATTCAGAAAACTTTCCATATAATAATCATATCCAATATGTAGAGCGCACAAATCTTATAGTACCAAGCTGAATTTGATCACATACCAAAGCATCAGAAGCACAAGCTGTACCATCCTTTTTTCATTAAATTCTCTAGGTTTCTTTTTCATAGGTATGCACCATTGCGGCCAAAAGCCCGCAGTCAGTCGCATTCATGTACTAACTCAACCATATGGGAGAAGAGAACCATTATGCAGACAAGATGCCTGGTCGAAACAATAGATTGCTGACCTAACATTATGCCCATCCTACCCCGGTCAATATGTTAACCGGTTGATCTAAATAAGAGATAGGACCCAAAAGAAAACTTATGTACAGAGGATCAATTATGGGAAAAAGAGGGGGAAGGGATGCTATCTACTGGCTTGATTGAAGGGAGACACCTCCCATTCTATCCCAAAAAAAAATGCATTGAGCCCATGTTGGTTGCATGTACGTGCATTGGCTCGCAGCAAAAAAAAAAAAAAAAAAAAAGAAAGAAAAGAAAAAGAGTCAGCGCTCATCATTCTTGAAATCTCTTCTTCCATCCCGAGACGATTTAATTGCATCAGCGATCATTAGGGTCACCGTCGCCTTATGGAGGGCAAGATCAGCCTTGTGCATCAGGCAATGGGCCTTTTCTCTCTTGAGCTTGGCCATGGTTGCTGCATGCTGGGCTGCGCTTGCAGCATCCCGTACCTTAAGCTCCTCAATATCAACTCGGTGGCTCTGAGATACACCGGAGAAGAGGTGCTTCGTGTTCTGCCATTCCTGAATGGCACTGTTCCAGTGGTCAGGTGCTCCTCGCTTTGCTTTCTGATGGCGAAAGGAAGGTGATGGCTGATGATCCTCAGAGAATGCAAAACTTGCACTCCTTTTAGAACTATTAGTCCTGAAATATCTTGGTGTCGAACTTCTTTCCGTGGCATCAAATGACCGTGGGGAATCAGTTCTCATAGAGAACCTGGGAGAATATCCTGTTGGTGAATAAGCAGAACCACTGTCATACAATTCACACGTCCTCCCATCCCCAACATATTCACTGCATCTTCTGCCTGATACCGTAAACAGGAACAAGACATGAGCAAATTGGAAAATAGAAGTGTTAAACCGGAACAGATTACTGGACACTACCTGCTCGATAAAAGCCTTCTTGATCTCTTGAAAAGCTATGGCACCCAAAGGACATAAGCTTCTTATGCGAACGCTGCTTTGGTCCCTTGTTCGGTATTTGGAGTCCACGAGGCCTCAAACAGAATGCAAACAACGCAGGTTTCGGGGGCAATTTCTTTTCTTGATACTCATTTGAACCCTGCATTTGCATTCTGTATACTGTTGATTCCCAGTCGTGTAGCTGCTGCTCATAAATCTTCCACATTGCAGACTGAAATCGGACAACCGTTAGAGGAGATAGGTAATTGTTACTTAACTTTTTTGTAGACTACTAACAGTTCAATTAGCAAGATAATACACCATACTGAGAAAAGCATAAACCATCATATGTAGTTATAGACAATACTTTACCCAATGAATCAACAATATATCTGGTTGAGAACACATGGATTTGCAACAGAGATAAATAGCTGTTGGTGTATATTGTAGCCCATGTAATAGACCCATGTAGTAGGCCCACCTAGGAGTGTACATAGTGTGTACATAGCCCTTCTAGGGTTTGACAAGTCAATACATCAGATTTTCCCACTGAAACATGGTAACAGAGCCAACCTCTCCCCTCTACTGTAGCGCCGCCGCCGTGGCCAGCCGCTGGCGAGCCTCCCTGCCTCCTCCTCTTTCCCTCCCCTCCCCTCCCCAACCTACATAGCTGCCCCGATGGCCGCTCGCGCGCGGGAACCGAGGCGCTGCTGTCGCTGCGCGCGGCCGCCACCGCTGCTCCGGCGCGGATCCGGTCGCCCCCGCCCTGCGCTCGACGACCCGCCACGAGCCCCGCCGCCCCGGCCGCCGCTCCACCCCCGCGGGCGCCGGCGCACGGGCGCGGGTGACGTCGTGCTCGCGGACGCGCACGTCCTTACGGGCGCGAGGCCCGGGCCGCGGCGTGGCAGAGCCGCAATGCCGGGCCGGGCAGCACCGACGGTCCCTATCCCGCCTCGACGCCCGAGATCCGATGGTCACCCGGCTCCACCTCCGAGTCGTCGGTGTCCGAAACCTTCGCGCTCTTGTTAGCATCGTCCTCGACCCCACGTCTACCTCCTACGACCGCCGGCGTGACCAGGTCGTCCTCCTTGCCCTCGACGACCACGTCCTCCTCCGACACCCCCGGCCGGCTCGGGACGAGATTGGCTCCACCTCGACGAGCATCGTCGTGTCCTGCTCCTCGAACCCTCTCCGGAGCTCCGGGAGCTCATCCGGACTCCGGGTGACACTCGCACGCCAAGTCCGGCTGCATCTCGAGGGCCGGTTCCTAGGCAATGCCGAGGCCCGTGACCTTCGACCGGACGCATCGTTTCGTACCTTTGTGCGGGGTGACCTCTCTGTTGATGAGTACTGCAGGAAGATGAAGGGCATGGCAAATGGTCTCCGTGACCTCGCGCTGCCGGTGAGCGACAAACTACTGGTGCTCCAGGTCCTGCGGGATCTCAACCGCAACTATGACCTCCTCGGGACCTGGATCCCTCGACGGCGACCCTTCCCCGACTTCCATCGGCTGAGGGATGACCTTCGACTCGAGAAGATCGCCCGAGGCCTTGAGCCCAACTCGTCCTCCTCCTCCACCGCCCTCGTGACTCCTCCACCGCCTCCCGTGACCCCACCTGCCCCTGCTCTTGTGACTCCTCTCCCGGGCCGAGGGGGTGGGCGACGCCGTCGTGGTGGACGGGGTGGCGGGTCCGACGAGGGTTGGTGGTGGTCGTGGTGGGTCGGCGAGGGACCGTGGAGGCAACCACGGCAATCCTACGGTGTCCCCTGCTCTTGGAGGTATTGCCCGGCCATCCTTCAACAACCCATGGTCGGGTCATATCTCGATGTGGCCATTCCGGACTCGGGAAGGCGGGGTGCGTCCTCCACGACCCATGACCATGTTCGCCGGCCCTCCTCCTGCGTGCGGTGGCCTCCGCTCGGTGGGTGGCTGCCACCGCTCGGCCTTGCCGACCTCCAACCCGGCTCGGAGGATGGGACCGGACGGCACCGGCCTAGTCCTTCGACACCATGCGGCTGACAACGCCGGTGGAGTGGATCGCCGACTCGGGTGCCTCGTACCACACCACGTCGGATGCTTGGTATACTCTCTCACGTCCATCCTCCCCACCCTTCATGCCCTTCCGTTGTCATGGTGAGCAATGGCTCTTGCCTTCCTGTCACCTCCGTGGGCACCGTTCCTGGTTCTTTCCGATCGTCCGATGTTCTGGTTACCCCTCGGATGGTTCACAATCTTCTCTCCATTCGCAAATTTAGTGCCGACAACTCTTGCTCTGTTGAATTTGACTCTTCCGGTCTTCTCGTGAAGGATTCGACTTCCCTGCGTCCTCTCTTCGATGTGAGAGCCGGGGACCCCTTACACCATCCGTCTTCCGGCTTCCGTTGCCTCTTCAACTTCATCCTCTTCGTCGGCAGCTTTGGCTACTTCATCTTCTTTCACGACTTGGCACCGCCGGCTGAGCATCCCGCCGCGACGTTTTGGCTCGACTCCGCCACGGTGCGAGATCTTTCTTGTACTAGGACATCTAATGAGCACCTTTGTCATGCGTGCCGATTAGGTCGTCATGTTAGACTTCCTTTTTTCTTCTTCGCATGCGAGTCATGCCTTTGACCTTATTCACTATGATTTGTGGACTTCACGTAATCGGTATTTCCGGCTAAGCATTATCCGATCATTGTTGATGATTTCTCGAATTACTCTTGGACTTTTCCTCTTCGTGCGAAGTCCGATACGTTCTCCACCCTCGCACTTCTTTGCCAGGTTACTACTCGATCCGGCCTCACCATCAAGGCTATCCAATGTGACAACGACCAGGAGTTCGATAACCGCGTCGCCCGTGACTTCTTTCTCTCCCGTGGTGTTCACCTCCGCATGTCTTGTCCGTACACCTCTCCACAAAACAGCAAAGCCGAGCGGATGATCCGGACCACGAACGATGTCGTGCGTACCCTCCTCCTCCGGACCTCCCTTCCTGCCCGCTTCGGGTTGAGGGCCTCCACACCGCCACCTACCTCCTCAACCGCCTTCCTTTCACGGCCTCTCCTGCCCCCACTCCACACTAGGCTCTATTCGGTAAACCTCCTCGGTATGACCACCTTCGTGTCTTCGGGTGCGCTTGCTACCCTAACACCACCGCCACCGCTCCTCACAAGTTGGCGCCCGTTCGACTAGATGTGTGTTCCTTGGCTACTCCCCGACCACAAGAGGTATCGCTGCTTGACCTCACTTCTCGCCGAGTCCTCATTTTCCGACACGTTGTGTTTGATGAGTCCGATTTCCCCTACTCCACCACCACTACTCCCACCCTCGATCCTAAGTTAAGAGTTTGTGTTTCCGATCGACCCGGTGGTCCGGTGCCCTAGCCCAAGTCTTTCGAGCGCCACGCACGGGCCTAGAGTCCTCACCCGCGCCACGCGCGGCCTCGTAGTCTTTTCCGACCTACGGCCCTCTCCGCCACCACGGCAGAGCGTAAATTTCTCCACCGCCCTCCTTTGTCCGTGGCGCCCTGGTCGACCCACCGGCGTCGGGCAATGGAGGAAGAATATACGTCTCTCCTTCATAACCGGACTTGGGATCTTGTGCCACGTCCACTGCAGCAATGTGGTCACGGAAAGTGGATCTGGACCCACAAGCGTCGTGCCGATGGCTCGCCGGATCGCTATAGGGCTCGTTAGGTTCTCCAGGGCTCGTTGGGTTCTCCGAGGCTTTACTCGGCGACCTGATGTGGATTACGATGAGACTTTAAGCCCGGTGGTCAAACCCGCCACGGTTCGCATGGTTCTCTCACTTGCGCTGTCTCATTCTTGGCATGTGCATCAGCTGGATGTGAAGAATGCGTTCCTACATGGCACGTTGTCGAGAGACGGTCTATTGCAGCCAGCCAGCAGGGTTTGTGGATCCCAGCCGTCCCGACATGGTGTGTTGCCTCAACAAGTCTCTATATGGTCTGAAGCGAGGCTCCCGGGCTTGGTACTCTCGGTTTGCCACGTTCTTGGTCTCCTTGGGGTTTACTGAGTGCAAGTCGAATACCTCCTTATTTGTCTACCGTCGTGGCACCGACACTCGCATATCTCGTTGCTGCATGTGGATGACATCATTCTTGCCGCTTCCGGTCAGGCCTTGCTCCAGAGACATCATTCGGATCCTTACAGCGGGAGTTTGCTATGAAGGATCTAGGTGTTCTTCATCACTTCTTGGGTGTCACTCGTTGAGCCTCGACCTTCCGGCCTCCACCTCCACCGGAGACAGTATGCTCTTGATATTTTCGAGCGGGCGGGGATAATCGGTCGCAAGTCTTGTGTCACCCCGTTGACACTCGGACCAAGCCGTCTGCACACTCGGGTGATCCGATTGCTCGACCCAATCGCCTACAGGAGCCTTGCTCGGTGCCTTGCGATACCTCACCTTCACTGGACCGAACATCACATATGCCATCCATCGATTTGTCTTCACATGCATGATCCTCGAGAGTCCCACCTTGCGGCCCCGAAGCGCCTCCTTCGCTATGTCCGAGGAATGCTTGGCTATGGTTGGTCCGACTCTTCATTGGTCTCCTTCTGCCGAGCTTGTCGTTTACACCGATGCTCGACTAGGGTGGTCTGTCCGGATACTCATCGTTCCACTTCGGGCTACGTCGTCTTCCTAGAAGACAATCTTGTCTCTTGGTCGTCCAAGCGACAACCGGTGATCTCCCGCTCCAATGCCGAGGCGGAGTACGGGTTGTGGCTAACGACGTGGCGGAGGCGTCCCGGCTTCAACATCTCTTAGCGAAGCTCCACGGCCCGCTCACCAAGAGCACGCTCGTTCATCGCGAGTCCGCGACAATGTCGGCGCCGTGTACCTCTCCACCAACCCTGGTTCAACATCGACGGACAAAGCATGTGGAGATCGATCCGCACTTTGTTCGGGATCGGGTGGCTATTGGGCAGGTCCGGGTCCTTCATGTCCCGACTACCTCCCAATTTGTCGACATCTTCACCAAGGGTCTCCCGTCCTCGACCTTCTCCGAGTTTCGGTCCGGTCTCAACATCACCAATGGCTAGTTGTGACTGTGGGGGTGTGAGTACTTGTGTTTTCTTGTGACCGGTCTCGAACTCCGTTGCGTCGGCAAGTTCGGATCATGGGGGGTGTTGGTGTATATTGTAGCCCATGTAATAGGCCCATGTAGTAGGCCCATCTAGGAGTGTACATAGTGTGTACATAGCCCTTCTAGGGTTTGACAAGTCAATACATCAGATTTTCCCATTGAAACAATAGCACCATAGCTTTTTACTTGTCTCACTATGATGTTTAATTCCTTTTTGTTAGCAATAACAAAACTGGAAACAGAAATTCAAACTAAAACATTTTAAAATCATGTCAATGCACTTCAATTCGCCAGGATAATAAATGCATATATAGGAGTAAAGACTGCTTACTAAGCATCACATACAATATAAATAGCTTTGCAATGCTGACTGCTTTCTGTATTTACATAAACCACAGAATACTGAAAATGATAGAAAGGTACAGGTGCCTAGGCCCCGAAAAAGATGGTTTACCTGAAAATGACGAATTAGCGGCATGCCTTTTTTCTGCCTCTTGTCCTTCCAATAAGCATGTACACTCTTGATTATGTCCAATGACACATTTTCGATATCTAGTTCTTTCATCTGATCGATAGTGAGCTCATTGCAGTTGTGGCTATATGCAAACTTTTCTAATTTATCCATAACCCTCTCAAACAATTCTTCTGTTAACTTGCATGCAGCGATGTTTTCGCCTAAGGACTTCCTCCAACTTGAAATCCATGATTCATCATCACTGTCCATGTCGTATACAACTCGAGAATCATCAAGAGCTATTTCAACATCTGTTCCAATATGAGCAAGATAATCCTCAGATCGCACAAAGGATACAGAAACATTATCGTCATCTTCAACCAAGCAGACACCAGGGATTGGAATGTTTTTCACAGATGCAGCTCTGATATTATGGCTATAGCATTCATCATGCATTTGCTTGAAAATCGACCATTGACTTCTGTCAGGAAATTCTAGGCACCATTCAGCCCCACCTTTCCATATCATAGCATGTGTATAGCGGTTAGTGGCCCCAGGCTGCAAAACTTGACAAACCTTATGAGTATACTTAGTTCCTTCTGCAAGTTTCACACATATCCTCCGTTCACTCTGCCCATCAGAGTCCATTGTGATCTCAGTATCATACTCTCTCCACCCTCTATCACCAACTGTAACCAGGACATTTGCAACACATGTCAATGACTCTGGGCTGCTATGCCCACTTCTTGAATTATCAGGAAATCTCTTTGTATCATTTGTCTTGGCGGTGCTATGAGATTGTATCTTGCGGAAATGGCTTTTGTGCTTTAGACCTAGTTCCTCACTTCTGGGAGAAACTGAGTACGGAACCTGACTTCGTGGCCTCTTAGAACCACCAGTAAAACCAGTAACTGTGAGATCTTCTGGCAATAATTTTGAACCATCTCCAAAAATGCGTGAGATGGATGTAAACCGGTTCCGATGGTTAGTAGTCCTAGGGGCAGTTGGTGTAGAACGACCAATTGGATATTCATTCAATTCCTGGACCAGATTAGATATTGGCTGCATATCAGTTTCATCTGTGTTAAGTGACTTATCATTATGCGCTTCTGCTGTCTTATCTTGAGGAATTTTTATGGAAAGACGCCTTTCTCCAGACTTCTGTGAAGAGAAAATAACACTAACCTTTGAGGAACATTGTTTGTCAGCACCAAAATAAGGCACATTTTGTTCTGGAAACTTCCTGCACATTGGGTTGGCATCTCCAATACTGCTGTCATTACATTCTGAGCTTAAAATAGTTTCAGCAGTACTGAACTCCCGACTAGCAGGGCTAGAAAGATTTTTGCTATGAGCAGTATCTATGCCCAAGAGACCATCAGCGGATGAACCAAGATTCAGAGAACAAATTCCTGAAGCAGGACGGGATGGATGAATTGTATCAGATGTATTCTGTTCTTCAGACCTCTGTCTATCTTTGTCGAAAGTAAATGAAATGGACTGTTGAGAACCATTAGTTAAATTTCCTTCAGTGAGCTGTTTTTTATGATGGCCCATGTCATTTTGAACAAATTCACACAGCTCATAAAAATAGCAAATGACAGGGCTGATGTCTGAACAATTCGATTCTCTAGCAAACCTGGGATCCCAAAGATTCAAACCCTGTTTAACATGGACAATAACATTAATCAGCTGATTTCAACAATAATTGATTTTCAGCCCAGTATTTTTCCAAAGCAATGATAAAATAATGCTTATAATTATAACTAGTGAACAACACTAGTTATAATATGTGGTATAGCCATCACTACTACATTTGCTTTTGTAAAGAAAGCAGGGCATAAACCTTTTCTCTAAAAAAAAACTAGTGAACTACACACAGGAGCTCAAAGATAGAATAATAGATTGCTCAGAGAGGTATAGATGTAAATGATGGTTATACCACATATTTGAATAGAATGAACATGTTGTGCAGGAAAAAGAACTGGAAAAATAAATATCAACAAACTGAAAGAGTTAAAAACAAATAAAACAGATGGATGACTATCTACCTCCAAAACCAAAAGTAAAGAGGAACATTTTCACTGCAAGGGAGATTGTATCATGGCAATGATCAAACCATGCAGCAGTACAACAAATTGATCACATTATTTAAACATTCACAGAAGAAGGAAGTTTCACAGGATGTTAGAATTTCAACAAGAGCTACCTTTCAGAAATAAGAAACATAAGCTATTCCGACTTTGTATGTTAAACAACGATCAATTGAAGGCCCGAGGACAGATAACTATCTACATAGGTAAGGCATGTGTTTTACCTTCGAGACGTCTACTGAAGGTAAGACTCTTCGACCAGTTCCATTGGTATGGTGCATGATGTTCGTATACTTGGAATTGGCATAAGACAATGCCCTGGTTGAACAGTGATCTTGAAGCTTTCCTAGCAGATGTTTCCATTTTAATCCCCCCATCGTAACAAAACTGAACAGCATAAACACTATTCGGCTTTTACCATGCACACCAGATATCTGAAATCTGATTGAGCTGCATGGCATTTTTGAATCCTTGAGAGAACTCCGTCTCAAACACTTGTTGAAGCTTCCGACAAGGAAACAGAAGAAAGATACTGCCGATCTCAAACAAGTTTCAATAAGCAAGTGTTTCAAACCTAAAACATTGTCGATAAAATGTATGTCCAAATGTACAACAGGCCATAAGGCAACCAATGTTCCATGCTGGAGAAGAAAGAAAGCGTTGGAAAGCCAGATGCTGCAGGCTTCACAAATGAACTTATAAACCGGTTTCAGTGGCAGCTTCAATACCAATGAGACAAATGTCAATGAAGCATCAGCTTTAGCACCCGATACCCTTCCAGGAAGCGTATCAAAGATCATGGCAGAATTTGCTACAGTTTTAGGACAAGAATCTTGTTCTGAAATATTGAGGAAACCATTTCTTTTTCTGCAAAATCGTTTCCTAGAATAAACAAAGCGGAACCTCGGATCCTCAGGTGTTGTCCTAACACTATTAAGAGCTGCTGCACCTCTATTTGCAGGAAAAATATCTCGTGTAGCATCATTAAGCATTTTGTCCCCCTTGACGTCTTGGCACTGCTTTTGGCCAAAGAATGGAGCAATATTGGGATGAGTTTCATCCTGCTTGCTGATGTTACTAGAAGTGGCAGACCTTCCTTGGTTTGGAAGAGGTGACCATGAGCTGATGGGCTCTGTCTCTGAACTTCTTGCACTGCTTGCATCTGAGTCTTCTCTTTCCCTCTCTTCATTGTTGGGGTTAACTGACCTTGAATTATTACGATTAGATCTATTGCGAGCTTCACCTGGTAAAAGCAGGAGCTTTATCCTCTCATTTTGAAGATTGATCCATTCTTCATCCTTATCATCATATCTGACATGGTGTAACCTTGTCACAGGGTCATATTCCTTGACCAGGCCAAAGTACCAAGTTTCATCTAGAGGCCAGAACACCCTTATCCTCTCTTTAACAATGCAAAACGGATCCACGTCATGAGGGCTGACTTCATAAAAATGCCGTCGTGGACGCCGCTTTCTGAATGGTTCTTTACCATCACGCTTCCGCAGCAACCTAGAAGGGCCAGCCCCATCCTTGATTTCTTTGCACGAATTCTTCAAATAATTGGAATCTTGTAGAAAAGATCTTTTTGATGATCTATCCAGTGATTTCATATTTTTCTTTAATGGTCCAGTACATCGATTATCTGATAGAGAACATAGCATCCTGGCAGCATTTTCTTCCAAACTACCATCAGCATTGCCGTTAACTTGCCTGGAGATTTCCTTATCAACATGAACAGCTTTGGAGGCTTCACCTGAAAGATGTGTCTGCTTTTCAACTGAGAATTCTGTTTCAGGACAAAAGTTTGAGCTGCTATCCTGATCGCGAGAAACATTCTCAGTTTTCAAGCAACTAACAGGGTCATCACCACCAACTCTGTTCTCCTTAAGCGGACTGGATTTTCCTCTCCTGTTCCTCAGGAGTTGAGTTGACCTAGGGACTCCATTGGACAATGGAACATTACGACTTCCAGCCCAACTGTCAGTACTAGCGTTCTGCACAAGCTTCCTCAACCTCAAGACACCACGAGGCTGCCTGACCACTGCAGCTCCAGCAGAAGTAACTGAACGCTCTGAGTGAGCATGCTTATTTCTCGATAATGGGTGATGGTCATCCAAACCGTCCACACTCCATGTGGAATCACCTGAACTGGAACTTGAGGCCTCTGGCCCATTAAGTTCTACATGGTTAGAACCCAAGCTATTACGCTTCCTCTTACTCCCTGCAGAAGAACTGCTTGAAGGATCCTCGTTTCCACCCCCATTAGCTAAGTCAGGTCCTCGTTCTCACCCCAACAGACTCCCTCTCAGACAGTGTCTCTTCATCACAATCCAAACCCAGCACTGACTCAGTAGCATCTGTTGCAGTTGGCTTATCACCGTCACTGGATTCCATTCACGAGCCCAGGAATCACAAGGACAGATTTTTGCAGAATTTCACCTTCCATCATACATGAAGTCCCGCACCCAGATCAGGGGCGGATTTGGAGTGGAGCATGGGGGTTCAGGCAAAATGTTTGGAAAATCAATAGCATCTGAGCCTTGATCAGTTACCAAGCAGTCCAATAGTGGTAAAGTTTGTCGATCTATGCTTCTTGCGAGCTGAAGAAGGACCTAATCGATGGATGGAAATAAATGATTAATTCAAAGAAATCATATCAAATTTCATCTACGATCCTACAACATGAAGTAATCCAGAATGACCTCATCAATCAGATTTACTAATCAATCGCTAAAATGAATTGCAGATCTGTGCAGTGAAAAAGCGCTACCTCAGGAGGCCAGGCGGCGTTGGGCGTCGGTGCTGCACTGGCGTCGCGAACTTGCTTCAGCTCCTGGTGGCGTCGTGCGACGGTGGCCTTAGGATTCGCAGTGGGAGATGAGCGGACGCATCCGGCGGGGCTGGCCGGGCAGTATCTGATGTCGCAGGCGATCCGGCAACGGATCAGTGCCAAATTCGGCAGTGGAATCGAATCCGGGGACAGGGGAGTGCCGATCTGTGGCAAAACCCCTTGCCTACGCCGATCCAGTGCAAGGAATTAGGGTTCCGTCGAAGCCACGGGAGCCTAGGGTTTGCCCTTTTCGTTTCTTCCTTCCCCTCTTTTTTCCGGGAGGTCTGATTTTGTTTTTTCGCCGATGAAAGGCGAATGGTGGGGTACAGCTTAGGTGGCGAGTGGGGGAGGTGAGCTGACGCAGTGACGCGGGAGTTGCGGGAATTCGAACCGTACGATACAGATCGAGCGGATCAAATGTGGAGTCGGCGCTTCCGTGGTTTGGGCGCGCTTCGAGGCAAGTTAGTGAGCCAAGCAAACTTTTTTAAGATCATCGTATACTACTGTCGCGCATAAAATTGTTTTTTCCAAACGAGGAATGGCTTTTCATAGTTTTTTTCTTTCTGCTTCCACGAATTATACATCATTTAATTTTGCTATGTAAGGATCTCATAGTGACAAAATAAAGAAGCTCCCAAGGCATATTTTGTACTTTCTTAATGGCACTAGATATTGCTTCATTACTGTCAAAAAAATATTGCTTCATGTTAACTTTATTAGAAAGTGTTTAATCTCTTAGGTCATTCTCAATGTAAAGTTTTACTGGGTGAGTTTCAAACTTCAAAGTGTCATGTCATTCATATATTTGTGTACAACTTAAATGTTTCTTCCAAGTGACCAAAAGAAAATATTTAGTACGTCGAGATGAAACTCAAACCTTCTCAATGAAACTTCATTTTGATTTCATGTTTGAAATCCATGTCACCAAGTTTCATCTCTGTGAAACCTAATTGTTCTCTTTTCTAGTAAATTTCATGTTATATCACACATTATTAATGCGAATGAAACTTACCTTAAGAATGACCTTATAGATACATCATTACTCATTGATGAGTTCAGTTATGTAACGTAAGCTGTATCATAGCATTTATTACTATATATGTTTATTAATATCGTGTAACGTAAAACTCTGTATGAATCGCTAGTCACACGTCCGACCAACTGTTAGAAAGTTGTCAATCAAAAGCATCACTGCTGCCCAGCGTTGTCTCCCTTCTTCCATCTCGCCTCCGCCACCTCTACTATTGGGTTGGGCAGCAGTGGTCGTGCGATGGTACAAATACGCGATTGCAGATACTATGTTGGAAATTTCAGAAATTATTATTTTAGAGTATCTTCTGACATTGTATTACGAGATTCAAGCAACTAATTCATGAGTTTTACTCTATTGTCGATAAAATAGGTTAGTATCTATAAATCATACCTATTTAGATCCTTAGTACTCCTCTATCCCAAAATAAGTGCTGCTATGGTATGTGTATCGGCTAAATTATTAAAAAAATAGAGTATAACAAAAAAATACTAGTAATATTTGTATCACTAAATGAGTTTATTATGAAATAGATTGAACAATATATCTAATGATACTAATTATGTATTAAAAGTTATTATTGGTCATCCTAGTTTTAGACGCAAAAATTTAGGAGAAATGAAAAGTAGTTACGCAGAAAATGAGAATGTGAAGCGATAGTGATAGAGGTGTATTAGAAATAAAATTACATCGAAATGCATGAGTGACAAGTTAATTAAGAAAGCGGCATAAATATAGAATGATAAGTAATATGGGATGGATGGAGCAATATTATCATGTATATATTTGATCAAAGTTCAAAACTTGACTACTCATGGAGTGAGAAGGACACTTGGGAGGGGGAGTACATGTTACCTATCTATCTGGTACCGACAACTCCCAAGAGTAAGTATTCGAGGGAATTCCTTCTATACCATCAAAAAAATCACATTCCATTCTCACCCACCGGGAAAAAAATAGGTTTCCCTTACATGCTCCTGCGAGAATTTTTTCTTCCCTTCTGTCACTCTCTACCGGTTAATACTATAGCATATTCCCATGCTTGAAAATTAAAAACGAAATCAAATTTGAAACTTTGCTAGTAACAAAATTTGTTTGCACGTGTTCCTCTAACAGTTGTTTTCTTAAAAAACATTACAAATTGATAAATAATTGTTTTGGTCCTAAAAAGAAGGAAAAGTGTTTAAGCGAGGAAGCACTTGCCTGATTTTTTGAAACATTTTTCCTTACTCTGTCGGCAAAAATAATTACTTGCCGAACACTAATTTTTTTTATAATTTCTTGTGTTGATAGAGAAACACCTGAATAATATATTTGTTATTGCAAAGTTTCAAATTCATTATATTTCAGATTTTAAAAATCTGAAAGTACATCAAATGATTAAGATATTGTTGAAGGGTAGAGAGTGGCACATACGGGAAGAAAATTTTTAATCAAGGACAGAGAAGGGAAAAACATTTTTTCAGTGGAACATGACTTTTTCCAGTGGCTTAGAAGGAAATCTCTCTAAGTATTTACAATCACCTACTTACTTCTTGGGCTCTTTTTTCTTTTGGGCAAACAAGTGGGCTTCTTCAAACACCAGTGCTCCTGTCCCCTTTCTTTTCCCTACCCTCAGCTTGTCTTCACCCTCACCGTAAACTCCAAATAACTAAAAGAGAGAGAAACACAGAGTGAAGCAGGTGATATCCATCATCCATACTCATCCATGCAAACAAAATGAGGAGCAGCCTCATCCCCCACTCATCCGTCATCCATGCTCATCCATCCAAACAAAATGAGCAGCCTCATCCTCCACCCATTCCTCGTACCAAAAACACAAACAATGGCTCACCCCAAGAAACAAACAGTGGCAGGAGTCACCCTGTCCGAGAAAAACAGGGATGACCCCGCCCATTCTTGTTGACTCCAAACCAAGTGGCAGGGACCATTCTCTCATAGCAATTCGAGGACAAACAGCCATGGCTTAGGCGTGCTCTGAGCCAACTGCATACCAAAGGCCGAAACCAGCGCCACAGAATCAAATGCCACACGGATGGCAATCCAGCAGAGACTGGACGAGTTCATTCATGTATACATGTGTTTCTTTACATCTGACGTTAAGAACGCTACCTACTCTATTTACAACCCCAGAAACTTTGTTTCCGAGAAAGAATTTAGCTACACAGAGCAAATGTACATGTACGCCTGCTAGTCAAAACTTGCTTTATCTACAAAAACAACTAATCATGGCACCTAATCTTTATACGAGCTGCTACGCCCAGGTCTTGCATTGTGCAATAACAACTGAATCAATCCTGCGATGTTGCAGAGTATTCAAAAAGAAGCCTATTGGATGGTGTAGATTGGAAGAGAACACGGAGTCTACTAGTTAGCTGGTATATCAGTGTCCACTGCATTGCCATCTCTGAATCTTTCATTTGCCTGACGACAGAGGCCTGCAAAGCAACGGTAGCAACTCAGGTTAGTTTCGGACATTTTGTTTTCTTCTTTTCTTCTAAAAGTCCTATACCTGGAGGCGTCTTCCAAGTTGTACTTCAACCTCCGTAGCAAAAGAGATATTGTTTGCCAGTGATTTGAGCGGATCAACTGTTGGATCTACAGATAGCAAACTTGGGATCTGCGGAGCATAAACCAGCCTCCATCGTGCCTGTCCAAACTCACCCTTGCCTTCAATCCTTGGCATCAAAGTTTCCAGTGTTGCTGTTGCCAGTTTCTTGAATGCAAGCTGCCCGTCACCTTCTAATAGTGACTCTGCAAGCTGCGACTCAAAAACCTTTGCAGCCTAAAGACAGAAGAACCAACGAAGGTTTGAGATCCACACGTGACAGGAAAATGAGTGAAAAAAGAAATTGTTCAGTGAATTCAGTCTCCCAAAACTCAAATGGATGGTTGGCAAGCAGCTAATCAAGAGGTATAAAAAGCATAAGCAATTTAGCCTGAGTGTAGATATCTGAAAGTTTGCTATGACTCGAAGTACAAGTCTCACCTCAGTAGGTGACAGAACATCCTGGTCCACAGAACGAGTTGAGGTCACTACCAGATTGTCTTGCCACATGCTTGCTCGACTTTGGATTTTGAATTGCCATTCAGATCCAACAAGAACAAGATCCAGAATAGGATCCAAACCAAGATCAGGTTCAAATTTCGCTACATTTAAATGGTCATTTTTAAGTCTCACCTGCAAGGTATGAGAAAACGTAGAGCCATAACAACCATATCGGATGTATATGTTGATAAATGCAAGATATACATGACACATAAGGGCTTTGTGCAGTTAGGCTAACCTGAGTAGCTACCAGGTTGACCTCACCATTTTCAAATGTTAAGATACCCTTAGGTCTTATGTACTTTGGATGAACCATGCCACTAAGCTCCAGATCACCACTGACAGCAAAATTCAGAATTAAAGGATAAACGATCCTTAATTCTGGTCCAAAAGAGAGCTTCAGATCATTCAGTCGGGCATCAATGTCGGGCTTAAAGCTTCCATTATCAGGAGTCCTTTCTGTGTCTGAATGTTGTACTAGACATTAAAATTGAAAACCTCAGTTGACTCGTAAACAGAACAAGCAAATGTGCAGAGAAATATAGCACAAAACAAAAAACATACCACTAATTTCATGCCAAAAATGGTGGAAATAAATTGTTGACATGCAAGAATTCAATTAAGTAAAATAATTTGGTCAACGGATGAGAATATTTGGTTGCAAAATGCTAGCAAATATCTAAATTAACAAACTACTTACTGTCTGCCGAACTTGATAGTGACCCTAGAAAACGTGACACATCCTGTGAAGTGGTTGATTGGTCAAAACCAGCAGGATAGCTAGACTTTTTTGAAGCCAAGCCAGTGGCAACAGCACCATTTCCTTTATCATGAGGTAAATATGCTTCACCGTGGCTCAACCTGATCATCCCAGAGACATCTGGGCGCAAAATTGATCCTGTAACCTGCAGCTGGCTGTCTACTTGACCACTGCATAAGGAAACATAAATACAATAATAAATGTTAACATCCCATACCTCCATAGGCAGGGTCCTACATATTCCGCTCCATACAAATTTTCCATATATCAAGTGTGAGATTATGCAAGTACATCCTTTTATAAAATCAATCCTAAAAGACAACCAGACAGATCACTTGACATCACTACACCTGCAAGTTGCCCAGTGTTCTAAAAGCAGTCCAGGTGGAAACGCTCCAATTTTGAAATATTTTATTACTGACTGTTACCTATCTCTGTAATACTGCTAGTGGTAAGCAATGAATAGGAGCATCTGATGGAAAATGTTACCCTGGAAACACAACACAACACCTATTTGCTAACTGAAATCAACCTCCTAAAATGACATCTACTTTCAACAAGAGGTTATACCTTATAGCTTAGACGCAGCCAGTAGGTGATTCAATACAAATAAAAGAATAAAGAATCAAAGTTTACCTCAAAATATTTTTAGCCCGTATGTCCAGAACTTCACATTTCAACTCAATCTTGTCGTTTGCAGATGGTTCACTATCTTTCAGAGGTAGGGTTCCTTTCATTGATAACCTCCCTTTCCTCCCAACCCTGCTCTCCATGGAACTGATGCATAGTCTGTTCGATATGACATGAATGGTACCAGCAAAATTCGTGAGTGGCGTCCGCAGGAAAGGAGAGGCCACAGTTGCTCGGTGAAATGATGCGGACCCATCAACAACAGGCTGATCAACGGTGCCTTTAACCTTCCAGATGGGAAAGAAATGAACACGGCAAAAATATCAACCACATGGTTCAAGTAAGATCAATAAAAAAAGGATTGTTATATAAACATAAGAACTATGCTTGAATGGTTTAATTTCACAATATTATCACAAATGGAAAGCTTTGCAAGAAGTCACAGATTGCCATTACAGAATGATGGAAATTAGACGAGAAAGGGTCACCTGGAGGAGAACATCAGCATAGCCTTGAAGCCAGTTTGCATAAGGACTCAATGCAGTTATCAACATCATGCCTCCATCCTTTATATCTGCATTTATCCTCACTTCACCCGGCTCTAGCATGTTCCAACTTAAACCTTTAAGACTCTCAGCTAACTGAAAATCCCAACCCTCCTCTGCCTTGTCCCTCACAGTTCTTGCTTCATTGATATCATTGGATGATCCTCGATCTTTCGCCCAAACAGGGATTCTTATGATACCCTGTTTATCACCTTCCTCTTGCAGATTTTCCTCTATGGAGCTGCTGTCTACATAAGTGACTGGGATACTACCTTGAATGTTCACATGCCCACTTTGTATGGTTGGTTCAAAATTTGCATCGAAAACAAAACGGCTTGTAGGGGTAACCGAAGCCAGTACTTCAGCTCTTCCCAGATCAATGCCTCCGATGGTGCCATCAAGAAGCCTTATCTGAACATCACATTCTGGTTTTGCCAGAGTACCTCTCAAATCTCCTTCCATGTGGAGGATACCTCTGATAGGTGTCAACCATTGCCTCAGGAAGTGAATTGAGTCTGTGGTTGACGATTCTATGGCCTGAACTAAAGCTGGTATAAGACCAACTGGGAAATTTAGCACAGCAAAGTGAAGATTTGTTAGTGGACCAAGAATTGACCCATCAGCATGAAGAGTAGCATTATCCTTCTGAATAAATAACTTATCAAGACGCAGGCCATCATTATTGCTGAATAAACCAGATGCCAGAACACGCTGGGTCTTGTAAGTTCCCCACTCCCAATCTTCACCACTAAAATCAAAATCCGCCTGTACACATAAGTGTTACAAATTCCTTTTAAGCATGTGTTCAACCATAATCAGGAGAAGTCTTTATTGATATAAAATTATCTTTGCAAAGGCATACAAAAAAATGTAATGAAAGCCATTAACACATACAACGTAACGAAACAAGTGTGTTAATTTGCATATCCAAGTCCCTAAACTTACTAAGTAGTTCACAGGTGGTCCACATTACCTAATTAGCATTGATATGATTACTTGGTGCCTCATGGTAGCTTACTAGCTTTCTCAATAATCAATTCATAACTTGTATTACTATTTGACCCTAACGACCACGACCTGAGCCAGGACTTAGACTGGCACGGTGATAGGCAATGGATTTTTTTACCCCAACCTGAAAATTCACTTCCACTGGGAGTCGAACCCGAGACCTTGGGGGTGCTACTAGGCCACCTCAACCACTAGGCTGAAGGACTGTATGCAAGACAAATCAAACACGTTACTTTTCCTAAACAAATTCAGATTTTTTTATATTCTGACCTGGTTCTTAACTTCAATGTGGGCTTGATAGTAACGCAAATAATGAGTTTGTACACTTGAGAGTGACGTATAGCTGCAGCGGGGACATTAAGTAGGCATATTAACATCAATTAGGGTAATTAGGATCGTGAGTGGACCAATTAGCACATTTGGGAACTTAGACGTGCAAATTAAGAGTTCGGGGACCTAGATGGCACCCCAGACAAGTTCAAGGACTAGCCATGCACTTCAATCTAACAAAAATGCTAGGACTAGAGCAGATGGAAACAAACTTGACCACATAATAACAAATACATGTACACTAAAGGCACCCCTGAATTGCTATAGAAGTCCTAACAGAAAGACAACTATATTCGAGAAAAAAAAAGAAATACAACTATAGAGAGAACATGCAAAAGTGTATTCCTGAACATGCTTACCATAGTATCTCCATTTCCACCTCCACTGGCATCAAGCGAGCCACGCCAATAACCTCTGAGTTCAGCTAAGCCAGGAAGTGTTATATCTTCCAATGTGTCATCATCTAACCAATCATGATACATTTCTACTGCCTGGATCAAGTAATGCGATACAGTTCATTAATATAAAGTTGCAGATCATATCATAGTGGAACCACATCATCAGATAAAACATCGAACCCTATTCCTGTGTATCTATTTTTCTGAGATCACTAGCTTTAGTACAGTACCTTAAGCTGATCACGAAGACTTTCAGCATGGAACCCAACAGAATTCAGACATTGCATAAAAAGTTCCTAACAATAAATGGAGATTATTTAGTTTTGGCATCAACAAACCATAAACACCAACACTTTTTTTTTGCAGCCAAATTAAAAGGGAATGGCACATGCAGGACCATAGTCCAAATAGTCCAAAATGTACCTTTGATCTGGAACGAATAATTGGGTCTGTACTTCGTGAAAGAAGTCTTGCTAAAGGAAGCATTTCCGCTACTTCAGCACCAGGAACCTCTAGTCTCATCCTCCACCTTCCCATTGAAGACATTATGCTACCTAGATGCCCTCCCATTGCTTTCTCTATGAACCCAATACTCTGAGTTTCAAGAGGAAATCTATCACGTGTCCCGGGAAATACGTACTCCCCTTGAAGTTCATACTTGCTATTAGCTTGCTCTAGGACTGATTTTTCCATAGTAACCTGGGTATTAAAAATTAAAAAGAAAAGCTAGTAAGTAACAGAAAAAGAGGATGGATCCTACCCAATTATTATATAAAATAAGAACCGAACTAGAAACAGATAGCCAGTGCAGGAAACCTACAGTTGAAAACCACACCACAACATATATTAACCAGAAGACAATGCTAACAAATTCCTAATTATAGCACAGCTAATCATAATTTCTGAGACTAATATAGATCTAAAGCAGAGTATAGCCAGAGATTGAGGCCATGTTTGCTTGGTGCCCTCCCAGACAGGGCGCCATCCAGGAAGCAGCACCAGCCGCTGGCATCCGGGATGCCTGGGAGCACCTGCCTGCACCAGGCAATTTTTCTCAGGGTTCAGTCCAAACGAGCCCTGCAATACCTTTTTTTTTTTTTTGGGGGGGGGGGGATACTTATCAGTATATTTACAGAAATATATTTCTAGTCACAAGATCTTCTCGCATCCAAAACACCGTACAGAATGACCTATCAGATAGATCTTCCCTAGCTACGACTATAATTTAGCTACATCATAAAAGAAAAGGTTCGCCGACAGTGATTTAGCTACATCACAAAATAAGAGCCCATCTCACATGATGTAGAGAGCTGACCATTGGGGGAACTAGAAATTATAACAGATAAGCAAGAACTACTAGGGGCAAAAAAATGTCAGATTATGGACATAAACGTATCAAACATTTGCTAAGGAGATAATAACAACGCATGAAAACAAAGAAAAGTATGAAAATAAAAACTCACAACATCGCCACTCCATCGAGCAGCTATATCAAGCGCTTCACCAAGCATGCCGCTAAATTTGGGACGAATTACTGATAACAAACCATGACCTCTTCTTTTTTGGAAATTAAGCTGAACTTCTGCCTGCAAAAGAAAAAGAAAAACATACGGTTCCATCAGACATTACAATGTCAGATTTCAGTATCAGCTTAGCAATTTATTAATTTAATAGCAGTTTATGTTTTTTTTTAATTTGATTAAATCTGAACATCTGTAATTTCTAGTATAAATAGGCCTTAAAAAAACACTAGAACTGGAAGGTGTTGACAGTAATAGAAAAATACTACAAAGGGCCTCCTTGTGGTGGTGGTGTTGCATGTAATCAATGGTTAAATGAACATGACAAAGCATAAGGTAACATCTCATGGAAAAAGCATAGCAATCTCAAGAAAAAAAATGCATCCAATCTTCAATACTTCAGCACAGTACGTCAGTAACAAGAACATGATAACGAGCAGCATCAAAAGAGAAATGGATAGATGTAATGCGAGTATAGTGCAAAATAAGCCAGTGCACTACCCCCAAAAAGATTACAATATGGTCATTTTTATCTCAAATAAATGTTACCTTTTGAACAAATCCACGCAATGAAGCAAACTCCAGTTCATCAAGTGGCAAATTCCGAACCTTTACAACCAGGAATCAAGGCTCGGGAAAATTAGACATGGAAAAGGCCATGTGAAATATGTATGCTTTAGAATAATCTTTTGGCAAGCAAAGCAAAACCATGCGTGGTTACCTCTAAACTAGTCAAATTTTCAGGATGATAACAGATATTAGATCTCAGCTGCCCCTTTTGGAGGAAAAGTGAAAAAAGCCTTCCACCTTGAATAGCCTCATTTTTACCAAAAAGTAATGGCTCATTCACTTCTATAGAAAAATTTTCGTCAGGCCTGCCAGTAGCATTTAACTGCTTGACCAAGGAATAGAGAGTGTAAGAGCGAAATGGACCATGCACAGTAAATCCATACAGTATAACTTAACATATAGCAGTAATTAGAAATATAACAATAGTAACTGTATCAACTTGGAAGCAAAATGTGCTTTTAGTGGATATAGACTCTCGATGCCTAGATAGATGCAGTGAAATGGAGGACAACTTATCATATTACTGCATGCCTCACAATTTTATTGCAAAGTAAATATGAGAATATCTTTATAGGAACAAGTTTTTTTTACTATGGAAGATATTAATGCCGCCTCTAATCATGTTATGATACACAAACAGAAACGCCCCCAAGCAAAAAAAAAAAAGACGAATGCGACTAATGCACTCTACAAGAAAGCATAACTGAGTATGCAGGATGACAATAATAAAAGGTACACTTTCACAACAAATTACCATAATAGAATCTCGTGATATTGAAAGCGAACCAGTAGACTGTGGTGCCAGCATGAGTTGGTTGAGCTTTATTCCTGATAGAGATATGTCGCCCACAAGTCTTGACACATTAGCCGCAATCTTATTTCGGTCAGCTGTATTTTGCAGAACACCATCTATCTGGTCATCAACTATATTGCTAGATTTAATGACTTTTCCTTGAAATTTGAGCCTTCCAGATGCTTTCAAATGTAATGGCCGTGGTGAATCAAAAGGTATTGACGAAGCTATATGAGCAAACTCAAAGCCTCGCATTCGTAAGTCCAAGTCAACACCCTCAACAATCAGTGGCATGACTTTTTTCATTTGATAAATCTCCTTATTCAACAAATAATCGTCAATATATGATGTCTGAACTCGAGTATTTAAATCAAAGGCAACTGATGATGAGTTGACCATAATATAATCGTGTGCAATGACGATATTGCCACGTGCATCTTGAAAAGAATCTTCTGCATTTGGTGCAGCCCACTTGATATCAAATTTCCTATAACAGTTTTTTGTGATTGTTAGAAGATATTTTTTTTTCTACACAAATCACACTGACCATTAGGACTGCATACATCAGATACTCACTACGGTTTAAAAAGGGAACCAGAAAGTCTAGTCTCTCCATTGAGTTCTCCAATTTTCAGTGGAATAAGCTGGACTCCTCCAGGAATGTAGCGATGCAAAACCTTATCGAGTAAAATGCTCCCAGATAAATTGACATCCATAGCAGAATCATCAACTTCCCCCTGCAAGGATCTTTATATGTAACTATATTTGCTTAAGGTGATATATTACTTGTACTTATGAGAAATGGTAGACTAAAAAAATAGACATTTAATGAAATGGTATTGCAAATTTACAGTTGGCTTCCTAGTCCTAGGATCATGCTGCCACACTCCATTTGTTGGGAACAGTAACAAGAAGAAGAACACATCTCTAATGCATGTTTGCATTAACCCTGTAGAATGATTTTTTTAGATCAGCAACCCCAACTGTGGCATGTCAAAGTATGGAATGCCCTTTGCAAAATACATTGCAATCCAACATTCCATAAGCATTTTTATTTTAAGAGTTTCTATTATGTCACTGACTGGTCACCATAATCCAAAATCATCCACTTTATTCTCGGTACAGAATAAGCAGCCAACAATAATCAAGGATAAGAAACAGGTTACAGTGCTCAAGTTGAACCCAAGCATGGATGCATGACTGAATGAAAGTGTAATAATGTAACTGTGTAACAACTCGAATACCTCAGGGCAAATCCACACATTACCAGCTCCTCGAATCTCTCCACCATCCAAGAGGCATGCTCTAATACCATATAAATCAGCGACCTGCAGTCAATGATGATGGGTAAGGGGAAAAATAGTTGCTTCATTCATAAACTACAAAAAATGCAAAAATGGTTGTTCTATTTGTACTTACACAATTATCTAGGTTGAAAGTGAAATTTGCTGACACATGTGAGAAGGGAATATGATCAAATGCAGCCACAGCACCAGCTTCTTTATTTTGCATAACAGCTTCAGAAGCTGCAGATGGAGGCATACCAGATACAGAAAGGGACTTCCTCGAGACAATCCCACTTCCGACAAAAACAGGAGCATCAAGGGGTCCTTGACAGTTAAATACAGCGGTAACAGCACCAGCCAACTGAATAGGTAGGTTATTATATCAGAAAACGAGTATTAAGGGGCTAACAGAAACATCAGACGCAAAAAAGGTGTTCCAACAAATCTGCCCGCAACTAGGAAACATTTCCGACTACTGTTGAAGAAACAAATGTGAAACCCATAGCTCAAGATGATTAATTTAAGCTAATAATTTCGCTTCATAGAGGTCTTCTTTTTATGCTAAGAATCAAGTGTATCATCCATATGTACCTTATACAGGGAAGGTAACTAATTACTTGTGTCCATTATAGTAAAATACACTGGCCGTCCTTCAACTTATCACTGGGTGTCATCTAGGTACAATTTTTTGAGGAACTACATATTCAGCTCCCTAAACTTGTCTGTATCACTAAGGTAAAAAAAAACTGGCCAAAATACCCAACTAATTTTGACTTGACAACAAATAATTGCCGCGCTATGATGCACAATGTTAGTCAGAAGGCTTTTCCGGATAATTCAGACCTCCATACACATATTTACCAAGTTTAGAGACCTCTATCTTCAAAGTTCATGGACCATGATGACAACTTGTCACAAGTTTAAGGAACACCCATGCACATCTGTTTTTATTAGTCCAAGGTACTGTGATTTAGTTTATCTACTCCCAAGCTCTCCTTCCCGTATATGATCTTAGAGACCTAATCGTCACACTGAATTGGGCAGTGCCACAACATAAAGTTCTTACAAAGCTTATCAAACAATCATTAAAATTTTATCTCGCATCTTAATTATCCAGCATACTACAGTTAAAACAATGATGATGTGCCCCAATAGTACTAGGCAATTGAGTCAAACAATCCAATCCAACTGGATGTGCCTGCGGCACCCAGAACCAAACAGAGATAGAATATTGTACCGGAAACATAAGAGGTTTCATCTTCATAGTTCTCATGAGTGCATTAACTTCAACGGATGGAACCTGTAAATCAAAATTACCAGAAGATTTAAGCATGAGCCTTAGGAGGCTTTGTATGTGACAATATCTATACTATGGTCAGAAAGCTTCAAGATACCTGGCACATAAGATGAAATTCTCCATCCTCAGGATTTATACCAAAATCTCCAGAAGCTTCAACTGGAGCATCACCAAACCAACCACTTGCATTATGCAGAAATACTCTTTGACCACGAAATGATAGAGTTGCCAGTATTTCCTGAATTTATTCAGACTTGGTCAAAGGTAGTAACAAAAATCTTATAATGTTTCCAGTAAAATCCAAAAATGGTTTATTTGGAATCATAAATCATAAATCTTCTGCCATTTTGTAATCTAAGTTTGGAGACCTCCAAATTAGACATCAGTGCACATGAGGCCTAATGTTTCACTTCAGATCAAGATGTCAGAGTCCATAAAAATAAATTGGCAATGTGCAATGCTAGGGCATCTCACTTTCTGAGTCCATGCACATATCTTCTGACTCTAATAAAAAAATTCAAAACCTCATTTTTTAAACCAACGTATGCAAGAAACATCATATCCAGTGCCTCAAAAGATTGTCAGGCACTGGATATTAATTGGAAACTTATGGTACGCTGCTTATAAGCAAGTGTGTCCGCTCATTTCTCAAATCCTGAAAATCCAAAACTTTGGGTCTTCGAAGCAAAAATAGTGTGCTACATGTTCAATAGTACAACAACAAATAACAACAACACGGTTCTTGAGGTAGGCTAACATTTGTTTTCGTTCAAAACAGCAGTTGCCACAGTTATTGAGTTATTTACCCTCAGATGAATAATATACATTAACTGAAAATGTAAAAAGTCGATAAAATATGAGGAATAACGGTTACTTGATTTAATGACACCATGGCAAACTATCGTGAAAGCACCAAACAAAACATCTTACTATGTCTCGTGATTTGATAAATACAAGGAAATATGACTCATTACACGACACAACCTATTTTTATATATCGACTTGTGAAAATGAATTACTAGCGGGAAGTGCAAACGTACTGAAAATGACGATGGAGCATCCAATATCTGAAAAGCAAGGCCTTTCACATCAAGTTGACCATGAATACTTGGAAAACTATCACCCTTTGACATACAGATATGCACCTGAAAGGAAAAGGAAAAAAAAAGTTGTTGTAAGTGATTCAAAGGTTGAGCAGTTGCAAAAGAAAGTGCATATGCAGTCACATCCCATAGCTCATTTCATATATGCAAGTGTGTAACAGTGCAAGCTGCTGAAAACAACAAGTAATCATCTTTATGAAAGTACCTCACCAGTAGCTCTTCCTTTATGCCAAACAACAGGTATTTCTAGAATCCTTTCAAATAGCTGCACATGGAACAGCATTTTTGTTCAGCAGAGAAAACTCTACAGTAAAATCGCTATCACAGAGAAAGTGAAAACATAGGCATTACCGGAGCAAAAGCATCAACTACACTGAGATTAGCATGCCATGTTTCCTCAGCTATGTCAACAAAAACATCAGTTGAAAGATAACCTCCGCCCTGGGAAGTCCGATCTTGCCTCCACTCCATGCAGTTCCCATTAACATGCACATGCACACGATTATAGCTATTTTTGAACTTGATATGTCCATTGGTATGTTTCATTTCTCTACAATACAGAGCACATCAGTCTAAACTAAGTAACTGGATTATTTAATGCTGGGATAGGATATTGTAATAGAATCTGTAGTGCTTGAAAGAAAAATTAGAACAGAAGTACCAAATCAATCTGCACTGCTGAAGCATTATTTACGTTTGGAAAGCCTACAACAATGTGTTGACAAACTAATGCAAGATAAAGTAACATGTTAAATACTTTTCCTTGACTCTGATTGCTATGTTTCAGAACTTTACCCTGGAGTGGTAACTGTAGATATCTGGAACTATGAATTTGAAAGTCTAAGTTGGTAATATTTATCCTTTCACAAATTGAAAGTTGATTACTGAAGAATGAAGCAAATTATGGGCAGAGAGGCTGTCACAAAAAAAGATATCAACATAGAAAATGCACCAGAAAGGGCAAGACAGCAGCAGAACACATACGCTCAAAGGATATGACAAAAGAAGAGGTCAAACCTGGGTTCGTGATCACCATATCCCAAAAGCATCAAATTCCCTCCATTGAAATAAACAGAATCAAGGGTTACTGGAAGAGCATTCTGACCAGCACCAGAATGCATCTGGCTAATCCTTTCTGAAGATTCAGCAGAGATCTCTCCAGGGCCAATGACCAAATGTGACTTCAATTTCTGAACTGGAACATCTAGAGATGCAAATGGTGCATTAAAGGTGACAGGAAACCCCGTTAATTGGAAAGGCCAAAATGATGACCAATTGTGAGCATGGGTACATGAACCAAAATTCCCAAAAAATATCTCATGTTGATGAATTAATTTGTTTTCAGAATGGTTCTCATATTTCTCTGATACAGGACCTTGGGAGAAGTTGGCATGACCAAGCTGAAGATCTCCCAAATGATGGGATACTAACCCATCATTATCCAAATTACGCGGACGACACTGACAAAATGGTTGATTGTGAAAACGCCCATTAAAGCCATCATCTATATCCCTGATTGAGGCTACCCTTGAAGATTTGCCTTTATGGATAAAATCATCACTATGAAAATTATCCGGTGATACTTCATTCCTTGATGCAGACTCAGAGCTGCCAACAGGTCCATCACCTGGTGTGGTATCATCAGAACCAGCATTTGTTTGACCTCCATCTGATGAGCTGTTGCCTGTACCAGGCGACGAGTCATCAAGATTCCAGCGACCTTTGCTCCGAAAATATGCAACAGCAGCATCTGCACTGCGCCTAAGAATGCTTTGCTGAGAAGAATTGTCAATATCTGATGCCGCCTTACTGTGCACCTTTCTCCTGTACCCTCGCCTACTAGAGCTTGAAATTGCCCTCGTCCAGAGGTTAATCCCTGGAATCCGAGATTTCACACCAAATGATTTCTCCAGATCGGAATGCCTTGAGCCAGAGTCAATGCCTGTCGCCAAGTGATGATCCTTCTTGTGCATTTCATCAGCACATAGGGGTGGACTGGACTTCCCAATTTCGGTAGGCCCATCAACCTCCAGCGTCCCATTAGAAGAAAGGGAGACTGATTGGTCAGTCCGAAGGGTGTAACCTCTTTCAGCTGCATCACTAGCAGCTTTATCCCTCTCCTCATACCATTGTTCCGCGGCCTTCTCCCTGGCGAGCCTCCTGGTCTTGGTACGGTAGTCTATGCCCTCCTCACCCGAGTGCCGCTTGAGCGTGTCCTCGGACGGTCCCGGTATCCCGAGCCACGAGAAATCCTTCTTCTGCGCCACCAGCACGGAGGGCTCAGACAGCACCGCGTCCACGACGACCTTTCCCCTCCTGAGGCTGGCGAAGGGCCTGACCCGAATCTTCATGACGGGCACCTCGGCACAGGAGAACTCCTCCCTGTGTGGACCGATGGAGCAGGTCTGCAGCGTGATCCCGAGCGGAGAGACGCTGCGCACCTTGCCGAGGCGAACTTCCCGCTGGAGGTACTCGCTGAGCGCGGCACACGCGGTGGGGAGGAGCCGCGCCTCGACGAAGGAGCGGGCCCGGAGCTGGGCAAACCAGGAGAGCGTGGCGGCAACGGTGACCACGGCGGCGAAGACGGAGCAGCGCACGAGGAAGAGCCCCTCCCGCCATAGGGGCGCGAGGGAGCCGATCAGGGCTCGCGGCCTCAGGAGCAGCGGCGTGTGGTGGGTATGGTGGGCGTGGGGGTGACGTCGGCGGGGCAGTCGCTGGAGTCGGAGACCTTGAGGCGGAGCAGCGGCGGAGGGTCGAAGCGGGCGAGGGTGAGGAGGGGCCTCCAGCCCCCACCCCGGCGCCGGCGGCGCGGAGCCGGGCGACGGCGTAATAGGAGGAGGGGCGGTGGCGGCGCGAGGAAGGTCGCGGCGGGCGGGCAGCCGGACATTGCGGCGGGGCGGACGGGGCTCGCCGCCTAGGTGACCATTGGCATTTGCGTGCGGCGAGAGGAAGAGAGTAGTGGACTAGGCGAGAGAGATGCTTGCCTTTCGCCGCGGGCCGTTTCGTCGCCTTGCTCCGTTCGGCTCTGCAATTTCTTCTCTTGCGACTTGCGAAATCGCAAGACAGCTTTCGCTTCCCCCGCCTCCAGCTCTATTTTCCATTGTCCCTTACTCTACTTTATCTTGTAATTATTTTGAATTTGCGTCTATTTTCATCAGCCTAGCAGTTACACTGTACCATGAATTATTTGCATCTGCAACGCAGAGAAGCTACAGTATGCAAGCGAAAACGTTCGTCCAACAGGTAAAACATTGCAACTGCTTTGAACAAGGCACAAGAAAATGCTTTGTCAATTTGTCAAGTGGACGGCTCACAAGAATTCCAACGAGATTGGCAACACATTTTTCAGCAAGGGCCTGTTTGTTTGCTACCCTCACACATATGCTGCATCAGTCCGCCCCCTGCCTGAACATGTGTCTGGACATCTGAACTGCGAATTTGAACTAGCAAAATACCAGAATAACAGACGCCATGTCGATTATCGTAAATGTCACTATCCCCTTTATCGAGTGCTACAGTATAAGGCAAAAAGAGGTACAAACGTCTGAACATACATGAGCTGCAAAACCAATATGCGAAATCATCTACGGTTGCATATGGGGATAAAAAGGTATGATGACAAAACAAAGCGAGCTATATAATTTCCACACAAACCTAGCAACCACCGCAACAATAAACAGGAGATTTTGGGAATAGCCCTCATTGGCCAGGTTGTCCATGAAGTTCCATTGGATGAACAATTCAAAACACAATTATACGACCATTTTGCGACCAGAAAGGCCTTCAAGAATTCTGGAATGAATCTCAGAAAGGCACTCTCAAGGTCATAAATACGACAACTCAAAAATGTTTTATTCCAAGTCCAAAACGAACAAGGGGATATTCAAACTCAGGATTCAAAACTGTTTGCCCATTTACCGCACGGGCTGCTGGTTGTAATGACTCTTCTCTTTCTTCTTTGCTGCCGCAAGCCTTGCATTCCTTGCAGCAGCCTCGGCGGCAGCAATTTTCGCAGCAGTATCCATCTCTTTGCTCGATTTCTTCTTCTTCATTGAAGCCATCTTCTTTAGGCGCTCCTTCACATCTACAGAAGCAGTATCTTCATCAGGTTCTGCACTAGCATTCTCTTCTGTCCCATCAGCTGCTTCTTGCGTTTCTTTTGCCTCCTTTGAACTCTTGTCTTTCTTGTTTTTCTTTTTTTTAGAGCTCTTACTCTCTGAAGGGGCAGGAGCATCATCCTTTTTCTCTCCATCAATAGTTTGATTTGCACCTTTCTTCTCAGCTGCAATGAAGAGACAAATCCATGTTGATATCACACATTCAGCTTCTCTCTAGTTCAGACTGATTATCCAAGCATGAACTAGCACCATACAAGAAACAAAAAGGGAAAACCAGAATATACTGTAGCATTTCGCTCTTACCATCCTGTACAACATTGCTGGAATTCCCAGAAAGCCCCAGCTCAGCCAATACTGCATCTAGTTCTGCTAGCTCCTTCTTTTTCAACTCCTTTTTCGATAGCTGCCTTTCTGTATCTTTAGGGGGTGCAGGTGGAGCTGCAACTGGCTTCACAGCAGGCTCAGCTGAGACATCTTCTGATTCATGCTCATGTTCATCCTCAGCACCATCATCAACCTCGTCATCAAGGTCCTCCTCATCAGTTTCAACATCCTGCAGCAAGCGGAAGCAACTACATCTATGAATACAAATGGTAATAAGGCTTATAAAATACAATCAAACAAACATGCTATACTCTGAATTTGCCTTCAACTACTGCAGCATTCAACATCAATAAGTTGTACTTCCGCTTGACAGGTTCAAGTTCAAGAAAATTCCTGGTACAAACTAAATTGGGGTACCAGGGTACAATAAGACAAACAGGGAGTCGTCGTTATTTACATCCAGCTCCGTGCCACTTGCATATATCCATTACATCACTAGCATAGCAAGCTAAATAAAGTTGGAAAAATTTGCTGTCCACAATGCTCCTTCGCATCTTAGCAAATAAAGGGTGGTTATTTTCCCAAAGCCCGTGCTAATACAAATACATTCCATGAAGGATATCATCACTGCTCGTATTAGCAGCTCTTATTAGCAGTATATGCTTCCTTAGGCTCAAGCTAATTACAATTAATTACGTCACTAGTGAGTCAAAGCCAGACATATTATGTGCTTGAGTGCTTCCGTAACTCTTTACTACCAAAATATCAGCTAAATATTTCCATTAGTTGCCAAAAATAACTAGCAGTTTCATGCAACTACGCCATGCCAACTTGTCGGCTACGTTAAGTACATTGACCAGATACAATGGCGTTAGGTTGTAATAATAAACTGCAGCAGAACACGGCCATCCGATGAGAGGACAAGTTTCACCACATGGACACACATAATAAAAGCATTCTTCGCGTGGGGAAATACTATTTCCATGCCTACACTAAAAATTGATTTTCAACATTGAGCTTGAATTGGACAACCAACAGGAATCCTTGCAGCTGAGCACAGAGCATGCATTGGACAGCCAAGGGGAATCCTTGCATCCGTTATCGACATTAATCAAGCCGCAGAGAACAGCGCATGCATTGGACAACCAACGGAAATCCATGCATCCGTTACCGAAACTAATCAGGTCGCAAAGTATGCACGTACACCTACAGCACATCACATGTTTCGCTATGAAAAATTCTTGACAGACTCGACCAGCCAACTAACAGGTAATTATATTAGGCTAAGCAACAACATTCTGATGGTATCAACACATTTTGAAGCACGTTCTCCACCAAACCATGAGGCTTATGTACAGAACGAGAAGGGGAGGAAGCAAACCTCCTGGAGGGCGGCACGAACGGCATCCTCAACGTCCTCCTCGTCCTTCACCGGCTCGTCAGCGTGGCCGGCACCCCAGACGGGGCGCGGCGGCGCGGTGGTGGCGAAGTAGTCGTCGTCGTCGTCGTCCTCGACGTCTGCCCAGGACTTGGTGGTGAGCGGCGCGGGCGCCCAGAAGACCTCCTTCTGCGGCGGCGCCTCCGACGCCTCCCCGTTCTTCTTCCTGGACGACGACGCGCCTGACTTGCCTTTGTCGCCCTTCTTCTTCTTCTTCAGAGACTCGAGCGCCGCGAACACGTTGCCGGTGTTGAGCTTCAACTCATCCGCGGCCCCGCCCCTCCTTCCCCCTCCAACCATGCTCCCTCCCGACCGCCGCGAACCCCCCGACGGAATCCGAATCTGAATCTAGCCCGGCCGCCGATCTGCGTATGGGCCGAATCGAGGCGGCGTTCCTCGCCGCCGGGGATCCGCTGGGACTGGGGATTGATGGAGAGGTGGGAGGCGTGGGCGCTAGGGTTTTGAGATGGGCGGAGGTGAGAGTTGGAGGAGAGACGCGTGCCGCAGCCCTGCCCCTCGTTTGTTTAAGGCAGAAGCAGCGGCGCTGGGGACGAGAGGAGAAGGCAGCCCGCTGCTGTGCTCGCTTGGACGCGCTAGCTACAAGCCTACAACTCTATCCGCACTAGGCATTGCCATCGCGCACACGCCACGCGCGGGCGCCATGTGGTGCGTGCGACGCGCCACGGATCCTCCCTCCTGCCTGCCTCTCGTCTGCAGCAGCGCCCAGCCCGCCCTCCTCGCTGCGCGCGTGATGTGACGTTGCGTGATGAGCTTCTCGCCTGGCTCTGCAGATCCGTGATGGGTGAATCGCCTGGCTCCGCGTGATGTGACGTTGCTGGAAGGAATGTTCTGCTTATTGTCAGTGTATCTGCATCACAATTCACATTACCTGACAATAAGCAGGAGCCTGTCAGGGAATTAGGAGACTGCTGCAAAGATGACAAGCCATTTTTATCTGCGATAAAAACAGTTAGCCGAGACAAATAGGCATAAGCACGAAATAAGGACCAACATGACCAAATCAAGCAGCATGTGCTCGGGAACAACCACGTCGTTGCAGAAGACGTGCATTTCTTCAGTTCCTAATAACAGCAGCATAACCATCCATTAGGGTCGAAGCGTTAGATTTGACGATGATTGGTGCTTTGCAACATTGCAACTAACCATTACTATTTCAGTCATCATGAAACAACACAAACATATTGTGGAATTATCACCACTCGAGTCACATCAATACTGAGGCTTCTCCCAATTTACATGACCACATCGACTAAACGGTTGCTTATCATCCGGGTGGAAATTGTGTACACGGTGTAGTATATGAGCAAAAATTAAAGAATACTACGCATAGCAGTCAAACTATGCAGTAATCAAGCAACAAAAAATATGAAAATCATGAGGAACACCATCAGCACGAAGAATATCTTCATCATCAGCCACCTATTCGATGAAATGCTATTGAGGTACTTCAGTAGTTGGCCCTGCGCTCCCTCCACGTTGGACAGTGTCTCATCCATGTTTTCGTCAATTCTGTCATACAAAACACAAATTTAGCCAAAAGAAAACAAAACACTGTTGTAGGAAAAGAACACAAATTAGGCATGAACTCTCAGATACATCATTAACATTTCAAACAGCTTTACATTAGGATTCCCATCTTTCATCTACTATGGTCCAAGGTATTGATTTGACTTCAATCGTAAGCTACTCTACTCCCAAAACAAACAGTTCAATAGAATAAACTTCGGTCAAGGAAGGTCCACCTGATTGCTAGCTCTCCCTGTTGAGAAACCATGGTTGCCAACTGCGTAAATATGTTGCTCAGCTCATGGATGGTTGATTCCACATTTTGAAGAGCTTCAGCCCTGCTCTGCATGTAACTGTCCTGCTGTACAGCCAATTGCTGCTGCTGCATGAAAGGCTGAGATGATGATGATGCTCCATGGTCTCCGTTGGTCTTCTTCCTGGTGGAGGAAGCATTAACAAAATATTACATGGTTAGTTAAAGGGACATAAGTAAGCAGTAGAGCATTCTGTCAAGTGTTTAATTTTAGCATATGACAATAGAGACGGCAAACGAATAAGAATAATTCTGCCCAATAGCCCTGCCCAAACATGTGTACCAGCACTAATGTAACAAAACAATGATACAAACACAGAAGAACCACACTACATGGATGCCGCGTGTCTGGCTCATGCAAATCAACAAATTTCTAAATTATAAAAATTGATGTTGTTACATCATGAGAACAAACTTGAAAATACTCATCTCAAGATCATAAAATGAGCATTAATCTTCTGTCATTGTATCAGCATTGAATTGTCCTAAATGGGGAAATGTCAAAGTTTGTCTGTACTTTAATACGTGCAGGAAATAACTCTGTGCCGCATTAGCTACTGTGTTGCACAATACCAAACACGGGGCAATTGGAATACCAAGTAGGAGTGTAGGACGCTGTGAGACTAGGATGAGTGGGACAGAATAAAACAATTAAGATATAAGCAGTAAGCATCCCTACAGTCTGACCTCCATATAGAATAGCATGTGAAAGGACTATGCCAAGGTAATTATGAATGACTGATGAAATTGGATGCAAAGATTGCAGCAAACTAAGATGACTGAGTCTTTCAGGTGTATATATCAGTACCTCTGAAACAATGGTGTAGATGCAGAGTCACTGGCCCACGGTGCTGGGGGCACAGAGGATTCAGATGGGTCCCTAGCAACAAGGGGACGTTGACGAACGAATGGATTTGATTCCTTTGTGGCTGATGATGAGAACATTTGCCTTCTATTTTCGTGAACCCTCAAATTCTGCACATTATGGGAGGAAAGACTTTAAGCAATCAATTGGTACTAACAATTTTAATATAAAAAAGGAGAGCTGAACCAATTGCAAGAACAAAAACAAACTGTTGTGAGAGGTTAGCTGACCTCTGTCCGCATCGTAAGAACTTCTTTGAATTCTTTCGTTGCACTCATCAGACGATTTTTCAGGTTGTCCACAACTGTTGTGGAATGGTTTGTTGTGTCCTTGGAAAGATTTCCACTCTCATTTTGTGAATTGCAGAGTACTTGTAAGTCTACAACAGCAGCATTCAATGCAGTGATATCCTTTTTTATGACTGCTGTTAGATCTTGTATCTCCATGGTAGGGTCATCAAAAACAGAAGTCCTCTTGGCCACTGCAAGCATTCACATTACAATAGTTATCCATATGTGTAGCTAAGATTTTGTGGCAACAGATCACATAAAAATTAATGTAGATAACTAGATTTCGTGGTGCAGAACAAGATGTTGTAATAAAACAATAAGTTCAAGGACTTGGGTTTGTTTGGTTGACAACCTCAAATAATTTTCTGACCCGGGCAGCATCCTCAGGCATTCGATTTCGAGTGCCTGAGGCTCTTATGAATTGCCTGGGTCAGGCAGGGTTGGCCAGGCAACAACCAAGTGTGCCATTAAGTAATAGGTAAATGTATCGAATTTAAATACCATATAGTAACTTGCAATATATCTCCACATTGGGAAAATAGTAAGAAGTGGTTACATACATATCTATATCTATAAAGGTAATGATCAAACTCAAGATTTCAGAGCCTAGTGCTTTAGTCAAGAACAGAAAGGCCAACTAGCTAACTCATCCAGAATCCACAGGTTTTGGCAAGCCACATGCATGCTTATGAATATTAAGTGGTGAGAATGAGAATAATCGGTATTGAATGTGTAGCATCCATATATTGATGATTTCCCAACATGTTCTTGACATTCACAAAACTTAATCCAAGATGACCACACAAAACACTGCATGATACGGTACCAATTCACATCAAGTACACTAACACCAAACTACATGCAAACACAAAACCAATACGATACTAACATTTAAAACTGAAACCCATCTTAGCCCCCTTACAGCATGGTAATACTGAAGCAAGTAAAATTTACATGGACCTCCAGTGCATCTAACACCATCAAAACCCAAGTGCAGCATACTCAGCACGATACTTGCTAAGAAAAACATTAGATCATAACGACCACGTGCACTCTCAAGGATCAACCAAATAATATCAGACATCTAGACCAAATATCATGAAAACAATAAGTAAAAGTACTGCTTTTAGTGATATCATGGTAACCACAAACACTAATCGTCATCGCAGTTACAAAGTAAATAACTAAAACCAAATCATCCTCTCCATTGACAAGGATCTTCTCGAGATCTCACCGCAAATAGCGCTATAAGCTCAACTAATTGGAAGAGGGACTGAAGGTAAGGGGAAGGGAAAGTAGGGCTATACGTTTGGCGAGGCGGGCGAGCTTCTGGGAGGTCTGGTGGATCCCGAGCCCAATCTTGGAGGCGCGGCTGTTGAACTCGGAGCGCACCGAAGTCGCCCCGAGGGACGCCTCAAAGGGCCCCCGCCGCTGCTGCTGGCGGGCGCCGCGGACGAGGCCGGCGTGGCATAGCGGCGCGCGCTCTCGACCGCTGTGCGGAACTCATGGGTCCGGTCGCGGAACGACGCCTGCGTAGGCCGCGTCGGGTTCATGGTCGCCGGCGGCGGTGGATCTGGATCTCGGCGTCGGTGGTTGGGCGGGTAGGGGTAGGGAGGAGCAAGCGGGCGAAGGAACACCGTAACGCGGAAGAGGGAAGGGCGGCGATGGGGAATAGAGCTGGATGGAAATTTGGGGGAGAATCCTTTTGTGTGTTTTTTTTTCAAACGCAACAGCTGCTGTCGTAATAATACACTACTTGAGTACTTGTAAAATGTTAGGCTGTTTTATTTACTAGACCGTTTAGCGTAGCGTTCCATGTGTATTTTGAATTATCTAAGATACATTTACTTATAACAATTTTTTATGTTAATATGTATTCATGATAATTTTATTTGGTAAAACAGCTTATTCGAATAAATTAATATAGATAATATCGGAAGGAGAAGTATTCAACTTATGAATTCCCTTCATTCTTTAACTATTGACGTCATTATCTTTTTTCGTTACGTTTGATTATTTGTTTTATTTAAAATATATTTTAAACCTGTAAAATTATAAGTCATGTTTCAATTTTCTTTGATAATAAAATAAAATAATATAATATAATATTTGACATCCCTGCTAATTTTTATGACCCTTATCATGCATCTATCTTAATTACTACTAAAATGATGGTTTGGCCTAGTTCTACGCATCTCACTGCAGAGTTTGTGAATCATAAGGTCGAGTCTCGGGGGATTTCATCAATGATAAATAGAGTGTCATGTAGACATTTTTGATGATGTGACGAGTGTATTAATGAGGAAAGAGATGAAATGAGTTTCATGAGGATGAAACTCTCTATACACTACTGACACTTGTGTCTTGCATGTAACCTAGAAAACAACAATAGATATAACTATACATTGAAAGATGAGTGTTTCATCATAGTTTCAAATATTTTTAGATGACGTGTCACTCTAGTTAATTGTGTCCATAAAACTCTCATTAAAATTAGGCCTAAATGTCCCAAAGACAAAACAATCACAAACTAATCACGAGTCCAGCCTTAGTGTGAACTTGCGTCCTGTTATCACGGTCTGAGCTACTTCGCCTGCCCCAGCATACGCTCTCGCTGTGTTGGTGCGCACTGAGCCGGTGCGCCAGAGCCCTCACAACAAGTCAACAAACATCACACATAGCATGCGCCAAAGACTAACCAAATATGTAGAGAAAGTCGTCGGTTTAAAGATTTTTACCTCTTAATTCTTTAATAGATTGATCTCCTGTCACATATTTTGCACTGAATGGGATGATTCGTATTGCATTTTATTATAGTAAAGTATATATAAAAGATGCAACTCCACTATCACATCTTAATGAGCTATTTCTCTCAGATCCACGTTAACCGACCACGTCCATCATAATTAATGTCAACCATTTGAGATAAAGAAATTATAATTAATTTCAACCAGTTTAAATAAAGAATGAATGTTAGAAATTAATCACAACTAGTTCAAGATTATAATTTTAAAATTAATATTTTTTAGTCCCGTTAGTAAATGCCGTTGCGTTATCAACTAGAATTCTAAAAATGAAGAGGACCAAGAATTAGCATTCTACATTGCTCGATCGATCTCGGTGATCGATCTCTTACATAATTAAGTTTTTATCTCACTTGTTTTCCTAGTGTGCTAAACCTGCTAATAACTATTTGAAATGACAATTTTTTTACTACCTTTTATATATTAGTGCCTTGCTAATAGTAGCAGACTTGGCAAGAATTGGCCCTAGTACGTGTCAAGCGCAAGGTTCCGTCACTAGTTCTTGTCGCGCCATGGTTGTCCGGGCAGATTCGCGTGCCTGCCGTTACGTGTGCAGCGGCCACTGCTAAAGGGCAGCGTGGTGGTTGTGTGCGGCGTGCGACGAAGGTAGTTGTGGCAGCAGTGGGCGACGCATGGCGGTGGGGCGAGAAATGCTGTAGCTATGTATATGATTTACGTAAATTTCTCTACGATACTGACGTGGCAGCCACATGTTGATTTAGATGCTCTCGAATTCCTTAATTCACGGTGCACAGAACATCTATCTCATAGATACGTCAGTTGTTTGTAAGAGTTTATAAGTACTTTTTAAGTAAACATAGCATCTCTCGGCGGTGGGGTACTAGGACGGGGTTTGAGCTCACCGTGCTCCGTGCCATGGCAGCAAAGGCGGAGCCGCGGAGGTCACTAACACATGCCCATGGGTGTGTCACGCCTAGCGGAGGGCTGAGCTTGCCAGAATGGGTCGTTGTTCGTATGGCATGACCCTGGAAAAATAGAAGGAAGAAAATTGCTCGTGTCACGCCATAGCAGGGGGCAATTTTGTCTTTTTACAAACTTGTTTGGTCAACTATGGGATATATGGGATAAAAGTTGCGTCTGAATGTCACTTTTGGGATAACTCATTCTGTGATGCCATGTTTGGGATCTAATCAATTTGCAATTGCATTGAATGAATCATCTCTAATGATATTGATTTTCATGGTATATAGAACACCTTTGTATAAAGCTTATAAATTGTTATTGTTACTATGTACTAAAAAGAATTATAAATTAGATTGAGAAACTAATATATTCAAAAAATACATAAATTAGATTGAGAATTTGCTTTGGCTTTTAAATACTATTGATCATATATAGTATTAATTCTATTAAACCCAATGTACAATAACAGGAGGTGAAACTAAAAGAAATACTTTTATGATGAAACTTGTACTTGTCTACTTAGATCCAAGTCTAGAGTCAACATTGTTTGCAACCGTGTATGTACATAGCTAGGCATCTGCTTGATTGACTATATGTAACATCCTGTTAGAGGACGAAAAAAAATACTCCTAACAATTTTTTGATACTAACAAAAATATTTTCGGGGAGCTTTTGAAGATGCTCTTACATGTTTTAGATGAGCAAAGGTTTTAATTTTTAATGTGTATGCTAGTTGATCAGCCTTCATACATAAACATAAAAAAATCGGCCCATCGGAGACTAATTGCCGTTCATAGCCGGCCAGAAATCCTCATTTCAATATTTCACCTTGAGCCCAACGAGCAATAGTAATGATGCTTTGTTCTTCTGGCCCACAACATCCCGACTGATTAACAAGGTTGAAATTGAGGAGGGACCTACGAAGGCAGCCCAAGCCCAGCATGGAAAATTAGTTGCTTGTTAGTCTGTTACAGAATCTTCAAGTCAGAATTCAAGCACCCATCTTCCATCTTCTTCTAGTTCCTAAAAAATTCTTCTCTCTTCTTCCTCTATGATACTACAAAAAATCTTCTTCTAAAGTCACAAAAAAATCTTCTTCTCAGAGATGAAAAGCTCTAGGGTGGCGGCTGGACCTGGACCTTTTGACCCGCGGCTGCGCTGTGTACCACGCTATAACACAGTTTTTTCAGCCAACACTAGAGCACAACGAGCTACACGTCATTGCTCAGTTGGGTAGGCACAAATCCATCCGGTGCTGAAGCACGATGAGTCACTTCCGTCGTAGGCAGAACGCAGAAGAGATCTCCTCAGACTGTACTAGCTAGTTTTGCAGGCTGCTTCCGTGTACATTCCCTTTGTTATCTCCATCTCTAGTGGATAGACCATAAACACGTAGGCCACTCTCCTTTACCAAAAGGCAGCCATGCAGGCATATATTCGCATATTCAGATGTCAGATGAGCAATGAACACGTGCTTGAACAATGCCAAGCACCGGATGCATGAACCGAACCGGGAGTAACTTTCTACAGTAACCTCTTTACATATGATTTTCGTCACTGAGCCTCAGTCACTATGAATAGGAAAAAATAGTAGCGGACTTGTGTCCGCTGCTAAGTAAATCCGTAGTAGTGGACAAATCCAGCTGCTACGAGATTGAAGGACCGTCACTGTGTTTGCTACCGAAAAAATAGAAAAAAAAGAAAACGAACGTGCAGCCGCCACGTCGAATCCGCCTCCATGGAGGGGGCACGTCACTGCCGATCGTCGAGGGAGGGAGCCGCGCCGGCCACGTCGCCTTTTGGGATGAGAGAGAGAGCGGCTGGTGTGGTGGGTGGAGTGTTGCTTTTATATTCTAGGGTTAGGGCAAATATGTGGTGGAGTGAATCTGAACCGGTATTTTTTATCTAACGGTTACGAATGGCTCACACTTAGTAACGGAAGAAATCCGTCACTATTTTATAGCAGTTTAGTAGTGGACATAGGTGTTCGTCACTGTTTTTACAATTTAGTAGCGGACATTGTGCAGTTTAGTAATGGACTTGGGTGCCCGTCACTATTTTGCAATTTAGTAGCGGACGTTGTCGTTCGGTCCAGATTAGTAGCGGTTTTCTTAAATGTCCGTCACTAATGTAAAAAATAGGGTCCGTTACTATATAGTTTTATTGTAGTAGTGATGAGACAATCTTGTTTTCATAATAAATAAATATAAACTCCATCCGTTCTTAAATTGTTGATAACGTTGACTTTTTATGTTATGTCTGACCGTTCATCTTATTCAAAAAAGTTTATGAATTATCAAATATTTTATTATGATTCATTTTATCACTAAAGGAAGTTAATACACCTCTTATAGTTTTACAAATTTTAAAAAATATTTTGAATAAGACGAGCAGTCAAACGTAACGAAAAAGTCAACGATGTCAACAATTTAAAAACAGAGGAAATACATGAGACAAACTCCAGATTAGTTAGGGAGATATTGCGATATGAGAACTTGCGAAGTACTCCATTGTCCTGGTTAATCATCATGCATTAGTTTAATTCGTGGATTGACCCTTTTTTAGGACCCATTCGTGAATTCATGTACTAGCTGTCAGTGGAGTACGGACACGGTTAAAAGGAGACTGTCTAGATAGCTAAACTAATCGTTTCTGCAGGACACGGTTAAAAGGAGACTGTCTAGATAGCTAAACTAATCGTCTCTGCAGTGGGAGCCAGGCTGAGCTTTCTCGGCAACCACTCCTTGTCCCTCGGCAACTAATGTTCGATCGTCCGTCAAAATCACATTTCTCTCGAGGTTGCTCGAGCAGTTGTTAAAAGTTAAAAAGTATTCCGAAAGCATGATGAAAGGAGGAGGGAACCGATTGTTTATTCAAAGAGAAACCATCATAAAAAAAGGCTACTACAGATTTAATTTGTATCTATATTATGCACATATATGTCGTCCGCCATCGTCAGCAGAACGTAATAATCCTTGACGTTCCACTGATCAAATGGACGGATTATTAGATACATTATTATCGCTCGCTAAGATGCGCCACTACAGGGAAAGCATCTCGTCCATGATGTCTCGCCAACTACTTTTCGCTAAGATATTTGGTTCAGTTCATGTGTTAAATATGCACGAAATCAGAATGGCGTCTTTGACTGTTGCAGCTGCCAAGCAGCAGCCTCACTGTGGAAAGTTGCTCGTGCATGTGGTTATGTGCGTTGACATCACAGTTGTCGTATGATCATGATCACAAAAGTTGTCCTTTGCTAGTTGTCCCAGAGCGATATGAACAGCTTAACTATTTGGCTCTGCTAAGATGATCCTAATTAAGTGGTAATGCTACATAATACCTTTTCACGGGAGAAGTATAATCGTAGATTTTAATGACACGCGAGATGCACGCTTGAATACAAGATGAAATGGATCGATGCATCCGTTTAGGGGCTATGCGGTGCCATTACATCAATGAGTGAAAGTGCAGGGTTAACTAATGCACACTGCTTTTATGTACTTCTTTCCCACGGATTATGCGAGCAAACCTCTCTCTTTTGTCTCACTCTTACTAATTGCTAGTACTACTTTTTCTCACCTGAACATATCATGTGTATTCATGCCCCTGACACTTGAACTAATAAAAGTCATGTTTTCAGGCAAAGAAAAAGGTGGAAGGCACCTTGATGTTTCAAAAAGCAAAGATAACCTAGCACGACCCATCGACGCAGACTTGTAAATAATGGGAAACTCCCGGACATACGAACTGCGCGCTCCGGCTGCCAGTGATCTTACCATATGCCCGCAAGTGGACGGATTTTATACAGTATCATTCGCTAAGATGCACCATTATACAGGAAAAGCATCGTCGATCCATGGTTGCAGTCTCGCCAACCACTTTTGGCATTCATATTTGGTTCAGTTCATGTGTAAAATATGGACGAATCGAGACCGGTGTCTCTGACTCTTGTAGCTGCCATGAGGAAGTTGCTCACGCAGGTGGTTGATATCGTTGACATCATTGTCGTCATCATGATGATAAAGTTCTCCTACCGCACAGCGATATGAGTAGCTTAACAGTTTGGCTCTGTATAATGCACACAACACATGCTTATTATGAAAGTCAGAGTGACGAGCACTTCCTCTGCTTTTTCTTTGTTGTTGTTGTGACAACAAAATAAATTTTAAACTAGAGGGAGTCTATTGAAGAACGCACATATACATAACACCTTTTTAAGGGAGTTGAAGTATAATCATATAGTTAATGACACGACTTTCGCAAAATAAAAATATATAGTTCCTGACATGTGTCGCACGGCTGAACCCAAGATGAAAGGAATGCATTTTTTATGGAACCTTTACCGTAACATGAGTCAATGAGTAAAATTGTAGGGTTAGTCTAACTAATACACACTACTTTTGATTTATCTACTTTCTCATGCACTATGCGTGCAAACCTCTGTCTTTTGTATTCATATATGTTATTACTACATGGTATTGGTAGTACCTCAAAAGAAAAAAATTATCACAGCAAAATTTATGGGTACACGGTATTTACCCTCTTCAAAAACTAGTCACCACTGGCAATGATGATCCTATCTCAAGTTACTACTACTGCTACTTTTCTCAATTTAGCGTATCGTGTGTATTCATGGCCGGATGGCCCTGCCACTTGCCCTAGAAAGTTAGAGGACAAACACATGACGCATGTTATTTAAAGAAAAAAATGATGAAAAGGCAAACGGCACCCTTGATTCTTCAGAAAGCAACGAGAACCTAACAGCACCATCCATCTACGCAAACTTGAAAGAGTGGGCAACTCCCGGACATATGAACTGCGTGCTGAAAGCTCCGGCTGCGAGTGAGCTTACCACCCAGCCACACTAAAAAACTGCTCCATGTTGCCGGGCACTTCAATTTATATTATACCGGAGTTTAATTAACCAGCGACTCTCTCTCTCTCTCTCTAACGCGCATTCCCTTTTGGTGATTAACTAACACGCCACTTTCCGCTCTCTCTCTAACTCGTGATTCGGCTAACCGGTCACCAGAGCTACTCCTCCGCTCGTTGCTTGCTTGTCTGAATAGGAGATGAAGTACGTTTGGACAAGGTCCATCTGACCCGGTAGCTTTCGTGCCCCGCTTGGAGGAAGCATGCGCGCGTGATTTGACATTGGAATGCGTCTTCGTAACCATTTTCTGATGGGGAATTCCTCTGCAGGGTACGGTGAAAGAGATGCATGCCGTGCGAAAGACCTGCCAAATCAAGAGTGCTAAACAGTTTCCCGCGTACTCCTGATATGTTCTAGTTTCTCTGACATTTCATCCCGTATCTACGATTCAAAAACCTAAAAATTGAACAAAGTAGTAACTGTTTATTTTTTGACCGAAAAAGCAGTAACTGGTTATTATCCGCAAAATGACTATAGAAAACTAGTGTTGAGTACACCGGCGGGTTGTTTGTTTACGCAGCTCGATGAACCAAATTATGCAGAGATGAATATGCAATGAATGCTTCTAGAAGAATAATCGAGCGAAGAGCATGGATGAGCTGATCGATGCGCGCACAGCCGCCAGACAGCACGAGTGGTGTACTGTATGGCGCGCACGAGCCAGCTGGAAGTGGATAGCGCCAGGAAAGGCCACCAGCTCGGCTCCACATCGCTTTGACCCCGACGTAGGAACGACCTCACGGGCAGCAGGCAGAAATCCTGACCGCGTGGGCCCGTGGACGCGTTCCGTTTGCGTCCGACGCCAATCCTCGTCACCAAGACCAGACGCATCTCACTCACCGTGATAGCTCCCGTCCCGCGCACCTATAAATATTCTCCTTCACTTCCGAGCCAAGTCAAGCCAAGCAACCAAATCAAGCCAAAGTAATCAGACACGGCCAAGGACCAGAGCCAAGCCAAAGCAGCGGAGCGGCACCACCACCAACCCCGGTCTCGGTCTGGTGCTGGTCACGCGGCGTCCCCGCCTCAGCCGCTCTTCGTCCTTCCACCGGCAGCATTCCGAGCTCGCCCCATGGCGGCGGCGTCCAAGTCCATCGAGCGGCTGGCGCCGCGCCTGGTGGTCCCGGCCGAGCCCACGCCGACCGACCCGCTCCGCCTCTCCTGGCTCGACCGGTACCCGACGCAGATGGCGCTGATCGAGTCGCTCCACGTCTTCAAATCCGCCCCCAACCGGACCATCACCGGCGACGCCGATGCCAATGCGGCCGCGGCTAGCCCGGCGAAGACGATCGAGGCGGCACTGGCCCGCGCGCTGGTCCACTACTACCCGCTCGCCGGGCGTCTGGTCCTCTCGGACGCCGGCGCGCAGCTGGCCGTGGACTGCAACGCCGCGGGCGTCTGGTTCACGGAGGCCTCGGCGGCGTGCTCCCTCGAGGACGTGGACTACCTCGAGGCCCCGCTCATGGTCCCCAAGGACGCGCTCCTCCCGCCCACGCCGGCCGCGGAGGAGGAGGCCGACGAGCGCGCGCTCGTGCTCCTCGTCCAGGTGACCTCCTTCTCCTGCGGCGGCTTCGTGGTGGGCTTCCGCTTCAGCCACGCGGTCGCCGACGGCCCGGGCGCCGCGCAGTTCATGAACGCGGTGGGCGACCTGGCGCGCGGCGGGGCCGGCGCCAGCCTGTCGGTGGCCCCGCAGTGGGGCCGCGACGCGGTCCCCGACCCGGCCCGCGCGGTCGTGGGCGCCCTGCCCACCCCGGACGGCGCCAAGCGGCTCGAGTACCTCGCCATCGACATCTCCGCCGACTACATCGACCACTTCAAGGCCCAGTACAACGCGGCCCACGGCGGCGTGGGCGGGTGGTGCTCCGCCTTCGAGGTGCTCATCGCGAAAGCGTGGCAGTCCCGCACCCGCGCGGCGGGCTTCGACCCCGACTCCCCCGTCCACCTCTGCTTCGCGGTCAACGCGCGCCCGCTCCTCCACGCCTCGCTGCCCCGCGCCGGCGCCGGGTTCTACGGCAACTGCTACTACATCATGCGCGTCTCCGCCCCCGCGGGGAAGGTGGCCGGGTCGTCGGTGACGGAGGTGGTGCGGCTGATCAAGGACGGCAAGCGGCGGATGCCCGCGGAGTTCGGGCGGTGGGCGAGCGGCGAGATGGGCGCCGCGGGCGTGGACCCGTACCAGATCACCTCCGACTACCGCACGCTGCTGGTCTCCGACTGGACGCGCCTCGGGTTCGCCGAGGTGGACTACGGGTGGGGCCCGCCCGCGCACGTCGTCCCGCTCACGAACCTCGACTACATCGCGACGTGCATTCTGGTGAAGCCGTGGGTGCACAAGCCCGGCGCGCGGCTCATCACGCAGTGCGTCACGCCCGACCGCGTCGCCGCGTTCCACCAGGGCATGCTCGACATGAGCTGAACGAGACCTAGTCTGGTGGGACAGGAGAGCCGGTCAGCGAACCAGCCCAAGCTCTGGCTCCCAACGAGATCGCGGGATTAGGTGACTAGTTACATGTACTAGTAGTTGTTGTTGGCGTCGCGTGGGATTGGCATTGGATGTGTTAACTAATGGGTGAATTGGTGTGGTGATGGGTACGTCGTACCCGAATAACTTCTCGGCTCCTGAATTCGGGAGCTTTGGATTGCATTGGGTTGGGTGGGAAAGGCCACCACCTACTTACACAAATACTACTGGATTATTATTTATTCACCTTCGAAAGACAACAAGTGGAGCTACCTGACAGTTGTTACCATGTGACTTTGGATTATAGTCCAGACTTGATTCGTGTGAAAATGATGGTACCAGTCGGTGCTCGGCGAGTCGGATACCAGCCAATGATGCTAGTCAATCTCAAAGATGATTGCTCTCTTTCTCCATTGAACAAGTACTACCTGTGAGAACAAGCAGAAAAAGGGAACAGAGATGCAAAAATTCCTGGCGACAGACAGGCAGACGTGCATTTGCAGAAAGCATCGGATGCTGCGCGGCAACAGCAACGCGGAACCGACAACGCGACTGCAAGGACCGACGAGTTCATGGCATGCATCCCAATTCCCACCGGGATGGTTTCCCCATTTCTTGAAAAAAAATCTTTTCCTCATCCAATGTATATAGAAGTAATATAATAATGTAGGAGTACTGGAGTAATCATCTTTAGTTCAAATGGGCTCAAACACAAATCGCACATAACGACTTCTATTTTCTTCGTGTTCCTTTGTTCTGTCACGAACAGCTTCCATTTGAAAACAGAGTAAACTGTTCGTAAAAACCAGACCTCAAAAAAAAAGGTGGGAATCAACGTGCCAACCAACCGCACGAGAATCGAATCCGACAGAATCCGTTATCTTCTAGTTTGATCCGCGCCACTGCCGTCCCAATTTTCAGGTGACCAAGTGGACGAAAAAAATAAGGAAGCTAGAGGAAGGACAACGCCTTCGCCATTGCTGTCCTCCACTGAAGCATTGAAAGCGTCGCAATTTTTTAGTTTGTGCAGCCTGGCGCACTACGTTTTTTCTGTTTTATTTTTTGTTGTTGAGATGCTGACACTACTTCACCAGAACCAGATGAGTCCATATTCGTACTACTGTTATCTTCACCGCATATACGCCCGTTAAAACTGTCTAAAGGAACAAGGCCTCCACATTGGTGCCAAACACACAGCTGTTCGTAAGTTCGCTTCATGTCTCCGATTAGAAATATAGGATCCTTCAAACTATACCGTTGACGTAAACACAATAAGACAATAACATCCATGAGCTGATAAGAAACACACGTTCTAACTGCTAAAGAATGGTAGTATGAAGTACCAGGCATGTTGATATCGCATCTGTGGTTGGTTGATAGTCCTGACTTTGGCAGGTCCCCGACCATTTGATCCGCCACAACCGACGGATCAAGATTCCAAAGAGGCTAAAAACATGATGTAAAACAAAACCGAAATGCTATGCGTCCGACGGGCTTGTGCAACCAGACTGTCTGACTTCCTTTTGGCTTGTGCGTCGGACGCCTGGGTCGGATGACCCGGTTGTACCTATAGCAGTGTTCCAAAACAAAACTCGTGAGCAGCAAGTAACATAGGTTGCGCATGCCACCAGCACAAGCTGCATCAGTCAACTAGAAATCAACTTCATTTGGGCAAACCATCAGCACAGATTTCAAACTGCTGGAAGCATCATAGCTTAATTATTTTTCTTCACGGCGACTACAAGGTTCTGAATCACAAACTACAGGACCAGTGTCGGTGCACACAACATACAAAGTTCACAGCAGTTCCACGATGTCTCCATTACAGGAAGCAGCCAAATGGTACATGACCAGCGATAATGTATCAGTAGACCACATCTCAAATAGAGGCTACACTAGTACATTGTTGTCAGAAGCATATTACATCCACCAATCTAGACAAGATCCCATGCCTTCTCATTCTGCATCCTGTATCTCAGTATCCTCTGGAACGCCACGCATATACAGAACATTGTTGCATCTGTTGTAGATGGAGCAAACAAAAATGAATCACTCAAGAGAACTCAAGTATGCATCAAACTTCAGATTTATTTCATAGATGAGCTTTGTGCTGATTATTAGAGATCAATCATTGTTTCATTCTTCCAAATTTGGCCTAGTTATCCATGATAATTAGCATTCAGCTTTTGCAGATCCAGACTAGCATTTCATCATTATAAAATTAATAGACTTGGACAATCAGGATCACCATGCAAGCTTTCACTAGGTTTTAGCTAGATTTCACTACATACTACTTGAAACATGTTAGAAGTAAAGGATCTTGATTAACTACCTGATCAGAATCTCTCCAAGGTTCCCAGAGAATTGTCCGTCAATGTACTCCTCAGTGTTAGCAAGCTGCAAGTAGAAGAGAAGGTAGTATTATTATTGACATGCTTTTTCTATATTCAACAGATAATAACTTTCAAAAGGAAATTAAATAGATGATAGGTCCACAATAAGACACCCAGTCTCCAAAAGACCCAAACTATTACCTGAAGATTCATATAGGAGTCCACAGAAACAAGGAAGCCTGAGAATATATAACAAACGTTTATCAGTATATTTATGGGAGGAGAAATATCTGGAAAATAAAATATAACAGTTATGTTACCTTTGTACTCCATGCCCCACTTAAGTTTGACCACCACTGGCTTCCCTGTCAGATTGTTCAAGAAAGGTTTTGGGTTTACTGGAACCGTCTGCACAAAAAGAAAAGGAAATCATTGGTAAGTATACCATGAGGTCATTCTTCATTACGGCTGGCAAATATAAATAAATTTTATTTCAAGTTTCTTTGTCATCATTTTAGTTAAATGACTTCCATGAGTAAAATAGATGTGATCTGACACAAACTGATATGGACACCCACATTAGCGATTAGCCTGGTGTATATATTATAGAACAATATGCATGCATGGTGCACATCCACAAGCTCAACCTTATTTGAATTAGGATTTCATATTAATCATCCGAAAAGAAACAGTACAACAACAACAAAGACTTATCCAAAAAGAAACAGTATCATCGAAAAAATTGCATAAGCAAGTAATTCTTTATAATTCAACTACAGTATGTGCCTATCTGTTTATAGTTTTCTGCTAATTCTTTTGTTGCCCAAGGTTTAAAAATCCGAACTGGCCGGCCGGTTTTTGAACCGAAAAACGGTCCGGTTAACCGAACTGCTAAAGTACTTAGCTACGGTTTACCCTGGTTAACCGGTCGAACCGCCCGACGGACCGGGACCGGTTTCCGGTTAACCGGGATAACCGGCCGGTTTTAAACGGTTATGTGAACCAGGTTGTTGCCAGAGGAGTTGAAAACAAGCTACTTGGAATTAACTTAAGCATGGCTTGGCTCAATAGTAATTGATATTTTGTACCTTAAGGTCGGCATCATTAACAGAATTCATGAGTTTTTTTTTTGTTGTTTTGAAGGCAAACAGAATTAATGAGTTAAGTTAAACTAAACTTTCTAACCGAGCTGGGATACACTTGCAGGAAAAATATGGATGCATCTTTTGGATTGAGCATTCAGATGGAGTGCATGGCAAGCTATGAAACCCTCTTCAGTAGTCGGTACTGACCAAGGTGAAATGAAACTAATACAAGCTTGAAATTGACTGAGCTAAAAAGCAACGTCATCATAGTAAAGCAACCTGGTTTGCAGGCCATTGGCAGTAGCTGCCGTGTAAACACATGGCAAGTGTAAGACCATCGTTGGTATTGGCAAAGGAAAAATAGGAGAAGCCACATCGCTATCCGGGTTTCAAATCTTGGTCCCTGGCTTGCAAATATTGGCAGACAATACATGGTTCCTAGACCAAACAAGAACACAGGATTTAATCTTATCAACGCCTTAACAAATATTTACCAAATTACCTATAACAAGATCTGTTCGTCATGAATCTAGAAATCCAAACAACACTTTAAATAGAGCTTTCGAACCAAAACTTCTCGCCTTCTCCCCCGTACAGAATTACAGGTTCTACTTGGACCAAAGTACCCACAAAACCATGCATATGCCCTTTGCGCACGCACTACTTCCAAAAGCGCAACCACCTGGTCTCAATCTTGCATTGTACAGGAAGCTAAGACTAGGCCAAGAGGAACAAGATCACGAATCACATAGACAAGAGAGAGACGAGTTTGGAGGAGTGCTGGTGCCTTACCGCCATCGGAGGAAACTTGCGGCGGCAGGCGTGGGTCGAGAAAGGCGACGGCGGCGGCGGATCGACGAGCCGGCGAGACGATGAGCAGAGGAAAAGGACAAAGCGAGCCGCCTATGCTAGGGTTTATGAGGAACCGAACTTGCAAGGGAGCTGCAACCGTTCGATGTCATAATTACGGACGTGATTATACGCGTTGGATTTCCGTTGGACATTTTACATAAACACCCCCAAACTGCCTTTGGAACCAGAAAATTCGCTTCCGAGTCCACATATGCTGCGCGGACGCACACGAGCAGAGCAGAATTGTTTTCGGAAGTCATAAGCCAATTTCCAACGGCCGGAGGTTTTTTTTGAGACGAACGGCAGAAGGTTATGCTTACCAAATGAGTACATTTTCTTTGGGTTGTCAACACATGTGAGTACGTGACTTTGTTTGTTGGGAGGCAGACACGGATCAGTATCACGCTACGCCCTGATCTGATCATGGAGTAGAATGTTTGCTGGTACTACGGTATATCGTGGCTCTTGGTCCTGTGTACTTCTTATTTTAACATGATTTCACTGTTGTCATCTATCGGATTTTTCATGAAACTAATCATAATCTGGCAATATGAGCCAACTGCTGTTGAAGAGAAAAAGCATGTGGCCATGGCTCGATCTAAATCGAGTGCTCGAAGGAAGTTAAGCAGAATTGTAGAAGATATTGTTAAAACATGGTATATATAAGAGCGTCTCTAACAGTTCTTGTATCCAATTTTCTAAATTAATGTTTTTACTCTTTTTTTAAAAACTAGAAGAACTTAAAATAATAGGTTGTTCCAACAGAATAGGTAAATTTGGATCGGACTCTCTATATTTGAACTTTCTCCACGCTATTATTTACTTCTTTTTTCTCTCAAATCAAAAGGAACCGAATACATGCATGACTGCCATGCCATAATTTTGTTTATTTTTTTATCTCCAACCATAGGATGGAGTGACGTGTAGTCTAAAAAAATTTGGCTTGCCAAGATGTCGGGATAGCTTCCAAGAAATTAGGAGGAGGAAGAAGAAGAGGCTGTTAGAACCTATTTTTTTTCTCATGTGTTATATATCTAGCAAATAAGTAAATTTACAAGAGTTGTTGGAGATACTCTAATTGGGCTATTCCGTTGATGAGATATGGAAACATAAACGTCTTATAGCCCTATGATTCAAGCACTGGGAAAGGATCGTAGTCCCACAATGTAAATAAAAGGAGAGAATAAATTGTTGTTGATGATTGATATGTTCCTTATGACTCAGATATGCAAGCACGATTTATTAGATACGCATTAAAAAAAGCATCAAATAGTTAACAAGCAACATATGGCTCTTGATTGAGATGCTAGTCAAGCTCATTATATTTATCCATTTTAATCAAGACCATGATGTATGGTTCACTATAGGTAACTAGCGTAATGCATGTGCGTTGCTACGGACGTCAACTCGAGGATGTTACCATCCGGTGCTGAAATATTATATGCTAGTGGCCTTAATCATGGTTTCCTTGTTCCATCTTTAGAAGAAATAATTCTCAAGAAATATAGAGGTGTTTAATGTAGGGAATGCAATTGAAAAGTCTTTTGAATAGTCGGGTCACACAAACAATATGATCCATCCTAGCACTACGCATCAAGGATATCCATTTACTTTTTCTAATAGAATTCACGATCCTTCGAATCCAACTCAGCACTTTAGTTTTCATATCTTGTAAAGAACTACTCATCACTAATCAGAAACTACAATACATAGGAAGGAGCAAGAAAGTTATATGTGTCGATCATGGAGCAGCCCCATGTTTGTGTAGTATGTGAAACAAGTCAGATTGATGGAAACCATTGACATGGCTATTCATCTACTTTTGACAATTTCTAGTTTGTTGAGATGTAGTTTGCCATAAAGTTCACACTCCAAGATAGGGACGTCAATTCTGTGATTCCTGAACACCCTCTTCCAAATCTATGTAGTGGGCTATTTATTTTCTTAACACTAAACACTATAGGTAAAAGGGTGCATATGTATGATAATGAGACGGAGAAGCTTAGTGCAAAGGGGCATTTGCCCCTCCCCTCATGTGCGAACACATACACAACTTTCTTTAAGTTGCTCCCGTCATGTGTGAACACATACACAACTTTCTTTAAGTTGTCTACTAAAGTAATAAGTGTTATAGGAACCATAATCCTAAATAGTAATATGGCAAGCAATGCAGTGTAAGACCCACACCATTACCTCCTCTCTCTCTCTCTCTCTCTCTCTCTCACACACACACACACACACACACACACAAACACAGTGTGCGTGAGAAGGGTGGGTGCTCATAGTCATATGCCAAGAAAACAACAATAGGCCACACACTTGCACCCGAAAAGCAAGCCTCCCATCCAACTGTCGGCATTTTGGTTGTACTCTGCAATACGTGGTTCCTCTTGGATAATAATAAAAGAAAGGACTGGGGTGTGGGGGGGGGGAGGGGGCTGATGTGAGGGAGACATTTTCTCATTCTCCTCCTCTTCAAGAGACTTCGTTTTGCTCTAGATACTCCATGGCTCAAAAGCATGAGCTTCCGAGTCACATCTGTACATATAAGACATATGACTATTAGCCATTAGGCGACCTGAACCTTGGTAATATCACCGCATTCATCCACTCGTTCTCCCTCACACGCTTAGATCCGTCGCTCCCTAACTTACTCTCTAGGGTGGTTCTGATCTCTATTTGGGAAAAAAAATCACATTTTATTAAATACTAATTACTCATTTATGCTAACATATTTGGTGTTTATGTTAGTTGTCTTAATTCATATACTCAAGCTGGAAAAAGCTAACTGATAAGGTGGTCCTCTATAGCTAGAAATTGTCTCTCGGTGAGTTATGTGGAGTAATTTGTTTTAGAGATATTCGCAGCGAGATCCCCTATATGGTGATTTTATGAATCTTAAGATCAAAGTTAATCTGATTTTTTAGTATGTGTATTTATAGGGGTATCCTGGCAAAAAAAAAGTATTTACAGGGGTAAGCAGACATTTTTTTGGGTATGCATGATGCATCTCAGCACACACGCTAGTGGACACGGTGGACAACTCATACACGCATGCAAACCTGTCGCCTGCATCAACAGTAACAAGAGAGCTTAGAGATCGAGCACCGAACGAAGAGAGCTAATTAGAGACCGAGAACTCGATCTACAGGGTCGATGGTGGCCAAATTATTATCTGATTCTTCAGGAATTTCATCACCACCTGTATATTTGAGCAAGTTTTTCATGTACATTATACTTCGTGTTCACGTCGTCATCGGTGACCAAACAATACATGTATTTTTAGACAAAGGGATCGATATATACAGTATACACAGTATAGAGTCAAATTGGGCTCCTGATCGACTCCGGGGCGCTCTTCAGTTCAGTCGGAGTCATGGTGGTGCCAGCACAGGAGCATGGACACGCACCTGGCGAGGATGTACAGCCTCGTCTTGTGCTCCTTCAGCACCGCGTGGCACCGGCCGCCGAGGCCGACGTGCTTCTGCCGCCGCCGGCGGCATCGCGCTGGCGACGACGTCGAGCAGACTGAGCGAGGAACAGAAGCCGCCGTTGGCTCCATGGATGCACAGCTATGATGACCGCGGACCGATGACGAAGCCGCAGAAGAGAGAGGGCTGGTGTGCAGGTTGCAGTGCCAATGGATGACTGAAGATGAACTAGCTAGCCTGATGAGAGATATGAAAATGTGTGCGGGGAAGGATATCGAAGTAACTTTGGTTGGTTCAGCGCCGGAGTGGGATGTGCCGGTCCGTTTAAATAGGACCAGCTGCCCGCCCCGCTTGTCGCGTTGTCGGACCTTGGACGTAGATGTGGAACGCATATGATTGTAGGCACTTTAGAGTTGGCAGGTTACATCGGGATCAAGGGCAGGGCGGTAAGTTCATTCAGTCCCCGAGTCCAAGCCAGACCGGTCAAAAACGTGGTCGATCGAGTCCAGCCCAGCCACACACCGGCCACCGCCCTGGGCACTCGACACGACACCAGCATGGCCGCCAGCGCCGGCGCCGGGCCCCATCTCCGGCGGCCAATACGATCAGGCGATCCCGCGTGAAAGCCTGCTGCCCACGCGAACGCACGCGGTCATCCTCCACGCAGCACTGCCACTCGATCACCATGGCCTCGTGATGCTCACGACGATCGAAGACGGCCACAGCTCACAACCACAAGCGCATCGGCGCGCGTCGTCTTCCTCCTCGCACCCGGCACACCACGTTCCCTCGCCCTATCGCCGACCCGTGCCGGTGCGCCCACACGTACGCACGCTGGTGGCCGCGCATGGGCCCGGCCGGCCGGGCGCCGCCCGCTCGCGCGTCCGGCCAATCCCGCCCGCCGCGCCGTCGACACGATTAATTGAACCGGCGTGCAAGCAAAATGGTGGTCATCGTCTAGCTGCCGAGACGAGATCCACCTACCGAGTCCAACGCATGCATGCGCTGATGGTTTGGACCAGCATTATGGTGGCCTCAGCCTCCACTACAGTACATGGATCCGTTGGCGTGGCCATGACCATGATCCACTCGTCCTCATCCTCATGGCACGGGCGGCTACACACCTTCAGTGGCACGTGAAGAAATCGGGTCTTCGAGGCAAACACAAACGGACAGAATAACCTCTTTGCTACTCCTTGACCAGATTCGTCCGGTAGAAATCGCTGGTAGGACGCTTGCTATTACTGTATTTATGGCCTGTTCTTTGCTCTTCAGACAGATCCTCCCCGCGTCTTCAAGGTTCAACCGTCATATATTTCCTTTCAGTCTGCATATATAGGTTGATATTCAGACTTCATGCCGGGGTTCAATTTGATTTTTTTGACGCGCCCATTTTCATGTTCTGCTACTGTGCTACAACCACCAAATTAAAAGGTCAGGATTGGTCAGCTTACCTTATTATTAGCTGTACTGTCTGCCTGCACAGTGTCGCCAGAGCAAACAAGAAAAGAACCAATAATTCGAGATGTTCTTCTCTCGCTTTTGGGATGGAAGAGCATTCTACTATACTACACCATTACTGCTATAATGATGCGTATAGGGAGTGGATAATTTTGCAGCTTATGTGTGTCGTGACGTTGGGCGGCAGCGGCAGGTTGTTGGATCTGCATATGTGGGGGCAAGATAAACGTGGAGGAACCGAGGAAAACTGGGATCAATGGACACTTTATTCATGAAGAAACTGGGATGAACCGACGAAGAATTGAGAACGAACACACACCTTTTCGGTTCAGCTGAAGGAGTCAAGAAGAGCGTCAGGTTGCTGGATCCGCTGCATGCCTGGTACGTAAACCGTAAAAAGCGTGTGCATATTGAGTACATGCATTTTCTGCCATGTAACTATTGTTGGTCCTCTTGACTGGTCTTTGCATAAATAAATTTTTTTTGTTCAGGGCACTTGTCCCTTTGAATTGTACATTAACTGTTCTATTATGGAATGTGATTAGTCTACTGATACTGACACATTGATGTACCCGATGGTTTGCTAAATGTTTTGGGTTGATTTAAGTATTTGATGGTGAGAAAACACATGTTTTCCTTTTTGAAATCGTTAATTTGTTTTCTCCCCTTCTTAATGCAAACACAGAGCTACATGGATTCTAGACGTACTCCTAAGGCTATCTCCAACGATGGAAGATACCCAAAACTCAAAATGAGTGTGAATAGTGTCTTGTGAAGCTTAAAGGGTGCTCACCAAAACTGACCGTCTCCAACAGGAGACCAAAATGGGTGCGGCGGTGGAGGAGATGGGCCGGATACGGCGGCGGTGGAGGGCGACTGGAGTGGAGCTCGCACGGGGCGATGGCTCGCGCCAGGGTAGGAGTTCGCGTCGCTGTCGGGGAGGAGGCTCGCGCCGCTGTTGGGGGAGGATTCACGCGTCGCTGTCGGGGAGGAGCGCCGCGGGCGTGGTGGCTCGCGTGGGGAAGGAGTTGCACGCCGCCGGCCGCCGGCGGGGAAGGAGTCGCGCGACGGCGGTGCAGGAGCGCCGGAGGAGGCGTGTTGGGAGAGGAGCGCTCGCGTCGAAGTCGGATAGGGTAGCCCTCTGAACTGCTCCAAATCTGCATCAGCTACTGTAGCACTCTCAAAATGGAGAGACTATTTGGGTAGCCTGTTGGAGATGGATTTTTGCAATTTTACACCCATTTTAGAGATGGGTAGCCAAATGGGTAGGCCATTGGAGATAGCCTAAGGGTCACTGGCTGCGTCCTAGAAGAGGAAGCCAAGGGCACCACTCCACACCGCAGGTGAGCATGCAGTTCTTGCTCTGGCATGGATATTTGTTACTTAATTGAATAATAACCAGAACAATTAAACGCTTGTTAGGATGAGAACCGGATATCCAAGTAATGTTCTCGCTATGTAAGTCCCTGTTTGAGTTGAAATGGAAGAAGGTGAAGAAATATCTATACTTCTGCATTTTGTTTCAAGCCAATGGCAATAGCTGGATGTGTTTCCTTCTAAGACCTTTGAATCTAACCTACTAATTAATAACTAGAAGGTGAATTGGGAAGCTGTACCTTTGAATTGGGAAGAAGTAATGTATCTTTTCCGTTTATTAGAAATCAATTTTTTTCTTCAGAATATGGCAATGTATGTGAATATGAACTCTTGTGCATTAAGTACTAGGCCCTTCCATGAAGTTGCCTCAGATGTTCTCTTGAGTTGTTACACAACTAATACTCTATTGTTGCTCTCAAGGTATAGCTGATACTGACTTCACTTATTTCAAAATTGCCAGACTTTAGGATATTAGCGTTCCCCTGCACCAGATTTTTTACCTTTTATTTTTCTAAGGAATTCTGAATTTTAATCGCTCATTGTTGGTAGTTAGTTCAATACCTTTATACTTGTCATGATATAATCTAGATGATAATCACTTCAATCCCTGTTTGATTTTAGAAGTATTATGAGTAGGTACAAGCTACAAGCAGCTTCAGTCCATGCTTTGATGATTATTCATATGCCTCTGGTTTTTTTTTTTTTGCTAATAGGGTGATCTATTCCGATCAGATTGAGCTCTATGTACAATGCTCCAAAAAGTGGTTAATCACCTTTATTGTATAATTTCTACTTTATTATGAAATTGGAACTACTGAAAAAGGGAAGCCATGCCAATGCTTCAAGGAGCTGTAGGTCTCCTTGGCACTCTCGATCAGACTGATGGTTGAATATGGTATTCATCTCAGACAAGGCAGTTTTTAGGTGTGTTCTGGCATCCTACAGGGTATTAAGGGACCAAAAGCTCAGTTGATGATTCCTTATGGAACACATCTATTGTAGTTCACTAAAGCTGTCTTCAGAAATAGGAGCAGGTGCTCTTCATTTACATTGCAATTTTTGTTTATTGTTGATTATCAAGTCTTACTGACAGTTATGCTTATCTATGTGTTGTCAGGGATGAGAGTGTGACAAAGGTTGCAGATGCTATCCTGTGTGATCTTGAAGATACACTTGGCCCGAGCTCAAAGGATCTGTTCAATAGCAACCTCTTCCACATTGTGTTCTTGAGGGAGTGCATGGACTTGGATGAGGAAGTTAGTGAGACTGTGGCATGGGCTCAGGTAATGATGAACCGAGCAATGGCTTAATGTGAGATGATTTTATTTTGTCAGTTGTGGGAGGCTTCTTTTGTGACCATGTCAAGTCCATTTGCCATGTGAACGAAAGGATACCAATATATACGTAGCGTCAGTCATAGGGTCCTTGTCGTAAGCAATTGTGTTTTATTGTCTATCAAGCCGATGTGCATCATACTAGACCGGTGGATTCTGGTTGTGACCGTCTTGAACAAAAACTGTTAATTTGTGTTATTTGTCGGTATTTTTAAGTGCATCTGATATTCTGCGTTGTTTTGCATGATATTCTGCTGATATTTTTAAGTGTTGCTGATACTCTTAACATATATCAAATTTTGTGACGAGGTATTGTGTTCATGCATTGTCGTTTGTCCTTTAGATCCATGCCAACACAATTGCTGTGGTCTAAAGTTTGGTTCATGCGTTGTCTGTGCAAACTGCAAAGACTATGTACAAACTCGCATTTGCATGACAACATGCAAAAACCCGTACTTAAACATGTTGGTGATGAACAAGAACATTTATTCGCCTCCAGCGCCTCACGAGCATCCTACCACTGCTTTGGCAAGTGACAATATTTGTTGATTTCATAGAACGTGTTTTGTAAACCATTATATTTCGTAAGAAGTATTCGTATGCAGTTGTAGAATGTGTCTTAGCATCTGTGTATGGAGTGAATTGTTCAAGCAAGTTAAATGAACTTTTCCCTTATTTTTAAAATGTTGGCTTTAGGATATTGCATCATTCTGATTGTTTTTGAATGAACAATATACATATTTTTTATTGTTTAAACAATATACCAAGTTTTCTCAACTACCACGTGCATTGGTACTAGTATAAAATAGTATAGATTAGATTTTGATGTAGGAACTTTGTCGGAGATTGAGAACTCGGAGAGATCAGAGGCGGGCAGGCAGCGAAGATTCGTGTTGGGCCATTCTGTGAAGCAGGCAGCGAGTAGGCGAGGCCTAAATTCGGCCCGCCCAGGTCGCTGTACACCAGGTCCCTAACTATAGGCTATCCGACTGGGCTGCAGTCCGACTAGGCCGCAGTGTGGCTGGGTGCTTTCGGCCCGGTTATCCAATGGACGCGAGTACGCGACCCCTCTTCGCCCTAACCGGAGAAGGAACTCCCAGTATTTCCTCTGTTCCAGCCGCCGCCGCACCTGCTCCTTCTTCTCCCAAACGTCCCGCCAGTGATTCGATCCTTCCTCCCTCAACCCCTCCGACGACACGATTTCGATAGATTCATCCATATACACACCGAGCCTCAAAATCAATCAATCAGATTTCCAGATCGGCAGAAGAGATTCGAGTCCGGCAGGCAACCATGGAGGACGACGATATGGCCATGCCCCACGTCTCCCGGCATTCCCCTAGCCATGGAGACGTTGATCTAGCGGACGCCCCAAGGCCGGACTGGGTTCTCCTCGACTTCTACGCCTACGTCGACAGCTGCACCAACGCCACCACCGCATCCTGCATGACCAGGGACGGATCCAATGATATCCAGGTCACCTTCTTCCCAGCACAGCCGCCCCGTGTCTCCCACTTCTGTGTCCACCGCTCCGGTGTGGGACCCAACTGCTTCCCTGAGGTGCCCAAGATCATAGCCACAGATGGCAAGTTCGTCCTGCTCCGCATCTTCATGGGCCATCGCTGCTCAATTGTACGCCGCGACTTGCACGAGTACTTCATCTACTCTGCGGATGGCGGCCCTGACAGGGGCCCGTCGCTCGAGCTGCTCCCGAATCCCGGCCGCCCCAACAATTTTCACGACGGCCAGGTTGGCCTGATTAGCCGCGGGACCGGCTACACCATCGCCGCCCTCCGTGACGACTCGTCGGGATTTTTCCGCGACTTTTCCGATCTGGGGAAGTACGAAGTCTGCATCTTCGATTCCGAAGACAAGATCTGGAGAAAGAATCCTGTTTCCGTGCCGCACAAGGAGGAGTGCTTCGACGATGAAGGCTTTGTCCACAGGACAGCCAAGGTGATCACTATCGGAGGAGAACATGGCACCATTGCCTTCGTCGATCTCTGGCGTGGTATCCTGCTTTACGATGTGTTTCGTGAGGTTCCCATGCTTCGCTACATTGGGCTGCCGCACCTGTTCCAACCTGCAATGACGCCCAATGGCACCCCATCGATTACTCGTGACATTGCTGTTGTTGAGGGCAGCATCAAGTTCGTCCACATTGTGATGAAGGTTGAGTTGGTCACAAGAGTTTTTGGTGACTACGTCTCCAGTGGTTGGGTAGCTTCCAAATGGAGCATAGAGGCCCCAATCGAGGAGAACTCTTGCTGGACTGAGGACTGCATGATCGACTCTAATGAAATCTGTCCAGCTACTCCTGCGCTGCTAAAAGAGCTGCCGGAAAAGGGAGGAAAACCTTGTCAGACCTGGGAGACATTCCACATAGGACACCCCACACTTTCCTTGGACAAGGATGGTATTGTTTACTTCATGGCCAAGGTCAAGCAACTGGATCAGAAAGCATGGATCCTTGCTGTGAACATGTATCAACGGAGTTTACTACAAATATTTGAGTTTGGTGCAGAAAGAACGTTTGGCCTCAGTTGCACCTACACACAAAGTAGGATATCCAAGTATCTTAACATGACTCCAGGTAATGAATGAATGACATTCTAGTTGCTGATTATTCAAATAATGAGTTGCTTGGTACAGTCACGTAACAGTGATACTGCAGAGAACGAAACGAACACGGTTGTGCAGCTTAGCTGACGGAGAGCGTCAGATTGCTACATGTGCGGTCAAACTAAACCGTATAAAAGTGTGCATGTGTGTAGCTGAGATTTCTACCTGTCGTTTCTGAACTTTTATGCGGCCAAAAGATTAATCGAAACCCCTTAACGGAATTGCAATGGCGCATGTTTATCAGATACAGTGAGACTTTATCAGAGAGCACATGAATCACATATACCCCTTGAATCACAGATTCGCATGTCAATCAACTATATAATCATATTTACCACAGCCATATACCCCTCACGAACTTGAGCATTGCACCAGGCTCTCATTTGTCGAGCCGTTTTGTTCCATCTCCTTATCGAGTCAGGCTAGGCCAGATCAAACCTAGGACACGATCATTGGGCGGAGGTGGAATCGGTAGCGACAACAGCTTTGAATGAGGTTTGTTCTCCTGTTCTAGGCTCCAGGTCTAATTAGTCGGTGGATTGAAGGGTAAGGTTCGTTGTTGCGACTACTATTAGTGCAGAATCGATTGGGGTTTATACCTCTCTTAATTGGTAGTGACGACAAATCGGTATTAGAGCGACGGCAACGAAAATTACATAGCTACGTTAGGTATCTTGAACCGTCGTTAAAAATCATGATGATTTTTAACAACGGCCCACTCTCGAGGGGGCGGATCCTGTCACGCCTTCCCTCCCCCACTCGGCGGCGGCTCCCAAGGGGAGCGGATCCGGCCGCGCCCCCACCCGGCGGCGACGCCGGCTCCCGAGAGGGGCGACTCCCAGGGGGTCCCCCTCTCGACAGCGAGCTCGAGGGCGGCACGAACCACGGCAACATGGCGGGCGACGCGGGCCAAGCACGGGCCTAGCAGGCTTTTTTATTTCTTGTGAGAACTATAATGACGGGTGAATAAGTTATCTGCCGCTACTATTTTCGTCTTTAACGACGATTTGAGATGTTTATGCCGCTATTGGCGATTTCTTTTAGCTGCGGAGCCGTGGCGGCGGGCTGCCATACCCGCTGCTACAGTGGATTTTGGCCCACCGCTACATGCCATTTTTCTAGTAGTGGATCATTCTCCGTTCATGATATGTTGTAGTAGATCGAATGACCGTTCTCCTTTATACTGAAAATTTTGTGCACTGGTTTTGCAAACTATGGGATTAATAAGTAAATCAAATACTAGTACTAATATAGGGGGTTATGTGGACATAGACTATACTTCAAGATAGTAAGATTGACTTTATCATATACACTCAAAAGTGTACTACGCTAACAGAAATAAAGCTTCTGCGAGTAGAGAAAGCTAACATCAACGGCCTCTTAATGCACTCAATGACTCAACTTTTAGGCTGTCAGTGACAACTGAGTTACAGAATCTGCAAGCAAAGCATGGTTTCTACAGATGTTGCAGGTAAGAATGATGGTTTGTAGTCGTTTTAGGTTTTTTATATATTATTAAAAAAAACCGGTGATGGCCACGAGGAGAATACTATATTGGCAAGAGTAAAACAAGTCCATCAATAAAAAAGGACTCGCTCGCTCGATTCTCTAACCATACAAGACTTCGTATTCCTACTTGTAGTTTCTTATATCATGTTAACCCGTAAGTAATAAATCATTCTGAGCCGGATTACGAACGCCTTCATTTCACGGGCTAGAGCGTGTGCTAGCAGCTACCGTTGTGACTCAACGTCGTCTCGTACTCTGCTGCCGTCGTCAGGGTTCTGAGAGTCAGTTTTTGCAACACTTGCTGAACCACCTATCTCGGCCTTGCAGAGAGGACACAGCGCGTTTATCTGGAGCCATTTATCTACACACTCCATGTGGAAGACGTGCGCGCAGGGGAGTTCCCGTAGATCTTCATCGTTTGAAAACTTTGACAAGCAGATGCAGCAAACCTACGGATCAAAATCAAGAGAAAAATGAATGTGTTAAAATAAGCACGAGAGCTATAAATTTGTTAAAATAGAGGAACGTGCATGGTGATTGGTGAGGAAATAAACTTACGGCGTCTTCTGAAGAAATAGTTCGTTCCTTGTCAGTTCCAGCAGCCAGGACTCCAGCTCCATCTTGTACCACGTCCCCATCACGAATCTTTATTGATTTGTACTTGTATGCCACCAAGGCATTGATCGCTTCCGTGGCGGCACCCCGGTTCACATCCATGTCCTCATGGAAGCCCCCGAGAACGGAGATTATGCATGGCAGACAACAGCAAATCATTGTGCATAGAACGAAAGGCATCAAGTAGCCAACGAAGCCGAACGCAAGGAACACTATGCATATCCTGAAAATGTGTAAAAACAAAATATATACTAGTACTATATATATATGTAAGTCAAACGTACGTGTGAGGCCAGTGTTGCCGAAATGTTTACCAAGAAGCACATACCTGTACAAGTTTGGAGCATCATGGACAGAAGAACGGCTACCAAATATCCACACGTTACCCACAACAAACCACACGGCAAAGAAACAATCCAACGCTAATTTATAGCAGGCGACCCATGCATAAACCCTGAAAAATATAAAGGCATTCTTACTTCATTGCGAATTGAAATACGAACAAAAAAAAATCTACTACTAGTATTCACATCATTTCGCAGGATGCAGCTCAAATCCAAACTTTAGGGTCCTAAAATGGTTATCCAAAGTATTGTAAGGACTAGTTGGAAACCCAAACATTTTCTGACTAGTACTTAGGCAACGCCACAAAGTTATTGATAAATATTCCTTTCACTTAAGTGATAAAATATAAAACACTTTTTCTGTTAACTGAGAAAAAATAACCAATTACAGTAAAATTGCCCAAGTTGTTAACTTAATTAGGTTAAGGATCCTGAATAATGCAAAAAAAATGGTGATAGGTTGTTCAAACTAATTAAACTTAGTGATGCAGCACCATGGAGATACAGGATGCAGGTACGTGTGCATGGATAAACTTTCAATGGAAGTAATGGTACCTCGGACTCGCAATTGGTAAATTATTACTTCCCGAGACTCCAGTGCTATTGGCACCACTGTCCATAAAGCCTGAGGCGTGAAGAGAATCAGGATCAGGTATGTTCCTTTCAGATGAATCCTGGCTTGGTTCCTGCTCCGTATTATGGCGATTGCGATGGAGATAACGCCAATAAAGATGTGGAAGAATAGCAATACAACCAATTGTATAGGCAAGAAGCCACTCGAATAATGGAGCGTGCGGATGCTCGTTCCTTGATACTGACAGAACAGAAATAGCTGCTATAATCTGGCTAACATTTACTATAAGATCAACTGAAATCCAGAGGACAGAATTCAAAGGATTCTGCTGGCGATGACCTTGGTCTCTTCTCCCATCAGATGCATTTCCAAAGTTAGATACGGCTGTGCCAGAAGAACTTTCAGGGACAGGGGGAACTTCATTTGATGGAACTCTGCTGTTGTGCGAGTCATTCAAGTTGGCATTGTTCTGGTGAGATGTAGATGGGGAAGTAACATCATTCCTTGGTATGTCAATTGTGTGATCACGATTACTTAAGTTTTCAGAGTGGTCCATCTGTAAAGGGTGGTTGTGTCTTGACCTTCACACTTCCAACCGTTGGAACGGACAAAACCTATATTATCATTCGGCACGTCAATACCTTCTTTGATACCCAGAGATCATCTTCCACTTCAATATTGTATTATTCTCACACAAACAAAACATAAGTACCTTACTTTTTTCCCAGTTAAACACCTGCATATAACTTTCTGTGTACCTTACGGGAAGTAAAGTCAAGACCAAGATTACTACCAATCTGCTTGCTTACTTATGAAAGACTTTGCCTGAGGTAAGACATCATATGTCAATAGACATGATTAGACTAGAAGGAAAGACCAGATCCTGGGTGTATGAAGTATTCCTGAAGATCAGCCTTTGTAGGAAACACTTTTTGAAGATGACAGCCATTGTCTAGGGTCAACCTCGTTTTCTACTAGGGTAAAATCAATTTTGCATTATCAACTGCTTAATCCATATTTCTCTCTAATTTGCATCTGTGTGTGCAAATCAATCATTCAAGAAAAAAATAATATCCTTAGTGCTATGTATGCAGTTATCCTGAAAACTAGACCTGCCGGGTAAGACCGCCCCAACGGCATTGTATTAAGAAGAAGGACCTTCTCACACGAGTCTAGAAAATTCCCGAACCCCCTCCCCCGACATGGTGACCCCTTTTTAGCCTATGTGAGAGCTTTCATAGTGCACCGGCCTTTAAATCGGGAGCAACGCCCGCACCGACCGGCTCCAGGCAGGGTTTTACACATGCTTTGGCTTAGGGAGAGACGAGAAATTTTTTTAACCTAGTCCAGTAAATTCGCTCCTACTGAAATCGAACCCGGACCTAGGAGGTGCTACTCGAGGCACCTTACCACTACAGTAAAGGCCTGATTACCAATAAAATACAATCGAGGAGGTCAAAAGAAAGCCACTATGCTATTACACATTTAGTTCTATGTATGCAGTTATCCTAATTAAATAGGTACTATACTAGGAATAAAGCAAAGACCATCCCTGAGACCTCCTAAAGTTAGTTCAGAAGAACGCAACATGGAAAGGAAAAAAACAGGTTACCTCAACAAAATGCAGTGAAACAAAAAAGTGTCCCTCTAATCCCTCTGCTCATTCGTTCCCCTAACCAAATGAATAACAACGATAAAGAACATTAAGAACAGTAGCGACGGGAAATGCCAAATCACGGACATATTGAATCAAACAATAAGGAGCATGTTGATTTCAAAAGTGACTAATCGACACCAATAATTTACAATCATAAGAGGCAAATAGATAACAGAGACTACACCAACCAAATTTGTGAGCAGCCCAAAGAACAAAGCCAATTTCTGATGATTGAATGAGGATAGAACAATTTTTCAAAAAGTAGGATAGATTGTGTTCAAACGGGAACAGCAGGAATCGGAGAAGTTTACCATTTTGGAATCTGTGCTTTGATTCAAACCGCTACGAGTTAGCTTCCTTCGGTTCGAGACGAGCCTTACGAATTTTCGGTCCCCGCTTCCTCCTTTTCCCTTCCGCCTGTTTCTCTGTCATTTTGGCTTTTCGCTTATGTAGGCATCGGCAGGGTCAGCGGTCGGGGATGAACAGGTGGGAACAAAGTAAGGGGTAGTTCGGTAAATACACGGACTTCACATCCCAGCCGCTCGGTGACGAGACCGGACGGTAGGAAAGGCTTTCGTTATCTCGTGCAGGATTAGTGCCATCGTAGTTTAATTAGCAGGTACAGGTCGAGGAATTGCGAGTTGGCTTCTCATGCATGAATTTAGCTCGTGACTTTTAGGCTAATGTTAGACAAAAGAAATCCCCATGTAAAGAGCACATTTTGCTCGTTTATTAGAGCATACTTCTCGTTTGTTCAACTGGACACCAAGCTAGTGAATTTAGACACACCTTTGTGCAGTGGAGAATCTCGCAGGAAAATTTAGGTAGGGCGCAGCGTCAAAATCGCGACACAATTTGAGTTGGTCATCTCGAAAAATATGACCTTTTCTCATGACCTCTATTGTCAGGATGAAAAGCATCTATAGATATACGAAATGATGGATCAGAAACTTTTGCAGTCTTTGCTTTGCCTTGTGCTATTTCTCCACCTAAAAGACGTCCTCAAGGGAATTTTTGGGGGTGAATCGATTCAACTGATTGGAGTCAACAAACACACGAATGAATGAATGATTTTGTTCTTGCCAGTTGCCACACCCGCACATATTAGAACTTAGTAGGCTGCCCAGTCGTCCAGGTACCGAGGCCCATTGCTGGTTAGCCAATAGCCCAAAACAGCCGGCCCACCATACCCCTTCGTTTCCAAGCCACATGTATACCTGTCCAAACGGGCCGCCCGGCACGGCCCGGCCCAGGCACGCCAAGGCACGGCCCGTTTGTTTTCGGGCCGGCACGGCACGGCACGAATTATACAGGCCGTGCGGGCCGGCCCGTTAGGCACGCCGGCCCGTTAGTCACGCCGGCCCATTAATGTTTAAATGGAGCAAAAATGGTGGAGAAATATGGAGTTTTAGTGGGATTCGAACCTGGGCCTTCCAGTTTCTAGACAAGAGACTTACCACCAAGCCACTAATGGGTTGATGTTTATATAGAAACCATATATATTTTAAATAAGTTATTTTCGGACCGTGCCTAAATGGACCAATTTCGTGCTTTTCTGGGCCAAGGCCTAAACGGGCCGTGCCCGTGCCGCCCGTCGGGCCACCCCGTCGGCCCAAGCACGGCACGACACCTCGGGCCGTGCCGTGCTTGGGCCGTGCTTTTTGCGGGCTTCGGGCGACCCAAAAGCACGGCCTAAATGGCCACCTTTAGCCACATGAAAAGAATTGTTGGCTGCTGGTTGCGACTTCCGCTGCCGATGGTCATGGCCATGGCGGCTGCCGGTACCGGAGCTGCAGAAGATAGGGTAGGGGGAATCGGCCAGAAGTTTAGGTAAGGCGGCCACTGTATCTGGTCCTACTGGTAGATCCGCCTCTGCCTTTGTTTTTTCTATTTGTAAAATTGTCAGTGAAATTTTGAAGGCATCTCATATCCAATTTATAGTACATCAAGAAAATATATAATAACAATTAGTAGTACATACTCCCTCCATCCAGAAATATAAGCATTTGTTGACTTTCATATGTTAAGTTTGACCATTTGTCTTATTCAAAAAATTTATTAAAAATTTATTTATTTTGTTACAATATACTTTATTCCTAGATATGTTTTAAGTACGTCTTATTTAGTTTTGTATTTGCATAAATATTTTGAATAAGATAAATGGTCAAACGAGAAATCAAAAAGTCAACAAATCCTTATATTCTTGAACGGTGGGAGTACTACATAGGAAAGGTAATCAAACAATCACACATGCAAAAAAAGGTAAACACTCCATTTTTTGCTCAACAACACAAAATGATCAGAGTTAAAATATGTCTACTTCACTATTATCATAGATATAAAAAAACACGTAATAATAACATGGTATTATCAGTAACGTTAGAGCCAACAAAGGATTAAAGTTGAAATACTCAAAACATTTATCTTAAATATCATATAACACCAATTAGGACTAGGTGCATATGCCCCACTTTGTCGGTTTGTGAGTAAGGAAAACCATATCTCTTTTTATCACTATCATATTTATGTGTGACAACTGTATGTAAAATCTATAAGTAATAAAAACAAAAATAAAATTCTTTATGCATTAATGAACATTTGTAATTGCCGCAGTCTAAAATTAAGATAATTCAATAAGACAAGGTTAGCAGAAATAATTGTCCACCACGAGAGAATACACTTGACCAGACTTCAAGATAAGTCCACGCCTCGTCCGACCCCATCGAACGGAGGTCGGATAGTGTCAAATGGGTTTCTATCTCGTCGGTCGGGCAAACCATCTAATGGATAAAAGGTCCACGATAGGCACAATGGCGCCTCGTACAAAACATTGTGTTCTATGTTCTCAACTCATGTCGTAGTCTAACCATAGGGATAATTTGAATGACTAGGCGCAACCGCCCCTACGAAACGAGAGCGGACGAAACACTCCTACGCCCCGATGTCGGTCCTTTGCAGGGCGGACACATGGACACCTTCACTTCACCCGGCCTCATCGCCTTGGGGTCGGATGAGTCACGAAACAGATAAGTCTCACAACCCGAGCGACCGAGCCCGTATTGAATGAGCACGTAGCGGGCCTCATCGGATGTACAACCGCCACTATGCCAACTCCCGTAAGAACACGCTTTCGTAAGGCACGGGACGTGAGAGGGGACGGGGTGGCCCGGACGTGACGGTGCGATGGAATGGATGGACCTCCATTCCAATCTATCATCATCTACAAGAGTCGATAGGACCCATAGTCAATGAAGACCAGTGACAATGACCAAGATCATGTTTTCTTTTCTCCTTTGCCCGTTCGTGTATACACGAGTCCTCTCCCTTGAACTATAAAGGGACATGCTCAATCATTTTCAAGCGTCCACACACATTCATCGCCTTCCCGCTCCCACACAAACACGGACAAAGACTTGAGTCTGTGCTCTCTCTCTCTCTCGCCAGCTTTGTAACCCTCCTCTCGTAGTACGCAAGTAAGAGGAGCAACACCACAATGGATAATGTAGAGCATTCGGTTGAATGAGTGTACATCCTTATGTCATCTTACGAACCATCCGACTCCTAAACACGCAATCACTAGTCGGTGGTAAAATCACTAACAATAGCTATAACCAACCATTAAGCTAATAATTTTAAAGGTATGACTACAAATTTTCTTTTGGTCGAGTTATCCCATGTGCTTAAAATCCTGATGAACTTTGTGTTTTTCTTATATGGTTTCAACAGAGCTGTAAAAATTGGAAAAGACCTACTGTTTGTGCTCCACATCATGAATGCCATTTTCTTTTTATGTTTTTTTGCCTCGGTGATGGGAATTATTTTTTGAAGTTTTTATGTACAATTTCATATAATTTTATCAGATTCACAAAACAAAATAAGTAAATACATAAGAAATTAAATATCGAACTACATAAATGAGCTATGCAATAAGAGTATAGTAATTACGAATCACTATAGGGTCCAATTATGGAGTGGAGATGAGAAATACTACCTCCATAGTATTAAGCTTTCATAATTTTTAGGTTTATCAACCAAAATGTCCAATACTGTAGAAACTTTTGTAATTTGTGCTCAGTATTGACTCACATGACTCTTTTTCTTTCAACTTTCCTCCTATTCAATTGACTGAAATTTAGGAAACTTTCAATTAACATAATTTATACTAAATTTTGTATCATTATTTTTTTAGAGTTATGTAACATGTAAGATGTTTCGTGGGGGTTATGTAACATGTAAAGGTGGTTGATTTCGATCTAGTAGTGCTGTACATGGATTGAGAGTTTGAGCGATCAATTGAAAATTATAAGCCCTTCTTTTGGTTGGTTAGGAGAAAGATGATCGGAGACCAATCAAACATGCAACAAACTATTTTGTCCCTTAGCTATCCTTGATCTTAACGAACAACAGCAACTAGGAAACATCATTTATAAAATTATATTGATCAAAAAGCAAGGGTACGTGTGTCGATCATTATTCATCTAAGGTAGATTCAGCTCAGCTGCTCTGTAGATTCTGGTTGTTTGAAGGATTTGCTTTGCTGAACTCTGGTTATTTTATTCTGTACAGGGATATATATAGTTTATAAGTAGGATTGAGGGAACCCGCTGCTTGATCTAAAGACGTCGGGTCACAATCTGAGGGCTTCAGAGGGATACTTGCATCTTTGCACTGAATATATGCTGCTTGGCACCCGAATTTCCAATGTTTTCGGATGCATTTCGTAGCGAAAATGAACCTAGAAACACAATTTCATCAAATATTATATCGATCAAAGCAAGTACTCTCTCCATTCTTAAATTGTTGACACCATTGACTTTTTTAGTTATTTTTGATCGCTTCGTCTTATTCAAAATATTTTTTCGGATATGTAAAATTATAAGTCATGTTTCAACTTACTTTGGTGATAAAAAAATTATAGTAAAATATTTGATAATTTTTAAATTTTTTAAAATAAGACGAATAGTCAAATGTAACAAAAAAAATCGTGAGTGTCAACAATTAAAGAATGGATGGAGTAATTTTTTCAAGAATATGTGTTGCTCATTATTCGGTTAGGTACACAGCGAGGGCAATGAAGCGCGCACTACGACGCCGAAGGCGACGAGTTTGCGCAGTCGGTGCCCGCGAAGGTGACTGTGCGCGCGTCCAGGTCGTACCCAACATGGAAGTCCTGCTGCGCGATGTTGCCCAGGATGGACATGGGCTGGTCCTCCGAGACGGACACGACGGCCAGGCACAGCGTCCCCTCCTGCACCAGCGTGAACGTGTTCACCGGCCGCAGCGTCACCGCCGCGCCGCCGCCGAACCGCAGCGTCACGTCGGGGATCCCCCAATCCTGCTCGTCCCCCTCCCGGCCGCGCACGTCGTAGCACAGCTGCAGCAGCTGCTCCGGCGACTCGGCCCGCGTGAGGTTGACCCGCTGCTCCAACTCGCTGACAAGCGGGCCCAGCAGCGCCGGGTACAGGAACGTCAGCGTGGTCCCCGAGTCCACGATGATTCGCGAGGTCTGCGTCGCCACCGTCGTGTTCCCCACCGCCACGGACTCGAGCTGCACCGTGTAGTAGGCCGCCACGTCGGACGCCACCAGCGGCGTGCTCACCGCGCCCGGGTCCGAGACCACGGCGCGCGCGCCGAAGTTGAGCGCGGAGGAGGTGTTGGTGGAGAAGTAGGGCACGAGGCAGTAGGAGAAGCGGCGGCCCAGTGACGTGTCCACGCCCAGCTGCGAGACCAGGGACAGGGGCCCGCCGCCGAGGCCCACCAGCCCGTCGGAGCGGAACGAGCCGGCGCTGTTGGTGGAGCAGCCGAAGCTGACGTTGGGCACCTGCGTGCGCTGCGCGGCGCTGGCGTCGCGGAAGGTGAAGGTCTCGGTGGAGAGGAGGCCCGCCGTGTGGGACCCGTCGCCGTACCCGTACTGGTACTGGCAGTGGGACCCGGCGTCGCACGAGGCGCGGTTCAGCTGCTGGCACGCGTCCGAGTCGCAGCCCACCGTGGCGTACGTGGACGAGTGCGTCTGGTCGAACACGGTGTGGGGCGCCGCGGAGGAGGTCCCGTCGCCGTCGTCGGCCTCCGGGGTGGCGGCGGCGCTGTCGTTGCGGCAGGTGACCCAGATGAGGTCGCTGCCGGTGTCGGCGATGGCGAGCAGCTGCGTCGGCGGCGTGCCGATGTTCACCGACATGAGGTACTCGAACGACCGGGACACGATCTCCGACACGACCTCGCCGCCGCCGTTGGGACCGGCGAGGAGCGGCGCGCGGCGGCGAGCATGCGGGCGTGCGGGGCCAGCGCGGGGTCGTGGAACGGCGACCGGGCCGAGTCGCGGTGGATGAACTCCACGCTGAACCCGTCCACGGGCGCCGGCGCCGCGGAGCAGCAGCCGGCGGCGAGGAGGAGCGCGGCGAGGACTATGAGCACTTCCATGGCGATTGCGGCTGTAAAGCGGTAAACCGGAACACGGTGACTTCTCGAGATAACTCCGTTCCGATTCCTTTATAGCAGCATTGGCGCAACGCATATGGCAATTCCCGGGAAGCGAGACGGCCAGATCACGATGCATGAACTGTCTGGCTGCACGCATAATTACGTGCCATAAATTCGTGATATCGTGACACACATCTGATTTGATTTGGCTGGATACGGTGGGATCTGTTAAAATTTGGGGGCAGCAATTTAGCAGGTCTTAAATGGAAATCCAGGGAGGAATTTTGGCTATGGTTGAACCTCTGCTTACCACTTCCATGTAGAGAGAGAGGACCGCCGCCGGTCTGGATGCCAGCCGCGTTACGCGCGGTAATTACCACCCTCCAAAACGGTGGCAAGGAAAATGATCGGAATTGATTGATTGAGTGGAATAATTACCATCCTTTTTCCGTTGCTCCCCGTTCGTCTTCCCTGGCCCCTTGCGATTCACTGCCATTTCCAGGACGGAGGATCTGATTGATCCAGTCACAGGTATGGTACTCCTGGACATGAAGAAAATGGCGCGCGATCAGCTGAAATCGACCGAGTCGCCATACGGAAATGGGCTGATGTTCCATCGCAAAAGAGGAAATGGGCTGCCAAAGAGAGGGACGCCACTGTGGACCATGCGGCCCAGTGAGGCAAGGCCCGGTTGAACGCGTTCGTCGGCCTAGCTCGCAGCCCACAGTGACAGCGGCGACACAGCTCAATTGGGCTAGAAATGATCAGTGGGCCGGCCTCGTTGTGGACAAAAGGGCGACGCAATTGGTCAAGCAGCGAACAAAGGGAAAAAAAGGTCTCGTTCCAGATTACTGTAGCAGTTTTGTAGTGTTGCTCGGTCTATAAAGCCAGTTTACCGCGGCATGGAAGCAGGTCGTATGGGCATCCTGCCACAAAGATGAACATGCCGGCGTACGGGAAGTCCTGCCTCGGCTTCTCACTACTCCTAGTGGTACGTGTACTGTTAACACAGGCTCTCCCGGACCATTGCCGGGTCCAGGAATCTGAGGACCACGACTGCACATCCATGTGTTTGGCGAAAGCTATTCTTCTGTTGGCACTGCTGCAATTCACACGGCACTGCTTCACTCCTTTGCATAGCAAGCCAAAAAGAATCCCGTGTTCGTTTCCCGAGTCTAAAATTTATAGTTGTCACATCAAAAAGAGTCTTATTATTTATGAAGTACTTAAATAAAGTTTTAATTATAAAATAAATTACAGGTCCCTAGACTAATTCAAGAGACGAATCTAATGAAGTTAATTAAGTCGTGATTAGAAGATGGTTCATTGTAGCATCATTTTATCAAAATATAGATTAATTAAGCTCATTAGATTCATCTCGAAAATTAGCACCAATCTATCAAAGGGATTTTGTTATTAAATTGATTGAAATACTTATAAATATTAAGATTCTTTTCGATGTAATGATGCTTAAATTTTAGAGGCGAGAAACGAACAGGGAAGCCTGATGCAAGCCAACCTGATGAGGACGGAGAACGGGAGATGCAGTGACAGTGGCAGAGAGGTGTTTGGGGCCTGTTCGTTTCCAGCTATATAATTTTTAGAGGGTAAAATCAAAGAGAATTTTATTATTTTGGAGTACTTAAATAAAGTCTAATCTCGAAACTAATTGCAGACCCCCTATCTAATTCACGAGACGAATCCAACGAGGGTAATTAGGGTGTTATTAGAAGATGTTTATTGTAGCATCACTGTAGCTAAACATAGATTACTTAGGATCATTAGATTCGTCTCGCAAATTAGAGGGAGTCGCGACATAGGTTTTGTTATTAAATTAATAAAAGATCTACTAAATAAGTAAGATTCTCTTTGATGTGACGAGTATATAAATTTTAGAGGGTGGAAACGATCGGGGCCTTGACCGGGTTTTCTTTTCTCTTTGGAAATTCTGCGCCCCTCGCGCTCCTCGCAATTTGGCATCGGATGCTCCTCGCAGGCCCGACAAAGATGTACGTTGACTGACCTGCCTCGATTTTCTGCGCTACCCCAGTCGGTCGAGTGCCAAAGAAAAAGGTGCAGCTTTCCACGGCGAATCGGTGCTGCCACCTCCTCAACCGCCAAGCAACCCGGTTTGACTGCAAGACTTCAAGTGGGTGGGCAGGCCAAAACAAACCTCAAAGCGAGGAAGATTCGGCTTTGACCCCCTGCTAATTATCACGCCTGGCCTGTTCGTCCTACTGCTCTGAACTTCTGATCACCAGCAGTACTGTAGAACGAAAGTGGAAATGGTACTACTGGTTTTTTTGTTTTGACCTTTCCCACTTTACATAAAGCGAAACCTTATGTTGTGAAGAGGAACACGCTAGTATGATCCAACAAGTTCTGAAACGAACAATGTACCCATCCCCTCTGTACGAACGAACTCCGCAGCAAGAAAACGTGTACTACTACTCACCACCACCACACACACGCGCGCATGTTGTTGCTTACTGTACCGTTTTGTTTAATTAGGAACACTCTAACGACTCTGTTTCTTGGAGACACAATCTGAACAGCGACTTTAGCAGGAACCAGGAAGCGTCCAACCAGCGCCCCGCCAACCACCCATGCAATCGGCACGGTTCTATTTTGTCCCCTTCCCTTGCTTCCTTTTCTTGTCCGCAACTGCTAACACGATTCACGCACGCCACGAGAGACGAGACGCGCGCAGCTCTAAACAGATGTGGAATCGCTTGCATGTGGACGTTAGTCCGGCAGCCCTCTCCTCCGTTGGGGAAAGCCCGGCCGCCCTGCAGCTGCTGCAGGGTTATTGGCACGGGCACAGCGCCAGGGATTAGGATTTGAGGATTCGATTCGCGACTTTATTATGGTCTCAACGTGGCGTATTGCTCCTATTTTAATCGGCCAACGCGGCGCCGCTGAGACAGTGTAGCCGCTTGTGCTCCGCCGTATAACCTCGCCCGGATAAACAAGGCGCGACGATCCGCGCGCGCGAGATCGTGCTCGTGCGTGCGTGCGTCCAAGTCCAGTGGTTTCCCCGAATAGAATTGTTTGACGTCCTGAACTCGACAAGCAGATCGCCCGGCTACCAGCCCGTCGGTCACCTCGCGCACCCTTCCCCGTGCGTCCGCGTCCACTGCCTCTTGTTTTCGTTTCGTTTCTTTTCTTTTCTTCTCTTCCACGGCTGCCGGTGCAAGGTCGAACCGGCCCTGCTGCCGGCGAGCGCACCCGGCCCCAAAGCGGGAACGGGAAGGCAAGGCAAGGCAAGGCAAGGCTGGCGAAGGCGGGCGCGGGACGCAAGCGGGGATGGAGACGGGCGCGGCGGGGACAGACAGGCGCCCGACAGCCCGGCACGTCCACATGACCCGGCTTTATGGCACGGCCGGCCGGGCCGCGGTACGTCCCGCGATTTGACCGTTCCACGCATCTCGTTCAAGTTCTCCGCTCCTTTGTGGAATCCCCAAAAAAACTCTCTCCGGATCCGGAATTCGAACCCCTCCTGCTCCAAATCCGTGCGCGCGTCCTTCCTCCACCCGCAACGGTGCAACGCGCGCGTACACTACAGGGGGGTGCGGTGCGGTTCGGTGCCTCGCCGGACAGGACGCGGTCGCGATCGGCAGGCGCCGTCGGTTCGGGTTCGGGATCGGGCGGTGGACCCCGCTTATTGCCGCTTCCGGGACCGCTGCAGGGCGCCCAACCGGCAGTCCGGGCCCACCTACGGGGCGACCCGCGCGGGGTGCTCCACCGCTATTTTTCTTTTTTTTCCTCTATCTCTCTCTCGCCCGCCAGGTCCGTTATTTATTACTGCTGCGCCCTTTTTTAGGAAATCTCGAACCTCCTCCCTGCCTGATTACTCTCCGCTCCTCGCGTTCTCTGCTATTCCAGGAATTGCCTTGCAGCAGCTGCTTCGCACAGCACGGTACTCGAATAATCACGGGTCGAGGGACTAATACGCGAAAACGGCTTTGCGGGAACCTGACCACTGAGCAGACCGGTGACCACGCGCCCACTATAACCAAACCGCTTTCCCTTCCTGCCCCTCACCCCCCTCGCCTGGACGAAGCGGAACCTGCAGCCACCGCCGGCACGCACCCGCACAGCTCCCTCGCGCCCCGCGCCCCGGCCATGTCGGTGGAGACGGAGCGGAGCTCCACGGAGTCCTCCGCCGCCTCCGGCCTCGACTTCGAGGAGACCGCGCTCACCCTCACGCTGCGCCTCCCCGGCCCCGCCGCCCCGGCGTCCTCCTCCTCCTCCTCGTCCCCGGACCCCGACCGCAAGCGCGCCTCCTCCGACGCCGACACCGACCACTCCCCCTCGCCGCCGCCGCCGCCGCCTCCGATGCCGCTCCGGCTCCCAAGTACGCCTTCCTGTTCCCTGGGGGAAAAAGTTTCGTTCGCCAATCCGAGGCTCCGGCGACATAAATTTGGCTTACCTACCTGAAATTTCCTGTATCCGGTGGTCAGGGCGCGCGTGGTCGGGTGGCCGCCCGTCAGGTCGTACCGCAAGAACGCGCTCGCCGACGTCGCCGGGTCCAGCAAGGCCGCCAAGTTCGTCAAGGTGGCCGTCGATGGCGCGCCGTACCTGCGCAAGGTGGACCTCGAGGCCTACGCCGGCTACGACCAGCTCCTCCGCGCGCTCCAGGACAAGTTCTTCGCCCACTTCACCATCCGTGAGTAGACCGCCCGCCACAACCACCTCTCTTTCTTTCTATCTGGCGGTTTCCCCTGCACTTTGGCCCGCTCGATTTCGATGTTGCCGCTCCTGAGGATGGTCTGGTCCGTATGCGCGCAGGGAAGTTCGGGGACGATGAGAGGAAGCTCGTGGACGCCGTGAACGGGACGGAGTACGTGCCCACCTACGAGGACAAGGACGGCGACTGGATGCTCGTCGGAGACGTCCCCTGGAAGTGAGCACCTTTGCCCTCCCACTTTCCCCTGTTATTGTTTTGTCAATCCTATTAGCATTCGATTGCTAGCTTGTACAGTATATGAGATGTGCTTGGATGGTAGTTCTCCTGTATGGTTATTGTTCTGTATCCTGCACAAATCATCAAGCTGGATGTGGTAGGGGTAGGCCTTGATATGATTTGAGAGTTCGGTTCAGCTAGATCTTCTGGATCTACACATTTTTAAGGGATGATTGTTATGTTTTGTTGGGATTAGATTGCGCCATGGATATTTGCAATGAACATGGTTGAGAATGAGTTTTCAGAAACGAAACCGTCCCTGGAAGGGACCATTTGGACAAATAGTTAGAGTCTAATCCCAGTATCTGAAAAGAAAGAGGTAGTCAGATCCTCTCAAATTGACATGGAATTTTTGAAAGTACCTCGTCTTCCCTGCTGTCTGTAAAATGTTTCAAATCTTTGAAAATGAACCTGGAATGGAGGTATTTAGACAAATAGATATCTGAGTTCAGTTTGTAAAATGATTTCCTGTTTCATTCTTCTTGCACCATATGTGTTGCTATTGATGTTTCGCTTCTAGCAGATCAAGCAACTTGTTGCAAAGCTTATATCCACAACAAATCAATTCACGAGACCTATATATGTAGTAGCTGTCTTTTTTTTGATAGGCTTCTTTGGATGAGGTTACCTTTCTAATTTTGTTCTCCACTACACTTTGCCTACACTGTTTACAGCAGATATCAGCTAGGCTAGTGAGCAAATTGTTTCTTCATACTTCTGGAAGATACTCTTGCTTTTAGATGTTTCGGTGCTTGTTATTTTCTTCTGTCTACTTTTGGTTGTATTGCAACTTAGTGGTGGTTCGTTCATAGCCTATCCAGGGATATAGAATCTATTCATTGCACTTCTATTCTGACAAGTTTCTTATCTCCTCAATTCCTAATGTCTGCGCAGGATGTTTGTGGAGACCTGCCAGCGCCTTCGGCTCATGAAAAGTTCTGAGGCTGTTAACTTAGGTAGTACTACATATTTCTCTAGACCTTACCTTCCTATGGCTTGGTTGTTCGCTCGTTTTGTACTCACGGTCGCATCCAAATCGATTTTGATGTTACAGCACCAAGAGCCAACCGATGAGCCTAACTCCACACTGCCCACCTGATAGGCCCGGGCTTCTTGAAAGAAAGAGGAAACTTTTGCTCTCCTGAGGTTCTTCGCGTGAGATAGAAATGTGTACAGTTGTCACCTACCACTTTCAGTTCCCTCGAGCTGCTGAGCTGAGGAAAGGTTATTAGTAGTTTCCATACTTCTCTGGATTTTCGACATATAGAATCGTTACTTCAAATATATGCCTGCAACTACGTCTCTTGATGAATAAGACCGGGCACACTGAACTCATGTTCTTGTACGTTTCTACCCGGCTTGCTATTTTGCTGTTAGGTTAATCATATATGTGTGCCAAAGGCATCGTTGATGTCATATATACACCTTATTGTGTTATGCTATGGTCTTTTTGGAATTCACGATTCCTAATCCTACGAGATGTTATGAGCTTGTTCTGTTGCGATCACATTCTTATTCGTTCAGTATTATGTTCGTCCATGTCCAAACTTGTCTGCTCATGTTTCACTACCCATCCATGTGCTGTAAGATGAGCACTCTGAAAGAGGCTAGGGACGAATAATCACACCGAAATTTTGTACTAGTGACGATTGACGAAATACGTAGTCAACGCTGGATTCTGTTCGTCGAACAAATCTCATGTCAACGCCAAATGCATTGGTCTTTGAAAATATACTGTTCCTTTGACTGCTTGAGGTCGCCCTTCACCCAGGTAATAGGAGTACGAGTAAACTATTTCTTCAGACCTGGAGATGTGTCAGGTCAGCATGCCATGTTCTTTGAGCAGTTCTTTGGATGATCCCAACAGATAAATCGGTTGGAACTCATTTTCATGCGGCGGATGGTGAGATCGCTGTCATGTCTTCTGCCTCCAAATGCAATCCAGGGAAAGCAGTTAGGCGCCCCCCCCCGCCGCGAATGCTTTGCGCATTTTTTCCCTTTCGACACCAATGCTTACGCATTTCGGGTCTAGGAAGATGGCGACGGGGTCCAGTTGGGCAGGTTCGGCTAGTGATTGACGTGGTCTATGGCAGCGAAGAATCAGCACCGGAGATTCTTTCTTTCCGGGGAGAAAACGACCGCCCTATCCATGTGGTCGGGTGACTGGCAAAACAGGGCTAATGTGTTTGTTGCTGCAGAACCTGCAATGTCATCTTTCTTGGGTTTCATTTGAGAAAGAATTACACTTATCACCCTGGGAAGATATCTAGGAGGACGACGTGGTGTTTCAATATCTACATCTTTTTCATATAATAACATACTAGTATATAATTTGCCATCTTGGAGGCACAGAAAGGTTAGGAGAACTTCATGAGTACTCAAAGCATAGTCGAGAAGGTAATGATGGTTTTTGGGATATGAAATGGACTCGTCATTTGGCTTTAGGCAGAAGATTAACTCATTGCTATCTTTGAAAACTTCGATGATCAAGTTGGAATTCTGTTTCTTGAAAAAGAATTATTGTTTTGTGTTATGCAATCTCGATGTATTTTCCAACTGTTTTTTTATTGTCTTGTTTTTATAAACTTTATGGTGAGTTGTACTATGAAGGAACTTATATTTCTCTCGCAAAAAAAAACAAACTTATATTTCTAACACTTTAGTAAACCTCTGCTTTACTGAATCATAGTATGAAAATTACAAGGAAAGTATTCCACACCTAGTTGAGAAGTGTCAAAATGACATTGGAAAAATCGTAAGCAGCGCAACATTGCAACTATTGATGATGAAAAATGATGTTGTACAGTTTTGAAATGATGATAAATGTTGCACTAACCAATTCCTCACACAAAAGTAATTACCTGATGATCAAAGTATACCAGAAATCTAGATTAGCTAATTTTAACATGACGGAGCTGGAACTAAATGATATGTTCCTGCTATTTTCATTCCATCTTGGAGAATAATAATTTGCATCCCAAGAGCTGATATTTCAAAATTTAGCAATTCTACTCACAAACATACAGGTTTATTATGCCTTGACATCACACATCAATGCAGCAACTGTTGTCACTTCTTCAAATCAACTTACAAAAAAAGAATTGAAGCAAAGCCCCAATTGTCGTTATCCCACTCGCCGTATCAAAGTAATCGACCAAGTGATATTTCCCCGACCGTTGTAACCGATCGCCATCACACAGTTCATACCCGTCTGCCTTTCCAGCTAAAGGGGAAAAAAAGGCGACAAATACAACCCCCGGTATCGACGGTTGAGGCAGCTCCTGGTCGGATCCAACGGGCCAGGCGCGCCGAGCTCGCGACCCGTCGTCCTTGCTGCACTGCAACTCGCTCACTCGCCGCTGTGTGTCGCCTGGCGCCCCTCCTCCAGTGGCTGCCACCACCCTCCCCCTCAAAACGCCAAAAATTTCCCCACCTCTCCACCCCGCTTTCCCCTCTCCCGAGATCTCATCCATGGCCGCCTCCTCCAGCCCCCGGATCTGGCCCTGACCCCGTCATTGCCGGATCCGCGCCAGCGTCTGCTCTGCCGTCGTGCTTTCTGCCATACCGGTTTCTTACGCCGGCCGGTCTATTGCTTTCTTTTCCTTCCGGTCTGCTTTCCTGATCCGCCGCATTTGCAGCGCGGAGCCCGTTCCCGAGGTTGCAGCGTGCCTGTTGATGCCTCGCTGTTGTTGCAGGAGGATCGGCGGACGCTCGGTGCCGTTGCAAAAGTGCGGTCTTTTATTTGGCCCGGGATTTGCGTCGCCGTGTTCTTGGGAGGCTGGGCTTGTTGCAATGGCTGTTTAATCCGCGAAATTTGATGTGGTATTGCTCCATCCGGATCTCGCCGCCATGTGGAAGCAATTTATGGGCAAGCTGTCCTGGAAGTCGATGAAATCCAGCTCCGGCGGCGGCGGCTCGCCGCCGGCGAAGCCGCCACCGCCGCCGTCTCCCCGGGAGAATGGAACCGCGGGGAAGCCGAATGTATCGCCTCCACCGCCCTCAGGGGGCGCTGGAGCCGAGGTGCGGTCCAGGGAGGACGCCTTCATCCAGAAGGTGAACATCTGCTGCGTGGTGTATGACTTCTCCGACCGGGGTAAGGACTCGCCGGAGAAGGAGAGGAAGCGCCAGGTGCTCATGTCCCTGGTCGACTGCATTGGTGCGGCCGAGGAGCCCCTCACGGAGGTGATGATTGCAGCCTGCGTGCGCATGTTCGCTGCCAACCTCTTCAGGGTCTTCCCACCCAAAGTCCGGTCCGGCAACACGGCTTCGGAGACGGAAGAGGATGAACCATTCTTCGATCCGTCCTGGTACCACCTGCAAGTGGTGTACGAGTTTCTCCTTAGGTTTGTGACCTCACCATTCGTTGATCCCAAGGTAGCCAGGAAGTACGTGGATAGTTCTTTCGTCTCCAAGCTGCTTGACTTATTTGATTCAGATGACCCTAGAGAAAGGGACTGCTTGAAGACAATATTGCATAGGATATATGGCAAGTTCATGGGAAACCGTCCATTCATCCGTAAGGCAGTGAGTAATATTTTCTATAGGTTTGTGTTTGAGACCGATCATCATAATGGGATTGCCGAGCTGTTGGAAGTGTTTGGCAGTGTGATAAGTGGATTTGCCAAGCCACTGAAGGAGGAACATAAGTTGTTCCTATGGAAAGCATTGATTCCGCTTCATAAGCCTAAAACAGTGGGAGTGTATCTACCGCAACTGACATATTGTATTACACAATTTATTGAGAAGGAACCAAAGCTTTCTGGGACTGTGATCAGAGGCCTATTGAAGTACTGGCCAGTTACAAATAGTCAGAAGGAAATGATGTTCTTGGGAGAGTTGGAGGAGGTGCTGGAGTTGACTGACATGGCTGAGTTTCAGAAGTGCATGGTTCCCTTATTCCGGAAGATAGCAAATTGTCTGAATAGCTCTCATTTTCAGGTAAGTTTCTTTTGAAACCAGAAAAGTAATTTGAAATAGCTCTTGATTAATTTTTACTTTAATTATGTCTACTCTGTTTTGTTCATTATACCTTTCTGTACATATTATCCCTATGATGAGCAATACCACCATGAAAATGCTTGCATATCATGTGTCTCTCTGATTTATCAAGTAATAGTTGTAAAGTTGTGTGCTGATTTAATATTTTGCTTATTTTAACCCAAGAATCTGTTTAGCTCCTTTCCTTTTTCCACCTGCTTTTGTAATTTATTAGTGTTACACTTACTTCCATTACATGGTCCACTGCACCTTTATGACATAGTGCTTAATAGTTAATGATAAAGCATTTCCTCAGTGGTTGAACTCTTTTCTTGTTGGCTAAAGTGAGACCACACTCTTATGTTGCTGGCTTACAAGTTGAGCTAGTGTTCACTTTTCTTTCTGAGGCTTCAGGCCATTTATTTTAACAAAAGATTCAAAATGCCCTATAATTTTAACAAAGATCAAATCCTCAGTCCAAATAGAGAAATTACAAAGTTGTGGATGTTAACATGCTGAAATCATCCGGACTGTGGTATAAGTGCATGGATCATTGCAATGGGTTACTACTTTATAAACTCAATTTATGATACGAATCATGAATGCAAATAATTTTCCTTAGTAAATGGTAGTTGAAGTCATGTGCACTTTGCTGGGCTTCACAGTCAACAAGGGGGCATTGTTATTTTTCTTTAGTGCTGCCTTTTAATTGTGTGCACTGATGCGGATGGGACATGACTCATGTTTTCTATATAGCATACTGTCTTCCTGGTATTTGTTCATTTGGGAACTGCATATACATATGCAATATTTTGAATGGGCTAAGAAGCTTATAAGTTGCATGTGTTCTGCAATATCTTGCATAAAAAGTCATGAAACTGAACACTACTTCTGGCAGGTTGCTGAAAGGGCCTTATTCCTATGGAACAATGAACACTTGTTTGATATGATCTCACAAAATCGTCAAGTAATTCTGCCGCTTATATATCCAGCATTGGAGAGGAACACCCGTTGGCACTGGAACCAGTCAGTTCTCAATGTTACACTGAATGTGCGGAAAATGTTCCTTGACATGGATGAGAAATTGCTCCTATCTTGCCAGAGCAATTTCCAAGAGGAAGAAGAGAAGCGAGCAGCGACCGAGGAACGGCGGCGGCTTATGTGGGAGCAGCTAGAGCGGAGCGCGGCCCGTGGGTACCAACCAGTGATAGCTGACACCAGCTTTCCATCACCCCCTTCATCAGTTCGTCTGGTTGCCCCGACTGTGACATGACATGGGAACCAATTTACACTCCATTTTCACCTGTCCCTAGCTAGCTAGATGAAGTTGCTTGCTTCTCTGGGGTTACATAAGGCATTTTGTCACCTTTGTAAGCCCCATCGCCAAAGTCTGTAATTAATAGCTGATGGTTTGAGGACAAAATACATTTAATTTTGCATGATGTATTCTTGCAACGGGCATGTATTTTTGCCTAAATCTTGTCCGATTATACCAGAGTGCTCGGTGTAGTCTGGACAGTATGAATTGAATGAGCAGTGACAAGCTTGCAGTTGCTTTTTTCTCCTTTTCTTTTGGCAAGAAGTTTATCGCTGAGGGCACTTTCCTTTCTTTTCTTCTTTCTTTCCTTGTATTTTTACAGTATTTTATTGTACAGTCAGCTGCATTTGGTGCAGAACAAAATGCCAAATTGGTCTCCCACGATCTGGGCTATTTGCTTATTTCAATGAAAATGCGTTTGAATGGACGGTGATAAACAAAAGCAACCGAAATGTCGAGCATAGGGTTATTTGTCTATGTTTCTTATTTCTAGCGTTTATCTGATGCTGAAATCGCATGACAGTACTTCCTCGGGAGCTTGGTTTAGGTCTGATCTTTTTCATCATTAAACTTATAAATCATGTACTCTAATTTTACAATATTAATAGCAAACAAAGTAATCCAATATTTGCAAGTAATAACTAATGATGCCCACCCCAAAATACGTGCATTGAAGAAAATCAGTTCACATGAATCGCGTTCACTGCACACAGCACACACAAAAACCTGAGACCCAGCAAAACTTTTTCATATGGAATAACTGCAAGTGAATTTCTATATATACCTTTCATCCAGTAAACATGATGTTAAAACAATGCTTGCATCCTTCGCTACGTGTATGGAAATGATTCATGGCAGTTACAAGGTTTGTTGTTCTATGAATTTCTAGTTATCACCTGTGATATGGTCCAACAGTTACTCTCCGTGGCTAGATATCAGAAGATGTATATGCAAGCAAAGGCAGTTAGCAGGGTTGTCAAGAATACAGAAACTACATTGACCCCATTGTTATCCAGTATGTTCATTCCTGAAATCCTTGTTACCGTTGGACCCTCTACTCCGACTACCTAAATAAATATATGAAAGAACAACAATCAGCATTCGAATCAGAGGTGATTACGATTACGATATTTAAACTTCAACGAATTTTCAAATAGCAAGGATGAGAGTACCTTTTTACGAACACTGCAGTATCCACTATACTGAACTGTCGCACCCAAGAATGAATCAATCAGACTTCCACATAGGCCAGCAGCTGTAGCCAAGGGTATAACCAGCAGTTGCCTCCAAAATACATCAGGACCACATTGAGTGGTTAGGAACCCTATCAGCACAAATGCAAGCCCAATCGAGAATCCAGCTGCTGCTGCTGCGAGAAGTCCATCGATGGTTACGCCACCATTGGTTCCCTTTCGCACCCTCTGACAAAATATGGTGTTAAAACAACAGTGAAATAATACGGTGCAGTTTGTGCAATTGAAAAAGAAAATTGCGATGCAAACCTTGAATGTTGTAATAATTCGTGGCTCAGCTTTGCTAAGAATGCCAAGCTCAGAAGACCATGTGTCACCATTACAGCAAGCATAGTGTCCAATAACACCTCCAATAAGAGCAGTTACAACAGTCGATTCCCTTGAATCCAAGCATCTATCTGTCCCTCCAGTAACTAATGATATCAAAACTACCAAGATACTTGCAATGCCGCTATTTGACAAAACTTGCTTCCTGCCAATAAGAGTTGGGGGCACCTGCATTAGAAGGATTCAGGAGATTTTCTGAAATTGGAAGATATCCCTGACCCATGCGGATGCTAACATTTTTTGAAATTAGGAAGCATAATAATCAGATTAGATATGGTTGGGCAGGATGATATTAACATCACAAGAGAAACTGTTCTTTGTAGTTTTTAGTTGCTTGCACTGGAGCATTTTTTGTAATCTATGTAATAATCAATAACATAGTTCATGACTCGACAAAAGTAGGTACCAAGGCAACGAGATCAATTTAAATAAGTTTATATACAGAACAATACATGTACAGATATGACGAGTTCCATAAAAAATCGAAACACCATTCTTATAATAAACTTCAAATTCATGGACAACATAAATCCACTGATGAAAGGTGAAGCCCACTTAAGACTCAGGACCACGGTCAAAGCATATCAAGCCCTTGGTTTATCTGTGCTTGCTAGTAAGAGCCAAAGTTCTCTTCTACCAAATTACCACATATCCTACTTAATACGTTAAAAATCATCTCAAGTTTCTGCACAAGTTTACTCCCAGATCAAAATCAACCACATTACATGTTTCTACACAAATTTACTCGCAAATCAAAATGAACCACATTACATGTAACTCGTGGCTGTATATAGTGGTCATTGGCATAGAGATTGGAGCAACAGAAATAACGATTTCACTCACCAGTTGCGCTGCCCGCCCTCCTTGAACTCGGGATCGAGCGCACGCTTCCTCGCCTCACCGATCCTCGTCACCCGCGACGATGTAAAGAAAAACACCAGCAGAAGCCCCGCGAACCTGCACGGCTCAAGCCCGAGATCTCATCACGAACTCGCACTTCTGCCGAAAACGGAAGTTTCCAAACAAAAGAGGCGCCTTTCACCTGTAACCGGCGACGGTGTGGGCCACCATGGCCGGTACGCCGACGAAGACGGCGCTGGAGTCGACGGACTTGCGCCGGACTGCGCGCGCCGCGATGGCGCCGCCAGCCGCGACCGCCACCGCCGCGCGGATCCAGATGCCCCAGTGTTGATCCATTGGAGCGAGTACTTCGCCTCGAGGGCGCCGCGAACACAGCCGGCGCCAATTGGCAACCCAGCTGCTTGCTAGAACGATATGCGCTTGAGGAGAACGCGCCCCGACGCTATCGCGGTGTCTTGCTGCTCTGGTGATCCGTGGCTGCTGTTTTGAGATTTCTTCAGGTTTAAGAAGTCGTTGCATACTGTATATGGCGACTTTTGCACGAACCCCCTTGCGGGTCTTCAGAGTTGAAGTTAGACCCACAGTGCGTTGACAGCGAGTCATGTGCTAGGATGCACCAGAATTCATTCAGAATAAATAAAACAAGGTGAAATTTGGGTCTCATCTAGTGCAATTTTATGGGGCTAATAGCATTTTAAAGATCTTCCCGAAAAATGAACCCGAAAACATATTTTTGTTAGTAACCCAAAAATTATTAGGCGTATTTTCTTCTCTCCTTCAACAGTTTTCCTTAAAAATGGATCAAACCCCCAATTTTTCCCTACTACTACACATGAAGAAATTTTAAGAGGAACTAAATATGAAGAGATTATTTTTTAGATTAACCCCCTATTATTTGATTTTAAAACGACCACAGTTATCAAACACCATCAATTTGAGAAACAGCGGGAGATTTTAAGAGAAAGCAAAGACAATTTAAGGAGACAGAAATACAGTAATAGTTCAAATGGACACAATAGCTCACATCTAGTAAAGTTAGACTTCAATTCGTTCTTCGAACCATCTGTCTGTTACATACATCTACGAATTTGAGCAAAAATTCCAGGGAACTGTAAAAGGAAGAGATTGGAGGGCAACACCGTACCACTCCTACCACAATTTAATTGTGAGAGGCGCACAATAAACCTAACTACAAGATGTGATTGGACTAAAACCTTCCCCTGCCACGCCCTCTCCCTCGGCCCCTTCCCCTGCCGCGTCCCCACCCTCGAAAATCTCTCCCACCACCCATTTCATCAGGGCCACTGAAGCTGAACATGCTCATCCTTAAACGTTCAGCATTCGAACTCTCTGCCCCGCCATTGAAAAAATCTGGCCCTCCCTGAAAAACAACTTATTGCCAACAAAATCAACATTTTACCATAGATGAGTGAGAATCTGAGAAGGGATTATGACAGGGAGTTGAACTAACATGAGTATCTTCTAAATCTAGTTGTTCCTGCAGCTGCCTAGCCAATTCCTCATCTCGACTAGTATCTTGCATGTAGCTTTCTGCAGAGGACTTGGAACCCATGGCCTTCCTCTTCTCCCATTCATCAAGGGTAAATACAGGAGTATCTTCTTGCCTACCTTTGCCCTTGAATCTCTGACCACGACCATGCCTCTCTTCAGGCATGCCATGAGCCATTTTCTGCAGTAGCTTCTGTGCAGCAGCTTGGTTTTGAACAGGAACTGCTTCGCTGACTGCACAATGCAAGAGAACAAATCTCTCAACTCTAACTGCTCTGACAATAAACGTTAGTAACTTGATATGAGGTTAGAGTCATGGAGACTGACCTTCTTTAGGTCTGCTATCTGAAATACTTTGTTTGGATTCAACCTTGATTGATGTCGCCTCTTTGTTCACATCACTCGAATACTCATTCATAGGTTTACCACCAGAATTAACAGGGACATGGCCATGACTAACTGCCAACTTCCTATCCTTGTAATCTGCTACAACGCAGGGAAAAAGAAAGGCAGTTTGTAAATTACAGCTACATCAGCAATGCCTGAAAGTTCTTTAAGCATCCATGTAATAACCACTTGTAGAAGAGAAGAAGCTATATTTGTATGAACACTTTTACTGATAGCACGAAAATTCAGTGCATAAATTGCAATTAGGTTTCCCTAAAGAGGAGGAAATAAATTCCACGTTTCTCATTGATGACAAGGAACCAGTCAACTCCCCAACTAATGGTTCTTGTGCAGTTTTGCAAGGTTTGACAGTCACTTCCAGTTAAAATTCAACACAGTATAGCAATTTAAGCAAGAGTAACACTGTACAGTATATCATTGTTTCATAAAGGAAAGAGTCAAGAACATTAAATATGCTATATATGTGCATTTCACCATCCGAGTTGAATGCAAACTATCATATACTTGTGAATTGTGATGCTGAATTTTACTGAAAGTAGGAAATTGCACATAATTTATCACTTTTTAGTGGGCGACAGACAAATGAAAACATTAAGAGAGTTTCTATGAATGGTTACCACTTACCAGGATGTGGTTGCACCTTGGTCATCTTGCGGGGATGCGCTTCAATATCTAGCTTCTCAAATGGAGGAGGTCCAGCTCCATCCTCACTCCGAGATACCCTCAAGGATGGACGTGATAGGCCAGAAAATTTCTGATTCATCTGCCATTCTTCATACAAGGATTGTACAGTCCCACCAATGACACTAACATTTTTTGCACTTAAACACAAAATGCCATTGTTTATTGGAACTTTGTTCTCAAGGCGAATCTGTAGAATGAAGTAAAGGAGGGAAAATGCATGTGAATACATTGCAGCTAGGGCATGAGAGTTCAACTATAGCAAACTTGAGCATGTGGGAGAATCACAATGTTTAGATGGCCACTGGGAACCATCTTGTGCAACTACTAACCAAAATCAAATCGATAATATTTACTCAAAAACATAGGGATGGATGCTAAGACAGACTGGGACGGACAACCGAGTGCAATAGAAATTGCTAACTTCTAACCCCATTTCAGCATTACACCATGATATACAGTTATAGCATCGTACCACAGAACGTTATAACACACAATTTCCACATACAAATACTGAGCCAACTTGACCTTTCTGTAAGATTGTTTATGTTGTATTCATGCCAGATGTACGGACTACAGAATAGTATTAATGTAAAGAGATACTAATAAATACCCAAACTTTTATCCAGTTCTAATATCAAGTAGCATGAAGCTAATCTTTAGTTTCTTATTTGAATGGCATTGGTATTCAATACTCAACTACAGCTGTTTTACAGACTGGACATATAACCTTCAATTCAAAGAAAGCAGGATGCATTTTCCAATGCACAACTGGAAACTAGAGGCATAACAATGTCAACTGACCTTAGTACCTGGAGCGATCTCTTCAGTGATGGCCAGGATAGGGGAGAACTCTATGCCTACTGCTTCGGATATCCCATCAGTGAGACCAAAGCGCAGAAGGCGGCGCTGCTGCGTGTTCTTAAATGAGGCATCAATGCTGCTTCGATATATATCCCTTATAGAGACAACCTGTTAGTTAACATTATATTAGAACCATTAAACAGAGAATGCAACTGCAGGCTGCTCCTAAAAACACCAGGATACATGGAGAATGCCCACCCCGAATCAACTTGCGGAGGTCACATACTAACATACTGTATTTTGTATCAACGCACTACACAAAAGACGATGTTTCAGAAGATTCATTATGACATTATCAGTCCTCTTTCCCCTCTTATAAGGGGCAGGAGCATTGGTAATGAAACATCCGCTTTGAGCCATTCCTCAATCTGAGCCGTACCATCAAATTGTCGCGAGACAAATCGGGCCGTGAACTAAGAAAGGCTACCGAATAAGGCATTTTATCCTCACGTTCTGACACAAGTAGGGTACCTGCAGGACGATGGGGCCGTGGAGGTAGGAAAGCCGCTTCGCCGTGGCGGCGGTTGTGGCCCGGTCGGGAAGGGATCTGCCGCCAAATTCCCTCAAGTCCATGTCGATGAGCTCGGACTCCACGGCATCCGGCGACGGCGAGGGGGAGGAATAGATGAGAGCTTGGACAGCCTCGTCAAGAGGCTCGCGGAATCGCCACCCGCGGGCGGCAAGGGCCCGCAGGAGAGGATCCTCCTGGGGATTGAACGACGCACCGGGTGCTTCTGCGGCCACTGCCGCCGCCATCGCTGTCCGGGGCCAAAGTGTTCTCCGCCGGCGTTGTC